>CM035408.1:95528155-95695655 GCA_020310875.1 Ceratopteris richardii | reverse complement strand
TTTAGTAACTTTACACAAGGCTCCAACTTAGTTAGAAAGAGAGACAATATACAAGAGATTTATGAAGAGATAACTCTTGCCATGGCATAAATCTATAAAACATTTTCTTTTTTATGAGAGCAAGGTACAAAGGCTGTAGGATTGATTGATAGAACTGAAGGGTGCTATCTGTGTACAAGAACAAAGAATGATTATAAAATTAGATTCATTATAAGAAATATGACAAGGAAAACAGCGAAGAAAATACAATTCTCTTTGCTTTATTGAACTCGTGATTTGTTCAAACTATGAAGCATAAATAGAATCAATCAGGAGTAAACCTGTCATAGGATAAAATTGGTTTGCACATATAATAGACATGTAAACCTGTCTTATGTTCACTAAAGAAACTATGGGGTCAAATAAGTTAAAAGAAAATCAGGTTACCTTCAAGATGAAAAGCATAGGAAGTCATAAAACATTCTGAAATTGTAAGAAATGAATAGCTTATGAACTATTAAAACTTGAAACTTTTGTTATATATTTGTAAAATGCATGAAGATACAACCACAAATGAAGGGGGTTTTTTTTATCAAGCAAAAAAAATGAGTATATTGATCCCTTTTATGGTAAAAAAAATGCACAATAATGTTTGATGGAGGAAAATTACAAGCTAGATACAGCTTGTATGAATAGAATATCCTCAAAAGTTGTGTGTTTCGGTGCCTTAGAAAAGAAAAATATTATTATTGCATTATTATTATTATTATTGGATGATTATCTCTCTAGCTTTTCGTAGATTCTATGTTAGCTGAAGATATTGAATCACATGCCAATGAAATATTCTTTCTGCACTTATTCAAAGTTTTAAAAATAGAAATCCAACTTCTCATGCATAACCTTAGGAATAAAAACACCAATACATGACAATTAAAATAAGCACGCTCCAGGCTTACATATAGATCAAGGAATACACTTAAGCTAAAAATAGTACATGAAAAAGCTATCCACAAGATTAATATTTATACTCAAGAGTAATCCACAAGAGTAATCCACACGAGTCATAGTTATAAGTGTGCATGTTCAAATATGCTAAACCAAGATATCGAGAATTACATCTTTCATTGAAAGTGAAGTGATCATCAGAAGGATCTCTATTTTTTTTATCAAAATGGAAATCAGAAAGAATATACAGATAATTTTTCTAGCTTTTCAATGATTGTTATATTTATATATTATTGGTAATGTTATTTCATAACCTTATCATATATTAGACAAGCTATACATCATTACATTATGCATGGCACATGGATTGTCACAAAAGCTTGTAATGATCTAACATTAAACTTATTTATCTCCCTGGTGATAAAGGAAAACTATTTTCTTAACTGTTGATAGACAATACAAATCTCATAGTAATGAATGAAAATCAAAAGAGGAGGAAATTGTAGAATGCCGTAAATGTTCTTGCATTGTCTTACACCATTAATATAATAACTAGAAAACATTGAATCCACGAATAAACGAAGGATGAGGAATGCTACAAGGAAATGAAAGTAACCAAAAAATAAGGATAGATTTTTAATTGAATTCGTTAAAAAATATTAAAACATAAAAAACGTAAATCCGAATACATTAATATGCCTCAAAGATGACCTAGAAAGCATATAATAAAAACATTTTTTTGGACTTGCGAGAGTTTTTCTTTCTCTCTTGCTAAAGAAATATGCATTGTAACCTCTTTTAACCAACTACTTGGAAGATGAAAGTGATTTAGGCAGGGTTCGTGCACAAGGACACACTCAAGGGAGACAGATTAGAAACATACCTAGATGAAAAGATCCATGTTCCTATCCATGTAACCACTCTATATAACTCTCCTTTAAATGGTGGAGAATTATCTCTACCATCGTGTCCTGCCTACCATTCCTACTAAAGGAGTGGTACATGATGTGAAGCTTCCTCACCACACACCCATGTTCTAAGTTACAAGACCTTAATTTATAAGAATTCCTTTGCCTTGTTTCCATTCTTTTCCTCAAACTTGCATTGGAAGGCATATGGAAAGGATTCTCTAGCTCCCACTAGATTATATGCATAGTACAATGTACTTAGTCACCTATATGTGTTGTTTACCTATGTCCTTTCCCTTAGAAGTATCTCCGGGTAGGAAATTTATACAAAAAGATGAAAACCTTCTTACTATGTGTCTACTATCTTCCATATACACTCAACTTCTAGACTATTACTCCCATAAAATCAGCATCATCCAAGTGTCCTTAGTCCTTATGATGCTTCCTTTTTGGAGCAATAATATGAAATTCAAGTGTGAAATGCCAAGTTAACTAAATTTGACCATATCTCATTGGAAATAATAAACAATATAATCATAGAAAAAGTACCATAAGAAAATTGATTGCAATCTCATCTAGAACTTAGATGATAGAATTGCCATCATGTTACTCTTGATTTTCCTACCCTTGAATGTAGCAATATTTTTTTCATAACCATCCTTATGCCCAATGGAAATTCATCATATTAGCTCACATATAGAAATTGTTGAAAGTACAATGAATAATATTTGCATCCCAATATTCCAAGAAGTCCTTGGTTACCCATCATAATTGTACTGAGATCTACTGGAAGATCTTATAGATGTCACTATGTTGCAAACTCTTGTCTTTCTCTTCCCTTAGTTTTCCATATGAATGCAAAATACATTCCTCTTTGGAACTTGCTGCATAATCCATAACTATCAATATTCCTAAATGATTTTGGGTCATCATCCGCATCAATCGATACCAAAAACGAGATTGATCCTTCTATAAGTTAGATTTATCTCTACCTCTTCCAACTCTAGGATGGAAATTGTATCATTCAATTCCAAATCTCTCCATTTCCAATAGCTAGATCTTCCTCATCTAGTCAATGGTCACTTGAAATATATATAATAGTAGAATTTCATCTAGAATCTTCATATGAGAAGTGTGACTAATTGACCTCCTTATTTCCTAGAATGGAATATTTCCACTCCTATCTAGGCAATCTAAAAGACAATCTCTCAATCTTGACTCTTCCTCTAGAAGCAAGTTAGAGTTACTTCTTGGACACAAATCCCTTCTTAGACTTACCTGTTGGTGCAAAGTCCAAGCCCACACATTTGGATTGAAGCTCATACACATATGAAGTTCCATAGAAACCATTGCTAGAAGAACTTTATCATTTTACAATTGTAAAATTCATTTATTTGACGAGAGAATCTTTGTAATCACCTACCAAAAACTCGTTGACTTGTTAGTTAGAAGAATAAGAAAATCTACTTCATTGAGGGAATAAATTCTAGATTGAAGGATCACTTTTAGAGAGAGCCAAAAGTTGAATTCAAATTCAAATTTGAATACAACACTTATATAAAGTCACTTGAAAAATTCGCAAGTAGCAGCTTCATTATCCGAGCTCTCCATTGCCATTTTGTATGTCTATAGGGCCTACATTGTAGCCTACACTTATATCCATCATAAGGCTATGATTACCAAGCCTATGACCTTGTGCAAGAGTGTTTATTAATACAATACATCTACATTGTTCAACTATGATATCTCTATTATAGTCATTTCTTACTGTCAACTTGTGTTGCTCATATCTCAGTCATTTCTCAACCAACTTCAATGATCTATAGCTTGTTGGAATCAGCTCCAAGCTATCTACATGCTGACAAATATTTGAAGCAAATCCATTTAGTCAATTTGGATAAAAGTTTGTCGAAGCACGCACTAGTCAAACTCTGTAGAGGTCCTAAAAAATCGGGGGTAATGATTTATTTGCTAAAGTGATTGCTCTGTGTGTATTCTTCATTTCAAGTGATTCCACTTGGAATCATTAGCTTACTAAGCTAATTAGATAAATCTAAAAGGAATTTTTCCAATTCCTACTATGCTGGTAGCACTGAGCATTACAAGCAGTAGGTGTGTGATAAAAAATAGAAGGTTTTATTGGATTCTTCTATTTGGAAGTATTCTGTTTTGATTCAATCTTTTCATACATCATTTCCAAAGCACAGAGGCACTTTTATGGTGTCTTTGGAAAGCTAAGAGGGCCCACATATCAACTCTGAAGTTACATAGGGCTGGTACTATGCAGGATTTGGTTGTACCTACTCATCACTTGAAGTGTCCATCCATCTATCCCAACGGTGGTATCACAGCTTAGTTAAGGTAAAATGGGAGATGGTTTTCCTTCTTTCATTGATAAATTGGACAGGAACAACTATCAAGCATGGTCTTTAAGGATGAAGACATGCTTGCAAGGAAGGAGCCTCTATGGATTCATCTCAGGAGATGAGGAGATGCCCATATTTAGAAGCAAAGGACAACCTACAAGAGAGAAGCATGAAAAATTCAACACATGGTGTGCCAAGGATGCATTAGCAAGGTCCTACTTACTTAACTCAATCTCTGATTTTCATCTTCCACATATTAGGAACTGTAAGACATCCCAAGAGACTTGGGAAACATTGTCTGCTTATTTCTCTTCCAACACAAGGGCCATGAAGAATCAATTGTGGATTGAGTTCACCACTCAAAGAAAGCAACCTAAGCAAGCTATCTCAGAGTATGTGACCGAAGTCAAAGATGTAGCAGATCAATTAGCAAGCATAGGAGAAGAAGTTGAAGAGGAGCATATTGTAAGGCAAGTAATCAATGGTATTAAAGATGACGACAAATGGGAGAGCTTCACAACAACCATGGACTTGTACTTGGACATGCAGATTCCATACCTTACCACACTCATGGGGCAACTATTCACCCATGAAGCCAAGCTCAACAAGAGTGGAGATTCATCAAGAGGTAATAGCTCTTCTACCCTATACATTGATAAGAATAAGTATAAAGAGAAAGGCAAGAATAAGAAGGTAGAAGATGAAGGAACTACCTCCCAAGCCAACTATGCAGGGAGAGGTAGATCATCAAGAGGAAGGGGCAGAGGAGGTAATCAAGGTAGGGGGAGACCTTATAACTCCTCACCATGCAATATTTTTGGTTTATCAAATCATACTACAGATGAGTGTTTCAGGAACTTCAAGAATCAGAGAGGTAGAGGATATCAAAGAGGTGGATATACACACGCCACAGAGGAGCAAGAAGATTCTCTTCTGATCATGAACATGACATCAAAACTAGGTATAAATGATGACCATCTCTTCTACATTGACTCAGGATGCTCAAACCATGTGGCAGGCAATGTAGCTCTTCTCTAACCTTGAGGAACCAAAGGGTAAGCATCAGGTACAAACAGGTGATGACACCAAGCACTCAAAGATTAAAGTAGGGAATGTTACGACCTCTAATGGAAACAAGAATATGTTGAGCAGGGTTCTATATGTACCAACAATTACCAAGAATCTGATGAGTGTTGGACAGATTGTGGGAAAAGGTTTGCAAGTTAGATTCAACCAATATGGAGCATTTGTGGAGGATCCCAAGCATGGGTTCAAGAGAATTGCCTAAGGAGAAAAATCAGGTAGAATATTCACTTTTTGAACTTGAGGATACAAGGAACATTGCACTTTATAGTTATAAAGATCAAATTATCAGAGCTTGAAATTTGGCATAAAAGATTAGGGCATGTTGGTGAAAGAACCTTGAAACAAATATGCAGAGATCAATGTGTGCTTGGGATACCTAATGTATCTAAGCAACACATGTTTTATAAATGTGGTGCTTGTCAATTTGGAAAGTCCCACAGGTTACCCTTCTCAAGAAAAGGCTACATGCATGAGGACTACCTAGAACTTGTTCATACAGATGTATGGGGACCAAGTAAAGATCCCTCAATCTCTGGATCAAGGTATTTTGTATCTTTCATTGATGATTACAGTAGGTGGGCTGTATTGTACTTTATGAAGCACACGGATGAAGTATTCAGTTGTTTTAAAAAGTATCTTGCACTTACTCAGAATCAAACAGGGAGAAATCTAAAAAGGCTAAGTTTAGATGGAGGAGGTGAGTACTTCTCAAATGATTTTGATGCATTCTTGCAAGACAAAGGAATCAAGAGAGAAATTACCACAAGGTATACCCCTGAGCAAAATGGGGCAGAAAGAAGAAATAGATTGATTGTTGAAACAGCTAGGTCAATGTTAAATGAGAAAAAATTACCTAACTACTTGTGGGCAGAGAGTGTATCTACTGCCACTTATCTTGTGAACAGGTTGCCATCCAAATCTCTTGATGGGATGACCCCATATGAAGCATGGCATGGTAGAAGACCTTCACTTGATAATTGCAGGATATTTGGATGTGTAGCATATGTGCATATCCCTTCTCAGATAAGAGGTAAGCTAGACCCTAAGGTAGAGAAGTGTAGCTTCATAGGGTATGATCTAAATCAGAAAGGATACAGGTTCTACAATCCTCAAACAAGGATTCATGGTCAGTAGTGATGTTGTCTTTGATGAAAATGACTATTGGTCTGATAGTGACTGCAGGAAAGTAAAACTACCTTATGACTTGGAAGAGGAATTTCCAAGCCTCACTAAGGAGGAGCCTACTCAGAATGGAGACATCAATTCAGATGATGAGGACATCATCAATCTTGAAGAATTCAAGGCATGGAAGTCCAAAGGCAAACTCAAGATGAAGAAATTGGAGGATATACCTAAATCATCCAACCAAGCAATCAGAAGATCACAAAGGGAGAGCAAGAAGCCAATCAGATATGGGTATGACACTTCCCTAGTTACTAAGCACTCTGTTTATCTTGCAAAAGATTTGTCAATTGAAGAACCAGTAACATATGAGGAGGAAAAGACCAAAGCAGAATGGAAGGAAGCTATAGATGAGGAGATTGAAGCACTCAAGGAGAGTGATACTTGGGAACTAGTACCAAAGAAGGAGTCTATGAAGGTAATTGGTTCTAGATGGATCTATAAGATCAAAAGGAATTCTGATGGGTCAATAAGCAGGTATAAAGCTAGACTTGTGGCTAAGGGTCAGCTAAAAAATTACCTCTTCTCTTGGTGACTCAGATGTGACATCACAACTTGCATGAAGGAAGTGAAAATTTAGCATCGAGAAGTTGAGCATCTTGCAAGATAATATCTTGCTCACAAGAATGGTCCTTACTAATGGAATCTTTCTTTCCATCCTCTCGATTCCCTAAGACATGCTTTTGTGCTAATAAGCATTGGTTTATTGATGGACATGGAATTTTATTGGCACAGTGTTGATAAGCACTTACTATTATAATGAAGAGAACACAAGAAACAATATGAACAATGGTGCTAAAAATACAACGAAAAGAGAAATATATTGCAACATAATTAAGATACCAAAAAAAATGTTAAACATGCCTAATGGAATAATAGTGCTTAGAAGCACTTTTATTGGGAAACATAAGACATGGGAGGGAGGGAGGAACATGAAGATGATGAGAAGATGTGCTGCCATCATAAAATTCAGAACAAGAAATCGAAAGAAGCAAGATGACACTAACTATGTTAATGAAACCACTAATAGTGTTTAAAAACACTCTTATTATGACATAGAAAGAGGTATTATAAATGGCATGCATGGTAATGATGAAGGTATTGGAAGCAAAAATCAAAAGGAAACACTATAAAAAATTAACCTATGCTCTCATACCATGTTGAGAAACATGGATTAAGATACACACAATCCAAAACATGCTATGGAGGCTCAAAAGATGCTAGAAACAACACAATAATGGAAATGAAATAGAAATGAATTAGATTATGAAAAAGAACTTACAGAACAATCTTGACCTTGCACCTCAAGGAGAGAGTTTCATGGTAGTGCATGAGTGAATGAGGAGATGTGAAGTGAGGCCCCCTTATATGGAGTAAAGGGTAAATTACATCCTATGTGGGGTAAATGGAGCTTGCATGAGAGTGCATGAGAGCTTATGATAAGGCCCTTGTATGTGGGATAAAGTGGATGCACATGAATACAAAAGGGTAGAGCATGTTTATCTCAATAAAATTCACATTTAATTTTTAGGATTTTGTCTTACTAGAGATGAGTATTCATGACCATCCATAAATAGATGGTCAGAATGAGAGACTCAACCAGATATTAGAAGACATGTTGAGGTCACATGTATGAGATAAAGATAGATTAGGATAGTTATTTTGAATTAGTAGAGTTTGCATATGACATTAGACCCCATAAGATGGTTGGGATCTCTCATTTTGAGATGAATTGTGGCATGAATCCCATTGATCCGAGAACCATAAAAATGCTAAAGAAATTTCCTAGTGCTATGGAGTTCTTAGTAAACCCCCACAAAAACTTAGAAATAACTAAAACCAAGATGTATCAAGCAGTTATAGTGCTAAAGAATATGTCGATAAGAAGATATCCCTTAGAGTATTTTAGGAAGGAGATAGAGTCTTTCTTCAGGTGTACAGATATAAAATTTCTTGGATGTAAATCGGCTACATGTGATACATGCAAGATCTAGTGAATCTAAGCAAGGAATATGAATTATTTTAGTGTAAGTACTATTGGGCAAACTCACTTTGATTACCACCCTCTTGCCATGGACAATCTTAGAGGCTATTAGGTTACCACCCACTCTCTAGAAATCCTATTGGGTGACCATCCACTCTCTCATATGTGTATTGGGAAACCATCCAATCATTGGCAAGTGTATTGGATGATCATTCACTCTTTTGCTAGGTTCATTGGGCAAACACCACATTTTGGCAAGATTCATGGGCAATTGACTACCCTTCTTGACATTGGGTGACCAACATGCTTGACATTGGGCAACCACCTCTCTTGGAATCATGGTGACTAGTCCTCTTGGTAGGGCTCATATGGATGACTAGATACATGTAATCAACCACTTCTTGTGGAATACCTGATCAGGAGACCAACCTTTTCGTGGTAAGATATGGCTAGGAAAACTATTATTGCACTCCTTGGGTGATTTGTTCTATTGGATAAATTTGGAAACATCGAGTTATTAAGCTTATGAGATAAGTGAGCACATGAAGAAGGGACAAATATGCAGACCTCTACACTACCATAGCTCTAGGCACTTGGGCCATCCCGTGACTACCTCTGACCCCTTTGGACCACTCTTGGAAGCAATAGCCTCTAACGTGGCACTCATCTCTGAAAGAAACTTGGAGAAGCTTGTGGGAGGTAGAAAAGTGAGTTTCAAAGCGATGAAGTTTGGTCTAGCCAACTGGCACAAGACTAGCCCTTGAGCTTATGGAGAAATATACCTTATAGGCATGCTATAAGTGCAAAGAAATGCACTATGTACTTTGGAGAATCAAGGAGAATGAGTCGATACAAAACAGATAGGTTCGCGGGTCGACTAACTCAAGAACTTACTATCTATGGAAGAGATAATGAACTTCAAATGCCCATAGCGACCAGCGTGATTACAATTAGACAAAATCCTTTTATGGGAGTGATACACATAGGATTGAGTGTATAGAAAGCACAAAATTATAAGGAATAAGAAAAATATGCTATAGGAATGAATCCGACATTCATTGGTGGTACCTAGGGAAAACATTAAGGGCGATTTATAGCCCAATGGCGATTTTTTTGCAATTTTGAAAAAAAATGGCTAATCTAATGATTTTCTAGGATCTTATATTAGCCCAAAAATTATAGATTAGATGCCTTCAATGTGGATATATTCGCCACTAATATAAGGTACTTGTCATATGTATGGTATAATGTCGCCAAATAGGTGCATGTCTATTTAGGAGGTGAGTCTTCTCCTCCCTCCCTCTCCCTCACTCTCCCTCCTTATCTTTTGCGGAGCTCACATGCGAGTAGAATTTGATGGGACTAATCCCACATTTGATGCATTCCCAAGATCACCCATAAAAGGAGCACTCTCCTTCTTTTCTTCCACGCTTGGGGAGCTCTCTCAATGATGAGCTCCTCTCCCTCTTGTGCGCATGCATGAAGAGATCCTACGGAATTTGAAAGTCATATATCCCACATATGAGGATTTTTTAGCACACCTTCAAAAGGAGTGCTTTGCTTTCATTTCGAGCAAGCGTGGGTGCTCTCTCAATGAAGAGCGCCATTTCTCTCTTTCCCTCTCCCTCTCTCGTGTGCAAGCATGACGAGGAATAAAAGAATAGATTCCTCCCCTCGTTGAGGGGAGTTCTCTTTTGCTTTTTGTGATATGGGACAATGAAGAAGAGATGTACGCTGTCAATAAGATCGTCTAATCCCTTGCATATGGGATTAAATGGGAGCTAAAGTTTAGAGTTTGGATCAGTCTTGATCATGTTGAGGTTGAAGGGACCTCATTTCTAAAGACTCTAAACTACTATGGTTCCGTAGAAAAATATCAGGAATATTTGCCAAATATTTCTATAGTTCCAATGAAAGGTAGCGTGAGTATTCACCCACATTTATAAACTTCTCTACTGAGAAGGGGCTCTTATTTTTTTCCCTGGTGGTACCTCCTATTTTTCAAGAATACGTAGAGATTGACCCCGAGACAGACAAACTGAGATTTCTCCCAATCTACTAAACCCAATGATTTGACAATATGTAGCCATAAACTAGACACTAATTCCTTTCCAAAGAGCTATCTTGCACTCAATTTGGAGCTCTGGAGAGAGAGCAACAGCCTCTGCCATATTACTGTTGGTGAAGAAGATGATGCAGAAAATTGAAGGAGCAAGACAATGATGGTGACAAGTGTATGTATATTGCTTCCATGTATTGTACAAGTGATTTCAATTCTTTATATAGACTCTATAAATGCTCCATGATTTCTACAAATGGAATTTGAATTCAAATGAAAGTGGGAATGGTTGTTGGAGGGAATCAATTCACTTTCCTACAATCTAGGAAAAGTGAAGATCTAGTTTGATCTACTTTTAGGTGATTGATTGCTTGATTGAATGCAACTCAACCACCACAAATTCGTGGGATTTGGGCTTTATCTTTATACTTTTACATGTGTAAATATCAAGGCTTTTACAATGATAAAAGATCCATGAAAAATCTTTTTTTTAAATACAATAAATGAGCATAGTAAAAGAACTCTGCAGCGGATATTCTTTCGACACGATAGCCTTTGATGTAGATCAAATCCACCTGAAGCATAGTGTAAGCTTGATGTTCCAACAGCTCCCCCTCAAGCTAAATTATGCTTGGGTCTTCATTCTCTAATAGGTTGAATACCTGTCATAGCTTTGAATCTACAAAGCTTTATTCCATCAAGTGCCTTCCTCATCATATCTGCTACTTGCTTTTCAGTAGGAACAAAAGAAATGTCAATATCCTTTGCCATGAGCTTCTTTTGATCAAGTGGTAATGCACCTCCATGTGTTTGGTTCTAACATGGAAAATAGAATTTGCTGCTAGATGCATGGAACTTACATTATCTCCAAATATGTGAGGTTTGGAACTTACCAGTCCCAAATCTGTATACAATGCCTTCAACCATATTGCCTCTTGAGTTGCTATGGTCAAGCCTCTGTACTCTGCTTCAGTCAAGGATAAAGCAACTCTTGGTTGCTTCTTGGAACTCCATGACACTAGCTTTGAACCTGCAAATGCTAAGTAACTAGAAGTACTTCTTCTATCATCCTTAGCTCTTGCCCAATCTGCATGTGAATAGATTTTGATATCCAAATCTGAAGAGTAAGGATAGAATATACCTTCATTGATTGTACCTTTGAGATACTTAAGTACTCTCTTAGTTGCATCCATGTGTGGTCTTCTCAGTGAGTGCATGAATTAACTAAGCACTCCCACACTATATGAGATATCTGCCCTTGTATGAGTAGCATATATCAAGCTACCTACCAAGCTTTGATACTCTTTAATGTCTTTGATTTTCTCACCTTCATAAACACTAAGTTTATGATTCATCTCCAAAGGTGTACCTGCAAGTTTAGTGTTCTCCATTTTGAACTTGAGAAGTAGATCCTGAATGTATCTTCTCTGAGTCAAATACATTCCTTCATCTGTGTATATCACTGGCATACCTATGAAATATGTGAGCTCACCTAGGTCACTAATTTTGAACTCCTCTTGCATGTGTCTCTTGATCCTTTGAATGCCATTTAGATCATCACATGTCACAATAATATCATATACATATACACATAGATAGATAATCTCATAGTGATCCCTTTTGATGAATAGAGAAGGATCTGAGTTGCTATCTTTGAACCCTTGATCTTGAAGATATGTAACCAATCTATAATTCCAAGCTCTAGGAGCTTGCTTCAATCCATACAATGCTTTCTTAAGTTTGCAAACATAAGAGGGATGATTAGGGTTTTCAAAACCTGGTGGTTGTGACATGTATACCTCTTCACTTATCCAACCATTTAAGAATTCATTTTTCACATCAAGTTGGAGGAGTCTCCAATTCCTTGCAGCAGCTACACTTATCAATGTCCTGAGTATAGTCATCTTTGCAACTAGTGAGAATGTTTCCTCATAGTCTATACCACGAGTTTGTGAGCATCCTTTGGAAACTAATCTTGCCTTGTACCTGCAAACTGATCCATCTGAATTTCTTTTAAGTTTATATACCCATCTGCAACCAATTACCTTTTGATTCAGTGACATTGGAACCAAGTTCCAAGTGTCTATCTCCTTCAATGCTCTATTTCTTCTTTCATGGCCTTTTCCCAATTAGGGTTTCCCTTTGCCTCTTCATACGTTGAGGCTTCCTCTGAAATAGAGTCTTTTGCCAAGTAGATTGAATGCTTTGTAAAAAATGTGGAATCATATCCATACCTTTTTGGTTGTTTCTTCTCTCTTGCTGATCTTCTAGGTGCTTGTTTGGAGCATTCTCCAACCTCTTGCATCTTTGCTTTGCCTCTTGACTTCCATAGCTTGTAATCCTTTTCTCTTTAATATTGGTCATCATCTATATCACTTCTTGGATCTTGGACCTGTGTATCATGCTTGCTTCCTAATTGATGAGAATCAGAATCAAGATCATATGGTAGAGTTACCTTTTGTTTGTCTTCATCATACCAAGACCTTTGTTCTTCAAACACAACATTCTCTACTTGTAGTGAATTGCTTGGTTGAAGGATTATAGAACCTGTAAACCATATCCAATAAACATTGCCTTTGTTGCCCATTCATCAAGCTTACCTCTTATTTGTGATGGTACATGAACATAAGCTAAACAACCAAAAACCTTGCAATGTCCAAGACTAGGTTTTCTTCCATGCCATGCTTCATAAGGAGTCATACCTTGAAGTGATTTGGATGGTAGTCTATTGACAAGGTACACAGCAATTGAAATAGCTTATGCCCATAGATAATGTGGCAAGTTCTTCTCTTCAAGCATTGTTTGGGTTGATCCAACCAATGTCTTATTTCTCCTCTCTGTAATTCCATTTAGTTGAGGAGAGTACATGGTAGTCACTTCCCTTTTGATACCTTTATCTTGCAAGAACGCATCAAACTCTTTGGAGAAGTATTCTCCCCCTCCATCAAATCTGAGCTT
The DNA here is from genome assembly GCA_020310875.1 of Ceratopteris richardii. Taxonomy (NCBI): domain Eukaryota; kingdom Viridiplantae; phylum Streptophyta; class Polypodiopsida; order Polypodiales; family Pteridaceae; genus Ceratopteris; species Ceratopteris richardii. Next base: position 95,682,188 of record CM035408.1, on the reverse strand, counting down.
CTTTAGTGATCTACCTATATGATTCTCCACATGTGCGAGATACTTTTTGAAGCAATCAATGTTGACTTGGTCCCAATACATTTGTATGTACTAAGTCCAATAAGTTGTTGTGGATGTAGCCTTTGTGGTTGAATGGTTGTCTTTGTGCCTTCCCAATCTGACATGCATCACACATGTTGATCATGTGTTGCTTTGATATGTTTGGTAGTCCTAGAACACTTTGATCCCTGCATATATCCTTCAAGGTTCTTTCATTCACATGAGCAAGTCTCTTATGCCACACTTCAAGCTCACTTAGGTTTTGAGACCCAAAAGTGAATAGAGCTATCTTCTTGGTTTCTCCTACTTCAAAAGTAAAGAGCCTACCATCCTTCTCACCCCTGGCTATCTTCTTGAAGCCTTGACATGGATCTTCCACAAAAGCTCCATGTTGAGTGAACCTAACTTGTTTTCAACTATTTGGCCTACAATTATTAGGTTTTTAGTGATAGTGGGTACATAGAGAACCTTACTCAGAATGTTTGTCCTGCCATTGGAAACTTTGACATTACCAATCTTCTCCACATTGTGCTTTGTGTCATCCCCTCTTTGTACTTGATGTCTATGCTTTGGACTTTCCAAATCAAATAGAAGAGCAATATTGCCTGCAACATGATTCGAACATCCTGAATCTATGTAGAACAAATGATCATCTTTTTTACCTTCTTTGTGGCTTAGATTCATGAGAAGAAATGAGTCTTCATGTGGTTGATCTTCTGAATAATTGTTGTAGTCCCTTCTCTTATAGCCTCTATTGTTATTATTGAAGTTTTCTCCACCCAGACCTCTATTACTGCCATATCCACCTCTTCCACTTCCTTTCTGGGTCTTCCCATTGAACCAGCAATTTTGAGTAGTGTGGTTGGTCTTATCGCAAATGGCACAAGGTTGAACATTCTGACCTTTGGCTTTGTCTTGCTTTGTTCCTTTCTTCTTCCCTTTCCACTTCCTCTTGCTTGCAAAGTTGGCTTGGGAAGTCTCTTATTCATCTTCTTCTTGCCTTTCTGCTTCTTATCCTTCTTATCTACATATATAGCACTAGTTGAAATTACCATGATAGGAGTTACCTTCCTTTATGCTATTGTTGGCCTCTTGATTGAAGAGTTGTCCAAGAAAGATGTTAAAGTCTGGAGTCTGCACATCCATGATGAGATCATAAGCCATCATGAAGGATTGCCAATGCTTATCACTTCGAATGTCGTTGAGAATTTGCCTCATGATAGCCTCTTCTTCAATCAGCTCTCCAATGGATGCTAACTGATCTCCAACCTCCTTGACATTGGTAACAAACTCTGTGATGGTTTGTTTAGGTGTCTTCTGTAGAGAGTACACATGCGGAAGCAAAATGAAAAGTAAAGTACTTTCACAAAACAAAGAATGTGTGAGACACAAAATGAGTAAACCATGAAATGGGTAAACTCATGTGGATTAGAAATGAGCTTGCCAAGAGCATGGAGTAGGCTCCTCAAGATTCTAACCAAGTACAAATGAGGGGAAAGACCCTGCTTATATAGATTTGGGAGGGGCTCTCAAAAGTACATCATATGTGGGATAAGTCTCCTGAAAGGAGAATGAATACAACTGGTAGAAGCACATGGCAAGGTACCCAAATACAAAGGAAATACAATATAAAATGGAAATAGACTAGAAATGGAGTGCATCCTGGATACAAAATGGAGATGCACTCATGCGGATACAAATGTAGATGAAGTAGGAGCAATCATGTCGTCAACACCCCCTCTGCACCTCCATTTTGGAGCAGTTGAATGCTGCAGAGGTCCACCAGGCGCTGAAGCGGAACCGAAGGTAGAGCCTTCGTGAACATGTCCGCCAGGTTCTCTTGAGAGGCACACTGCTCCAGAGTAATCTCCTGAGATATGAGCTTCTCGCGGATAAAGTGGTACTGGATCTCGATGTGCTTCGTCCGAGCGTGGAACACTGGATTCTTGGCGATGGCCAAGGCTGACTGGCTATCTGTGTGAATACATGTCAGAGAATCCTTCAAAACACCAATGTCTGATAATAAATGTCGCAGCCAGATGGCCTCACATGCTGCAAAGCTGGATGCTCGGTACTCGACCTCGGTAGATGATAGAGCAACTATAGGCTGCTTCTTACTTGCCAAAGACATAGATCCTGAGCCAAGCAAGAATATATACCCAGAAGTAGAACGTCAAGAATCAAGATCACCAGCCCAATCTGAATCTGAATATCCGGTGAGTTCAATGCCCCCTCTATACCACAGACCATGATGTCGAGTGAGGGCAAGGTATCGAAGTAGTATCTGAGCAGCATCCCAATGAGTCTGACGAGGTTGATGTGCAAACTGATTGAGTATACCAACTGCATAAGCAATATCTGGTCTAGTGTTGACAACATAGAGTAATGAGCCAACAAGCTGTCAATAGGTATGCACATCCACAAGTGATGATGAGTCCTCCAGTATAAGCTTGATGTTTGGATCAAGTGGTGTAGAAACTGAGTGACACTGGTCCATGTTATATCTGGAAAGTAGATCAGAGCAGTACTTCTTCTGTGATAGGAATATACCTTCTTTTGTTTGCCAAACTTCCATACCCAAGAGGTAGTGTAGTAATCCAAGATCTGTCATAGAGTACTCAAGATGAAGTTGTGTGATGATAAACTAGATGCGTTCTTTGTCTGAGCCTGTCAAGATCAAGTCATCTACATCGAGAATGATGATGGCTACTAAAGACTCCTTTTGATAGATATAGAGATTAGCATCAGCATTGCTTCTGTGAAATCCCTTGCTTCAAAGAACTTGTGAATCTTTTCATGTCAGGCCCTGGGAGCTTGCTTAAGTGTATATCCACTTGACTCCTATGACTTGATGGTTGGTTGGTTTGGGAACTAATGTCCAAGTCTTGTTCTTTGCTATTGCATCCAGTTCTTCTTTCATAGCTGCTTCCCACTCTGGTTGGCCTTGAGCTTCTCTGTAGTTGGATGGCTCTAGAATTTGCTGAATTTGGTGCATTAGAGCATAATTAACATAATGACTTTGTTCACGTTGTCTCTTATCAAGAAGCCTTTGAGATTGGCGTAGTTGTTGTGAAGTACTGGCTTCTGAGTTGGAGTTTGAAAATATTGAGTCCCCCTCTGAAGTGTAGATAGGTGGACTAAGACTTGTACTTGAATCTTTTCTTGAGTATGTGGAAGCTTCATTGAAGATCACATCCTTCGAAATGGTGATGGAGTGGTTTTCCATATCATATAGATGGTATGCCTTTTATTGGTCACTGTACCCTATGAATACATATTTCTTGGACTTTGATTGTAACTTGTTTCTATCTTCTTTTGGTACATGGATAAAAGCTTCACTACCAAAGACTCAAAAGTAATTCACATTTGGTTTTCTTCCATAGTATGCTTCGAAGGGTGTTTTGTTGTGTAATGCACTTGTAAATCCTTGATTAAGAATGTGAATGGCAGTATGCACGGCTTTTGCCCAGAACTTGTAGGGTAGATCCTTGTGATGAAGCATAGTTCTTGCCATTTCCATCACACCACGTATCTTTCTTTCAGCTACTCCATTTTGGGATGGAGTATGAGGCTGAGTGACTTGTCTTTTGATCTCTTTCTGGTTGAGAAAGTTATCAAAGTCATGATTGATAAACTCACCACCTCCATCTGATCTGATGGTTTTAACTTTAGTCGAAGCTTCATTCTCAACTTCCTTGATCCAAGTTTGAAACCTAGAGAATGTGTCTGCCTTTGACTTCAAAAAGTACACCCAAATATAGCGAGAGTGGTCATCTACTAGAAGATAAAAGTAGAGGGATCCACTCAGGGATGGGGTGTTCATGGATCCACATAAGTCCATGTGGATAAGGGCTAGAGGGTTCTTTGCTCGTGTTGAAGCTTCCTTGGGAACTGGGGCCCTTTGTTGCTTGCCTTGGGTGCAAGCTTGGAAGACATCAGTAAGTTGCCCTATCTTTGGCAATCCCTTCACAAGTTGGGATGAAGAGATTTTTTATAAGTAAGACTCGTGTGGCCAAATCTTTGGTGCCACAAACTTGAGGTTGATTCTTTGGATACAAAGCAAGATAGTTTGTAGAGGCCCTTTTCTTCAATACCTTGAGCAATGACATCCTTTGTATGGGGATCAACTACCTTAACTGAGGTGTTATGAAACCATACTTGTTTGTCCTAATCTATAATGGCCTTGACGAAAAGTAGATTCATACATAAATTTGGAACAAAAAGAACATTGGATAAAGACTTGCATTCCCCCTGATTGTTGGTCATTTGAACTTTTCCTTTTCCTTTGATGGGTAAACTTTTGTTGTTGCCAAGATAGACTTCTCTCGTGTGCTCTTCGAGTTCTTGAAAGGAGTCCTTGTCTTTGAGTGGGAGGTAGCTCCGCTATCAAAGATCCACTCATGCGGGGAGCTAGAAGTAACTAGGGCATTTGCTTCTATGGAGATGAAGAGTTCCTCACTAGAGCAGTGGGATCTATGTTGGGATCCTTTGGATGCTTGCGTAGACGTAGAAGCCTTCGATGATTGTTTCTTTTTATAGCAAAACTTTTCTAAGTGTCCTGATTTTCCACAAAAATTATAAGTGAACTTCTTTGATGAATTAGGCGATCCTTGCTTAGATCCATTGATAGCATGATGACTTGTGGTTTTACCCTTATTGAATGGGCCTTTGGCCTTCATGGCAGATTCTTGGGAGGAAGTCGGTTTGGCTCGCGAGTCGTGAAGGAGCAATAGTCGATGAACCTCTTCCCAAGTTAAGACTTGGTTGCGATTATACAAAGTTGTGACAAATGTCTCGTACAACTTAGGTAACTTGTTAAGAAGCATATTGGCTATGTCTTCATTAGAAATCTGCTTGCCACATAGTGCTAATTTACGCTGGTAGTCCTCAAATTGGGCTATGACCTTGGTAATTGTGTCGTGTGGCCGAATGGTCAAATTATGAAACTCGGCCCCTAATGCATATATTTTCAAAGGGGTTTTGTCTTCATACAAATCGGCTAACGTATCACAAGCATCCTTGGATGTCTTACAGGTCGTGATATATCCTTTCGTTAGTTCGTCATAGGCAAGTAACAGCTGACCTAAAGCTCGTTTGTCCTTGATATTCCACACATGCCAATTGTCTAAGTTGGTATCCGTATTGGGTTCGAGGTCTGACCCATCTACTATCTCATGAAGGAGATTTGTGTAGAGATATGCGCACATGACATCTTTCCATAGATTGTAATTTTGCCCATTGAGGCGTTCATCCTTAGGCATAAAAATAGGGGTGAAAGAGAGTAAGAAGTTAACCATGGATAATGAGCTACCTTCAATTTTGCTCATTACAAAGCTTTGAGGATAAAGTGTTTAGAAACACTATCAAAGACACTTGCCAAAAATACCGCTTCAAAATAATTGCAAAGCTTGAAATGAACAACTGGACACCATACTTAAAATTAAATTTGGGGGGGAGGGGAGGGGGGCCTTAGAGTAGCCCTGCACTTACAGAAACACTGAGATGATTCGACGCGAGAGGAGAGGGCTTAGATTAGCCCTATGCACATCGGTTGAGCCTTAGAGTAGGTTTAATGACTTGAAGAAGCTTGTGGGTGGGCTTAGACTAGCCTCCAACCCACAAGTATGCACGCACACAACACCTTTTCTCTGATATGCTTGATGTACAATGAGGGGGCACTTAGTGCCTTGAGTGTGCCAACATAGAGTGATTGTACCCTTGAGGAGTACAAGAAAATTATGTTCAATGTGTATAGAGTGGCACAAAACTATAGGTTTAATCCTTGGAAAAAGTACCAAAAGACCCTTGTAAGAATGTCAATAAAAGTGTCAAAGGAAATTTGTTCAAAAAGTGTCTCATTCGTATATGAATTGTAGGGACCAGGTGTGGAACCTTGAAGATCCTTAGTGGCATGTCTAATGCATCACAATGTGTGCGTTAAGAAGAGTGATCAAGCAAATATGGGGCAAAGCCCCAAGATGTATCTTTTCATTTCCTGCACTAATTTTATCTTTCCTGTTCTCTCAAAAAAAAAAAAAAAAGAAGAGTGATCAAGCAAATATGGTAGTACCACAACCAAAACATTTGGGCGCCTGCGTTATGACTTACGAAGAAGTTACGAGTCAAGACGCACGCAAGAGTGGTGCGTAGTGGTGCGTAGTGGTGCGTTTATGGCGCTCTAGGGTTGAGGGTTTTCCTCCCCCCCGCGAGTCCCTCCCCTCAGTCGGGAGGGCGCTCGCCTGCGTTCTCCGCCCCTGCGGGGGGCTGCTCTCTCTGTCTGGCTCGTTCAGCTGTTCCTCTTCCGTCTCATGGCACTCTTCGAAGCGCTGCATAATGGCATTTCTGTGGTTGATGCTCCACCAATCGAGGGATTAGAAGAGAACGCTCGCGCTCTGTCAAATGCTGTGGGGAAGAAGCAGGTAAGTGTTCACAACTCTGGTTGTAAGGACCTGCCAATGGTTGATGTATCTGATGGCAGTCTGGAGGCTCGTACCAACTCTATCGCGCATTCTCCCCAGAAATCTTATGCGGACTCCATAAAGAACAAAGGTAATCTCTTTTCTGCTCCAGTTATTTCTGGTCGGGATGGTATGGTTAAAGATAAGGGATTAGAGAAAGCTGAATGCTCGGAAAACCCACATAGACTGCTTGTGGACGATATTCCTAGCGAAGATGATGAAGAAGAGTCATTCATTATTGACAGAACCTCCATGGACAGTTGGCAAGAACATCTGTTGGGTAGGGTTGTGATAGGGCTTTGTCACGGCCCCAGACCGCCGCATGATGTGCTTAAAAGCTGGATAAAATCCCACTGGGAAGCTAGGGGGTTAATGGTTAAGCACATCCAGTATTGTCCAAACAACTTCTACCTCTTCTTTTTTGAAGAGGCTAACAGTGCCTTGCAGGTTATCAGTGAAGCTCAATGGCTTATCAGGAATATCCCCATGTCTTTTTTCAAATGGCATGTTGGTTTTAACCCCAAGGGCCCAAAGCCTACTAAGATCCCTGTTTGGGTTGAATTCCCTGAGCTTCCCATAGACTTTTACCCATGGATTGAGCAACTTGGAAATATGATCGGCAGAGTTTTGGGTCAAAAATCCAGAAACAGTATTATAAATACCAAATGGGACCCTCAGGTTTTAATAGAAATAGATGTATCCAAAGAGATCAAGACTCAAATAGTTATCAAGGATTCTCAGGGTAAGAAGTTACACACACAAAGGATTATGTACCGAAATCTACCTAACGCCTGTTACAATTGTTATAAGCAGGGTCATTTAATTCGGGATTGTCCCCTCATCATCTCGCGGAACGAAGAAGGTAATCATGACAAACAGGTATTACAGTCTGCTAATAATAATTCCCCCAATGTTTCGGGAAAAAAACATGTTCAAAAACATAAAAAAAAGACTTTCAAGTCAGATAACCCATATGATATTTTGCTAGAAAACATATCTAATCCTTTTGATGACAACAACAATACAGGTGGAGCTCCATCTGTGGAAGAACAGGTTGAGAACATTGATCCAAATATGGATGTTACAGGTAATACCAAGTCTGCTCAGGCAGGTAAAGTTGACCATTGCTCTGCAGGGAACTAGAAAGTTTTGGTAAAAAAAATAAGGTTATACATGAATCAGCATGTCTTAGGGATAACCCGTGTTTTTCTCAACAGATTAATGATGTGCCCCCCCCCTCTATTGATCAATTCAGTAAGGAACTTGATGCGATGGATCAAGACTCAATCAATTGTATGGATGAGGATGGGGATCATTGTGAAATTGTTCCCATGTCTCAGGATGTGGTCTCTATCAATGATAACAATAAGGTAAATAAGCCTAAAAGGAAGGAAGCAGTCAGGTTATCCTCCTCCGCGCCCAAGCCGACTAAAAATAGTCGTAAATGAGTTTTCTGTTTTTGATGTTTGATCTTAAAATAATCTCTTTAAATGTAAAAGGGTTGACAGATGTTGTCAGGCCCAAAATGATTAATTGCTGGTTTAAGTTGCTTCCCTTCATGCCTGATGTTATCTGCTTACAGGAAGTCAAATTGGGTGGAGATAATTTGCTTTGGCATCTGAACATTCTGGCCTCTAATTTCACCTGGTTTTACACCAGCCACAATAGTGGCAAAGGTGGTGCAGTAGTTGGTCTGTCAAGTTCTATTTCTAAGTCTGTTAAGGATGTTGTTCTTAGTAACTCCCATCAGTGGTGTGCTGTTAAGCTGGGAGATCCGTTTAAGTGTGCAATTATTTCTGTGTATGCTTCTAACTTGTGTGCTGAAAGGAAAGGCTGTTGGGATGAGCTATGTTCTTTTGATAGTCCTGTTATTCTGGCTGGGGATTTTAACATGGTTACTTCTATGCAAGATAGATGGGAAAGAAAAGGGAACTGTATTTTTGGCTCTGAAAAACATTCCTGGTTTAAGTTATGTAATCAACTTGACTTGTCTGACCTTTCTTGTAATTCTGGTTTTTCCTGGTCTAACAAGCAAGTTGGGGACAACTATAGAGCGGCTAGGCTTGATAGATGTTATGCGAGTACGGAGTTTGCCCAAGAGTGCTGGGATATTAGTTGCAAGATTGATCATTCTCTGCTTGTTTCGGATCATAAACCCCTTTTTTTGACCTTCAGAAAAGGCACTCCTAACTATAGAACTGGTCGGCCTCACATTGATTATAGTCTTCTCAAGATTCCCAGTATATTGGCTCGTACTAAGGATATCATCACCCACTTTTTTAAGGTTGATAGTTCCCCTTCTGCTGCTTGGGAGCATTCTGTTTACGAGATTCAAAAGCTGTTCACTGCTTATAGGAAGCATGCCTTGGAGTTGAGGACTCAGAGGAGACTTGCGCTTATGAATCAGTTAAATGCCTTTGATGTTAACTCTAAAGAGTATATTGATTGCTCTGTGAGATTGAGTAAAGAGAGGTATCTGGAAGCTAGGAGCTCCCTTGCTATTTCAAGAGAATTCTGGAGTGAGAACATGGATCGGAACAACAAACACATGTTTGCTATTATGAAAAAGAGGAAAGTTAGGGACTTTGTCCCCCCGATTAAGAAAAGTGATGGGAGTGTTACCTCCAATATGGAAGAGACTCTGCATGAGGCCAAGAGATTCTTTATGGATGTTTTCTCTGTGTCTCCCAAGAGGGGGGAGGGTATCCAGAGGGCCAGGGCTACTATTGCTTTAAAAAGGAAAAAAATGGTTCCTGAGTGCCTGGTTTCCATTCTGGACCTGCCCCTCTCTGATGGTGAGATCAAAGAAACTATCAATAAATTGAAACCTGGAAAATCTCCTGGGATGGATGGTCTGCCTAATGAATTTTTTATCATTCTTAAGGATTTTCTCACTCCTTACATTCTCTTGATATGGGAAGAGGTTTCTAGTAAAGGTTATCTCCCTTGCTCTATTAACACTGGGGTTATTAAGCTTATTCATAAGAGAGGTCCCAAAGACGACCTTAACAACTGGAGGCCCATCACCTGCCTAAATACCATGTACAAAGTCTTTGCTGCTACTCTTGCTAGGAGGCTTAGCCCTTTGATGAACCAGCTTATCCTCCCTGAACAAAAAGGCTTTATTAAAGGTAGGTTTATTCTTGATGCTATCATCTCCCTTTGGGAAGGCATGGATTATGCTAAGGATTCTGGCCAAGATTATTATTTCTTTAAAATTGATTTTGACAAAGCCTATGACAGGATTGAGTGGGATTTTGTTTTACAGTCCGTTCATGACTTAGGAATGGGAAGGAGATTTATAAAATTTGTGAGTACTCTGTTTGGAAATGCTTTCTCTAGAGTCTCTATTAATGGTCATATGTCTGAACCTTTCAAGTTAACTAGATCTATAAGACAAGGGTGCCCTTTGGCCCCTCTTCTTTTTGCCATTGCTAGTGATGCTTTGGGTTGGTTAGTGAAGGATGCCCTGACTGAAGGTAAAATGAATGGAGTGTGCATTCCTAACTCTCCTGCCCCTCTTTGTCTGCAGATGTTCGCTGATGATACCAATGTTGTTTTAAAAAATGATAACCAATCCCTAACCAAGTTCTTGGATTGTTTGGATGTTTTTTGTCTGGCTAGTGGCTCTAGGGTCAACCACAGTAAAACTGGCTTCAAAGCCTCTGATAATACTATTCCTGTCATCATTTCCCAACTTGGTTGTAGTATTATAAAAGAAGGAGTGATTTTTAGGCTTCTGGGGATCCCTATGGGCTTCAATGTTTCTTTTGGTCAAAGGTGGGATTGGGTCTGTGACAAATTTAAAAAAGGTCTGGCTATGTGGTATGATTCTAATTCCTCCCTTCCCCATCGTTCTTTCATTCTCAATCATTTTCTTTTACCTAAACTTGTCTACTTCCTGTCTTGTTGGACTCCGTCCAAAAAGCAGCTTAATCAGGTAATCTCGCTGGCCAAAAGATTCTTATGGGGGGGTGCTGCCAACAGAAAGAAAATTGCCAAAGTTCCTTGAGATATCTGTTGCATGAATAAAGAAAAAGGGGGATTGGGGCTGAGGTGCCCAAAAAAAATGGCTGACATCCTGTCAGCTAAATGGATTCTTAGAAGCATTGACAACAATGAGATATGGGCTTCTCTGATTCAAAGATCTGTCAACAAATTTTTTTTTACTAACTACAGGGCCTGGAATAATATTAATCTTTGGGACATTATTACCTGCCCTCACCCCATCTCCCCTGTTGGAAGTCCTCTGGTCTGTAGGTTCTGGAATTCTTGGTTCAAAGCTAAAAGTGTTTTCTGTCCTAATGACAAGATGTCTTTCATGGCTCAGTACTATCTGCAGGAATCTCCTTGGCTTGGTTGGCTGGCCAATAGAAACAATGGGAACATTTCTATCAAGGAACATAAATGCCATAAGAAGCATGGTTTCAAAACTTGGAAAGACTATATGACTAATGGGAAGGTGAGATCTGATTATGATCTGGTTAGTAGGACTAATGCTTCTGCTGCCTGTTTGCAGGTCTTGCTGTCCCACAAGGAGATGCTAGATGATCAGATGACGCAATGCAACTGGAAAGAAATAAATCTCCATGAAGTTGCTGAGTACATCTACAAAAACTTCAAGAATAAGAAGGACTCTATGGATTTGGTCACTTCCAAATTGAACAGATTGTGGATGTTGAATTGGTCTTCTGCTCAGTGGGCCTACAGGTTTAAAGCTCTGTGGGCCTACCCTGAAAGCAGCAAACAATCTTGTCTTCAATGGTTGATAATTCATCAAGGGCTTTGGGTGGGCCCCAGAGTCAGGAAAATATTTATTGATGGTGGTAAATGTACATTTTGTGGCAGGGTGGAGGATGTTTATCACCTCTTCTTTGACTGTTATCATGCTAAGCCTTTCTGGAAGTGTGTAGACAACTTTCTCAACTCAAGGAAAGCTCCCAAACTTCAAAGGATGGATGCTTTGATCGGATGCTGTAAAAATATGGATATCCTTCTTTGGAACACCTGGCGTGGTCAAATTCTGTGGGCCATCTGGCTAAGTAGAAATAATCATACTTTTGGTATGGGGAGGAAAAATTTTATCATTCCCCTACATCACTCTCTGAAAAGAGTGTCTGATAACTGTATCAAGAGAATCACCAAACCCTCTCTTCCCTCACGTGATATTCATTGTATCCTAGCTTCCCATAAATACACAAGATGGAAAGCGATTTTGAGCCAGTTGTATTCCCCTTGCAGGTTTGCAATGATTGCAACCTTGTAACTTAGGGTGGTCTGGTGCTCCTGCCCCCTGCACATGTACATTTTACCCTGTTAATTTATATTTTCCTGTTTTTCTCAAAAAATATATATATATATATATATATATATGGTAGTACCTATTAACTATCATATAGTTTGAGTAAATCACGTGGATGCTTAGAAAAGTAGCCAGTCAGCAAGATTTGCGCAACCAAGTATTATGATTGGTTCGTTCTCCCCCAGTTTCTAAAAATCGACGCATATTCATTCATCACAAGAAGTTAAAACTCATTGTAATCTCTTATGCAAATGCAATGTACTAACTAAAAACATCATCGATGATGTTATGATGATGGCCGCATGATGATTCTTTCTGCCACAAACGTGGTGGGGCTGCGATATCAGCAGTGTTGCCAGAAGTGCCCGAGAGTTATCTCTTCAATAGAGCATACATTGGCAGAACACGTAGCTATTTGTCAGCACGAATTTCTTTTTGGACTCTTATCTCTGATGCTGCGGACTGCGGAGCTATCCTCAAATCACTGCAGTGGACAATGCCTAACTTTGGCGCTTATCCGCTCATGTTGTCGATAATTGAATGGCGCTTCAAACTCTATGCAATTCTGCTCTTGGCGCAAGCAAAGCGCTGTGTGCTCTAGAGGTGTAATGCACAACAGCTACACATAGGTAGACCCCCTCTCTCTCTCTAAGAGAAATGGCGCACTCGTTTCATCGGTCTCAGGCTTTCTCCAACTGCATTCTCTGTCAGGTGCTGTGATGTTTAGTTGTCTCTCTACAGAGATTCATCGACAGTAGTAGATCGCAGCTTCCGTCGGTCAAGCGATCTCTTGCCTGCAGAGAGAGCGTATAATCTCTTGCTCTCACTGTGGCGTTAGCAATGAGAGATGGTAGTAGTTGTGGGAGTGCGAACTTGGTGATGAGCAATAACTGAAGATGGTGTTTTCAGGTGTCGAGAATTCTGCACACGATCTCGAAACTCCAATGATAGTAGCAGTTAGCTAGGCCATGGTATATAGACACTATGCCTTCCCCATTCGCTCTGACGAACTGTTAGAGTCGATGTTACTCTGTCGTGTGCTTTTCTGGAAAGATACTGCAGCCCAAAAATTGGCGCATTTCTATATATTTTCCAAAGTCAGCTTCAGAGAAAACGTGTGCTTTTCTCTGTCATTCATTTTCTCTCTCGTTGAAGAGAGAGCGCGCTTGAAGAGAGAGCACCCTTGAAGAGAGAGCACAGAGAGTGTCTGGTTCACTCCCAAAGCTGCCCGAGTATAGGTAGAGCTAAATTCACGAAACAATAGTAATGTGCATGCTTATGAATACATGGTGGAGTATGTTCAGACGAACAAGAGGGTAGGCCGGCTTGAGTAGTTTGTCATAGCTGTGGTTATAAGGACCACCGAATGGTGAAGTGCACCCTTGTGAAGTTATCTAGAATATGATGACAGAAAATGAAGTTGTCAACCCTAATTAACACCAAACATCAAAGTGGTTATAAACACTTCAATGTTGAAGATCACCATCATCTCCATGAAAACAAGCATAATAAGGAGCACAACAATGAAACCGACAAGCAGCAAGTTCCACAAAAGAGGGTGGGTGGGTGGGTGGGTGAGCTTAAAGGGGGTACAAAAGGATGAAAAATAAGGGTGAGAGGGTGGGCAAACAGGAAAAATGAGACCCGAAGAGCAAAATTGATGGCAAAAGCTTCTCTCAATAAGGAGAAAGCAAGATCAACAACAATCAAGCACCACCACCACCAAAATGACCACCAAATGCACCACCAAGACCTCCACCTAATGCTCTGATACCATGTAGAGAGTACACATGCGGAAGCAAAATGAAAAGTAAAGTACTCTCACAAAACAAAGAATGTGTGAGACACAAAATGAGTAGACCATGAAATGGGTAAACTCATGTGGATTAGAAATGAGCTTGCCAAGAGCATGGAGTAGGCTCCTCAAGCTTCTAACCAAGTACAATTGAGGGGAGAGGCCCTCCTTATATAGATTTGGGAGGGGTTCTCAAAAGTACATCATATGTGGGATAAGTCTCCTAAAAGGAGAATGAATACAACTGGTAGAAGCACATGGCAAGGTACCCAAATACAAAGGAAATACAATATAAAATGGAAATAGACTAGAAATGGAGTGCCTCCTGGATACAAAATGGAGATACACTCATGCGGATACAAATGTAGATGAATTAGGAGCAATCGTGTCGTCAACATCTTCTTCATTTGGTTGAACTCGTTCCAAAGATTATTCTGTCTTGCTTTGGTACTAGCAGAAAAGAAAGTCTCGAGGCCATCCCAAGTCTCTTGAGATGTCTTACATCCTCTAATATGTGGTAATAGAAAGTCAGAGATAGAGTTTAGTATGTACGACCTTGCTTGTGCATCCCTTGCGCACCAAAGTGTGAGCTTATCTGTCTCCTCTTCTGTAGGTCCTCCTTTGGATCTTGCAATAGGCATAGCTTCATCACCTCCTACAATTCCATAAAGATTTCTACCTTGCAAATAGGCCTCCATTCTGATTTACCAAGCCGCATAGTTGTGTCGATCAAGCTTCTCGATCATTGAGGGAAAGCCATCACCCATCTTGATCTAGCTCTGATACCACTAAAAGAGACTTGGAGAAGCTTGTGGGAGGTAGAAAAGTGAGTTTCGAAGCGATGAAGTTTGGTCTAGCCAACTTGCACAAGACCAGCCCTTGAGTTTATGGAGACTCAAATAGACCTTATAGGCATCCGATAAGTGCAAAACAATGCACTATGTACTTTGGAGCATCAAGAAGAATGAGTCGATACAAAACATATAGGTTCGCAGGTCGACTAGCTCAAGAACTTACTATCTATGGAAGAGACAATGAGCTTCAAATGCCCATAGCAACCAGCGTGCTTACATTTAGCAAAAATCCTTTTATGGGAGTGATACGCATAGGGTTGAGTGTATAGAAACTACAAAAAGTTTAAGGAATAAATAAAATATGCTATAGGAATGAATCAAACATTCACCAGTGGTACCTCCTATTTTTCAGAAATATGCAGAGATTGACCCCGAGACAAAAAAAATTGAGATGTCTCGCAATCTACTAAACCAAATTCTTTGAAACTTTTTATACATAAATTAGACACTAATATCTTTCCAATGAGCCATCTTGAACTCAATTTGGAGCTCTGAAGAGAGAGAGAGCAGCAGCCATCTTGAACTCAATTTCTAATGAGCCATCTTGAACTCAATTTGGAGCTCTGGAGAGAGAGCAGCAGCCTCTGCAAGGTTACTATTGGTGAAGAAGATGATGCAAAAAATTGAAGGAGCAAGACAATGATGGTCACAAGTGTATGTATATTGCTTCCATGTATTGTACAAGTGATTTCAATTCTTTATATAGACTTTAGAAGTGCTCCACGACTTCTAAAAGTGGAATTTGAATTCAAATGAAGGTGGGAATGGTTGTTGGAGGGAATCAATTCACTTTCCTCTAATCTAGGAAAAGTGAAGATCTACTTTGATCTACTTTTAGATGATTGATTGCTTGATTGAATGAAACTCAGCCATCACAAATTCATGGGATTTGGGCTCTATCTTTATACTTTTACATTTGTAAAGCTCAAGGCTTTTAGAATGGTAAAAGATTCATGAAAAATCTTTTTTTTTTAATACAATAAATGAGCATAGTAAAAGAACTCTCCGACAGATAATCTTTCGATGCGATAGCCTTTGATGTAGATCAAATCCACCTCAAGGATAGTGTAAGCTTGATGTTCCAATAATCTCGCCACCACACCCTTGACCACCACACATTAAGGCATGCTAGCTACCAGAGATAAATATCTAGGCATCCCTTCCCCATAATGTATAGCCACTCCGAGGGCTATAAAAAGGGATTCCAAAATCAAGACTCCAGAGATAGAGTTGATAGAGTAGAATGTAGAGAGTCACACATCAATCTTCATGCTCATGTATTCTAGGCTTGTGGTTGTCTAGCATTTTTTCTTCCTTAGTAGATTGGTGGAAATATCCTCCTACATAGAAGGAAGTCCCTGCCAGAGGTGTTGGCTCAAAGGGTAGCATCAGAGTTAGTATTGATGAAAAGTATCATATGCCCATCTTGCTAAAGGTTTGATGTATTCTCTTTGTCTAAGGTATATGTTCTATTTTTCTCTCCTTTTTATCCTTCTTAGTTGTGCTTCTCCTTCTCCTGAGTGTTTCTTGTACATCTTGCTTAAGTAATGTCTTGTATTTTAGCCTAATCATCAAGTGTAGTTAGATATTGAGTTCCTCTTGTTGAGTCTTTATGAGTGTTCTAATCAATTGGGAGGGCTTGCTCCAAGAGTTAGTGAAAATTGTACTCCTTGCAATCTACATACTAATTCATTGCTATAGGTGAAATTTGCATGCTACCTGGAGGGCTCTTGGAAGAACTCTTTCCATCTTTCCTTAAATATTATGTTGTGTACGCTTCTCTATGATCTACTATTGTAGGGAGTCACAGAAGGTGCTACTCCCTCCCCTCTCCTCCTAGCTGACTCCCAACATTTAGGAACTATCTTCTTGGGCGACCATTCTCTTGAGTGATCACTCCACTTCCCCCTTGCATCTAGCTTTCTAGACAATTGCCAAGAAGGATTCCTCCTTCTTGTAAAACACCCAAACCCCGTTTCTTCCCTTCCTAGGCCATGACCCAAACTCCTCCTCCTCCTCATAAGAGACCCACATCCTCCTCTCCAAGGCTACTCCTCATCTATCTTTTTCATTTTGTCCACATTTTCATCATGGTCCATGGCATGTAGTAGAAGTAAAAAAGAAGGTATTTTAATTCGTAAGAAGACACCTACCTACCTAAAGCTCCTATCAAAAGAAGGTTGAAAACTATTTCACTCCAATCAAAGTATCGATTTCAACCAGTGTATTGAGATGCCTACTTTCTCTTGAAATAAAACAAGGCTCAAGCAACTAACAACATCGAGCTAAAAGTCTTCCTCGATGAAGAACAAGAATCAAGTTCAGAAGGCATGGAAGAAGAACTCTTGACCCTTTACCTAAGTGTGATAGAAGAAATCTCTATCCTTTTATTTAGGTATGGAAGAATAACTATTTGCCCTCTTATCTAGGTATGGCGAAAGAACTCCCAGCCATGTTATCTCGTTTTTAGTGAAGAAGAGAACAAGGCTCAAGCAACTACCAACATGGAACTAGTAGTCTATGTGGTGAAGAGCAAGAATCAAGTTCAAAAAGTATGGCAGAAGAACTTTCAAATCTCTCCATGCTCAATGTGGCACTATGCATGAAAGCTCCGAGGACCACATCAAAAGATTCCTTTCTATTTGTAAGAGATTGGATTGCATTAGATATAGGATGCATTTTGTCCTTATCCCCCTCCACACTAGAAGGTTCTCTTAACAAATGGTATAACAAGTATGGAGAGAAACACTTCCAAACTTAGGAGAACTTAAAGTCAAATTTCATAGAAGGGTTGGTTTACAAATGGTATAACGAGCATATAGAGGATTACTTCCAAGCTTAGGAGAACTTAAAGATGGATTTCACAAAAGTGTTCAGGCCAAATAACTCTACCAAAAGGACTCTTGATGATCTCAATACTTTTACATTATGTGTACGTGAAGCTTTCTCAAAGCTCATGACTAGGACCAGGTCTCCAAACTCCCTAATAACCCTCTTGAGCTAATGATTAAGAAAAGCGCGAAGAAGGATATCCTGAAAACTTCCCAACAAAACCTTTGTGAGCTCCTTTAACCCGATGCTACCCTTAGTGATTTTGAGCCTCTTGCTATGAGGATTGAAGAATCTAGAGTCCATTTTGGAGCTTCTCTAGGCAGAACCACCTCCCCAAATGAGGACTTCATCTTTGAGTTGTTGAGAGAGCTAGAGGCTCTTAAGGTGCAAAATGCACTACCGAAAGAAAAGGCTAATTTAAAGAAATATTATGAACAATTGTAACACTTAAGGCAAGAGTCATAAGAGATCAAGGCTCAAAACGAAGTATGCCTGAGTTTATAGTGCACCCTTTGTGTGATCCAAGGCCACTTTGTCCAAGAGTGTCCAAGGCAAGTTATTTGCGAGTTTTGTGGAAAAAAGGATATGAGGCAAATGATTTCTATTACCTCAAAGGACTAAACACGTGTAGAATCTAGACCCAAGTGGCCAATGGCTAGGGCCTAACCACTCCCCACTCTTAGGACAACCTTCTCTCCCATCCACTTCTACTTTCTATGCGAATCAGTCCAACAACAAACCTTGGAAAAGATGCACCTCCATTTAGAAATTGCACATGAAAACGAAGGACCATTACACCAAGGATAGCACAAAGGCAATTTTGTCCACCAATATACAAGGTAACTCTTATCCCTTACACATGATTACAATTACACATCGAAACCAAGAAGCTACTCAAGCACAAGTACACTTTCCAGCACTAGAATAGTGCGTTGACAAGCTTCCCAATGTTATGAATCAAGCATGAAAGAAAAAAAAACTAGAGGCAAAAAATGAATCACTCAAAATTCCTCGAGAAGATGAGAAAAGAGGAAAATCAAGACCAAGACACATCGAAGTCAACCCTACCAGCCCACATAAGCAAAGTATCCATGACCTCTCTAGAGAATGAACAAAGAAAGGAGAATACTCCCCTCGATCACCTTATTGATGAAGCCTATACGAAAGCAAAGGAGGAATCACAAAAATTCCAAGGAGAAAAATGTAAGTCATCACTCCCTCTATGTTATGAACATTCTCCAAAAGACATCCCAAAAGGTGTTCCTATACTGCCTTGTGATCCTAGGCCCTACATTTAGAAGTGAAGTCATTTCTAGCATTAACAATATAGGACCTACCTTTCCTAATCATGGAGGAACTGCTTCTACTACCTACCCATGCCAACTAGTGATATGGTGACTTTGGTGTCTCTTACAAACTATAAAAGTCCTAGGTTGATGGTACGCACCAAGGGAACTAGTTTAACTAGTGTCATCGTAGATGTAAGCTCATGAATCAATCTTATCCCAAACTATACCATATCTATTTTGAACCTAAAAACCAAATTGGCCTATTTTGCTCACATTAGTAGATCACAACAAAATTACCCATCTTGAAATAGTAGAGGGTGTGTAGCTAGAAGTGTAGGACATTATTTTTGTGTTGGATTTTGTGTTCATTTCACTTACAAGGGCCAAGGGTAGTTTTTCTTTCTTGATAGGAAGGCCATGATTGAGAAATAGTAAGGCAATGACAAACAAGGGGAGTGATACCATGTGGGTAGCTACTTCTAACACCTCCATGAGGCTACAACACTTGGAAGGAAGTAGAGATGAAATGGTGGGCACATCTCATATAACTGCCCAGACACCTTACTCTACTATAGATGCCTCCCCTACCATTACCTTGACGACTACCCTAGCCAGTGCACCTTGTACATCTTGGGCCACCTCATGTACAAAGAGCACCCAAATTATAGTCTACACCTACCTAGATGACACACAAGTTCCTTCGCCAATGGACATCTCCCATGTCATCCAAGCTATAGAAGATCCCTCTCAAACACACGTGGAAGTTGCTAATCCCATCTGCCAACAAGAAGCAATGGATCCCATGATAGAAACTATTAAAATTCTTGCAATGGATGATAGAAGTACAAACTTGCCAATGTTTTACACTCCATGTGGATTGTCGTCAACAAGAAATGAAAGCAGAGGTGCAAACCTCTCAATGTTCTACACTTTTGTGTGGATGATAGCAGTGCAAATATTCTAGTGTTTTGCACTCCATGTGGATGGTAGTCAACAAGACTCTAATGGAATCTATGGCATCCAAAAGACATATTAAAGGCAAAAGAAGTGATGAAAATCATCAACACGACAAAAAGGCCAAAGAAGTGATGAAAATCATCAACACGACAAAAGAGACCTAACGGAAAATAGTATACTAGGATTCAAAGATATCATTCTAGTAGCCAAGGTATGCAATAATGTTAGACCAAAGAAGACCCCTCTTGGGCGAGCTCAACCACATGAATCCATTCAATAGAGTGCAATTGAGAAGATTGGAAGTAGAATTTTTATGGATGAATACTAAATTGCAAGAACTTCCTCTTGATAGGTGACCCCAATAGAAGGGTATCCCCAAAATTAAATGGACTACTTGCATAAGCCAAAAGGATCAATGTGGTTTGGGCATTCTAGACATCAAGGGAATGGCCAATAAGTTAGTGGAAAAATGGTTAATTAAAACATGGAGAAACAATGATGCCTGTTGGGCCAATCTTAATTTTAGAAACACGAGTGCTCTTAAGCTTGTGGATCTCCCGGGGTGGAAGGGTCTTGACCTTCTCACCATTTTTTTAATCCATTTTCGGTGAGTCCCAAAGGCTCAAGCTTGATTTGTTCTCTATGGAAGAGTTGGAACAAGGTTAAATAGTTTATCAGAATCAATGAAGATTGGAAATGGGCGGCTGATATTAGACAAAATGATTCGGTTTGCTTCCTTATCAAGGGCATTAGAAGTGTGGAGACTTGGAACCTCCAAAAAGCTAGGAGGCTTTGGAACACAGGCTTCCACTTGTGGAAATACCTCCAGAACCAAGAAACTTGTTAATGGATTAGGTTCGAGAACATTGATCAGGCCAAAAGAGTGGACTATGAAGAATGGCGTCTATTTTAGAGCACATTCAATGCACGGGAACGCTCGAGGACTCGCCTCCTCATTGGTTAGGACTCTTCTCACCTTGAGGGTATGAGATGGAACAATGGCAATAGCCTTGACAAAATTCCGAGATTGAAGAAGGATGTGGATTTTCATGACATGCTCAATCGGAAGTGGTGTCTGAATTGGTTAAGCTGGAGGTGGGAGACTTTAAGTTCCAATCCCTATGGCACCCCCTCATCGAGATAAAAAAGCATGTGCTTATGTGGCAAATCCTACGCAGTGGAGAATGGACCAATGTAAACGCTAACAACATTTGTGGGGTCCCTCCGTGGTGCAAATGATGCCTTCGTGGCATGGAAGACTTGGTACACCTCTTCTACTAATGCCCCAAATCAATATCAGTCTGATAGGCCCTTGAGAGAATCATGTTGTTATAGGGACAAATCAACTAGAAGCAAGCTTTGCTGGGTGAAGCAATCGGATGTTCCTCAGCACTGTGGAATGCTATAAGAGGGGAGACTCTATGGAAAATATGGAAAGAGAGGTGTGCAACCAACTTTGAAAGCCCCCCTAAAGAATGGTCGATCGAAAAATCTCTTTTCCTTTTAGGCAAAAGGATTTCCAATTGTAAGAAGCCCCTGCCCTTTAGACATCATAGAGTCTTCCGAGAGAGCAACAAGATCAAAACCAAGTGGGCTTCACATAAGGGGGACAAGAGCATTATCAACCTTTTTTGTAAAATTTTCTAGTAATCTATAAGCAGCCTTTGCTTTGTGGGACACTAGGAGTCCCATGGGTGCTAGGTACATTCACTTGTAGAGCTCTTCTTTCTATTAATTAAGATTTGGAAGAGTAGACTATGCCCAACTTCCTTTAATATATATATATATATATATAAAGCATCTAACAAAGTGAAAGAACTACCATCAGCAGTAGTCAAAATGATCTTACCAACTGCCATAACAGGATAAGAGGAGTTGGTGCATGTAACAGTATTCCCTGTAGGGGCAAGCTCGAGTGAAGAGAAGAAACTGCGCTCCGAGGTAATATGTTTGGCTGCCATATATATATATATATATATATATATATATATATATATATATATATATATGTGTATATATATGGCAGGCTCCCCCTCGGAACAAAAGTTGGCGGAACACATGTATGGTCGAAGAATTTTTCGCTAAATTCAACGTCGAGATTTGCTTTTGTTTCCCGCCTAACGTGTGAATGCCGGAACCATGAATTTGGAAGAAAAATTCATATGTATCCCCCGAAACTGGAAAGTAATCCCCCCAAAGAAGTGAAGTACCGGTGGTCTGAATTGAAGTAGCCGGCTATAGCCGGTATAGACTGCCAAGGAGGGCGACCGCCGACGACCCGCTTTCGCTGCAACGATCACCTTGAACAACCGGTTAGTTTGTCTTCATTTGCGAAAGGAAATCCTATTTCCCAAATTCCTGACCTACGTTTGTTCACGACTGATTATCTGCTCCGCCCCGCGTGTTCCAATTATCATCAGTCATGTCTGACGAACGTCATTCACACAATCCCGATAGATGGGACTTTAACATCTCCAGCTTCTCCTTGGGAGTCGCGCTAACGTTATGGCAACTAGTTCACAGATGAAGCCGTAGACAGAGAATCTAGTATCTTAATTAGACAGACAGACATGCAGGCACACGGTGGCGCGCTCATGCATAGAGATAGAGATAGAGATAGGGAGAGCCTTGTTAAAGATGGATATTTCCGTCTTTTTTTTTTTTTGTTTTGAGCACAACAGAAAGTATAATATTGATGCAGAAAAGAAAATACAAGACTAACTCCCAGAGCTTTGCCTGGGAGGAGAGCACCTCAGAACAAGAGCTGAAACAAAGGCACAGGCAAAGGGAGCCCAAGCCAGCACACCTTACATCAAAATATTTCTAATATACCAGTTAAAGTAACTGATCATATTGTTTCTGTCCCTAGAGTGTATCTGAAGCAATTTGTTCTTCCAAGAACTAAAAGGGTACTTTTTGACAATATACAAGGGGTTCTTATCTAGAAATTTCTCATTGAGGGGAATATTGCTGCACTTGTAGGCTATTCTTCTTATTCCAACAAGGCAGGAGAAAAGAAAGCTTTTTCCCTTTCTGTTAAATATCTTGCTGTTTCTGTTTTTCCAAACGAACCAGAGAATGTGAGCCCTCACCATCTGCCATAAAGCAATGTCCATCCTGTAAGTTACTCCAATAAGCAACTCCTTAACTCCAAGAGAGTAAATTCCAGTAGTTTGACAGTAAAATTGAATGATTTTCCAAAAGTCAATACTGTCTTTACATTTAAAGAACAAATGTTCCAAGTCTTCAACCTTGCCACAAGCTTTGCACAATCCTGCATCAATATTATATTTCCTAGAATTCTTGGCAAACCATATGGGCAGTTTGTATCCTTCCTTGATAGACATCCAGGCCTTCCAGAAGTTACAAACCAACTGACTCCCTTTGGGAACAAAGGTGACAGGGGAAGTCACTATATCCCAAATAGAAAAGTTACACCAACTTTTATTGTTACTCAAGCAAAATAATTTGATATTTCTTTTAATCAGACAGGCCCAAAAGTCTGAAGAGGAAATAGATCTCAGGATCCATTTAGCAGCCATTTGAGTAGCCATCCTAGAGGGGCAAAAAAGACCAAGGCCACCTTCAGATTTCTTCATGCAGCAAATCTTCCATGCTACTTTCGGAATTTTTGAGCTGCCCCATAAGAACCTTCTGGATAAAGCAATGATTTGAGCCAGCTGCTTCTTGGAAGGCTGCCAACAGGCAAGGAAATAGGTTAGCCCAGGAAGAATATAATGCTTCAAAACAAAGACTCTTTGGGAAATGTTGGCCTGCATATCCAACCATTTAAAGATCTTTACTCTAAATTTATCCATGACCCAGTCCCATCTCTGCTGAAAAGTAATTTCAAATCCCATTGGGATACCCAATAATCTGAAAACAGTACCTTTTTTAATGATGTCACACCCTGCCCTATGCACACAGTCGGGAACAAAATCATTAGAAGCATAAAAACTAATTTTATGGTGATTGACAGCTGAACCACTTGCCAAACAAAAGGTATTTAGACAACTTAAAAAAGTGTTAGAAGATATGGGATCAGCTTCCATCACAAGATTAGTGTCATCAGCAAACATCTGTAAGCAAAGCTTGTCAGCAGCTTGAGGAATTTCAAGACCTTTAATAAGACCTTTATTAATACAATCTTTAACAAGCCAGCCTAGAGCATCACTAGTGATGGCAAACAATAAGGGAGCTAAGGGACAACCTTGCCTAACAGATCTACAGAGCTTAAAAGGGGAAGACAGGTGACCATTCATGGCTACTTTGGAATGAGCATTGCCAAACAACACACTAGTGTACTTAATAAAGTTTTTCCCAACTCCAACATCATGAAGAGATTGAAGAATAAAATCCCACTCAATCCTATCATAAGCCTTGTCAAAATCAATTTTGAAAAAGAAGGTTTCAATATTCTTGTCCTTAGCATAGTCCATCCCTTCCCAAATAGAGATAATAGCATCAAGGATATATCTTCCTTTAATAAACCCTTTCTGCTCAGGAAGAATAATGGAGTCCATCAAAGGACTCAATCTTCTAGCAAGGGAGGAGGCATAAATTTTGTAAAGAGAAGTCAGACAAGAGATAGGTCTCCAATTGTTAAGATCATCCTTAGATCCTCTTTTATGAACTAATTTAATAACTCCAGTATTAATGAAGGAAGAAAGAGAACCTCTACTTATGGCTTCTTGCCAAATCCAGAGAATAATGGGCACCAGAATTTCTTTAAACTCCTGAAAAAACTCATTAGGAATGCCATCATGACCAGGGGACTTACAGGGCTTCAACTTACTAATGGTTTCTCTAACCTCACCAGTAGAAAGGGGGAGATCAAGGAGGGAGACCAAACCCTGAGGAACCAATTTCTTCCTACAAAGGGCAATGGCAGCTCTTGCACTCCAGACCTGCTCCCCTCTCTTGGGAGGCATAGAGAAAACATTGGTAAAGAAGGACACAGCCTCCTGTAAGTTGTCCTTAATACTTGAGGCAACATCACCATTGCTTTTCCTTAAGAGAGGAATGAAATCTTTAGCTTTTTTTTTTCTCATAATCTCATACATGTGCTTATTAGGTTTATCCACTTTCCCAGCCCAGAACTCTCTAGACGTGGCAAGGGCACCACAAGCCAGAAGGTAATCTTCATACCTCACTTTTTCCTGAAGCTCCAGGATCTTCTGAATCTTAACATTACTACTTAAATTGGAACTTTCAATTCTGTCTATCTCTTTAATATGCATCATTCTTCTGTTATACCTGGTCTCCCTGGCTTTTTTCTTAAAAAAGGCAAGGGCAGTTTGAACATCTTTAATAGCAGCCTCCCAGGCCTTGAAAGGGGAACATCCCCTGAAGAAATGCTTTCTAAAAATATTAATGATTTCCCCCTTAACTAAAGGCACTTTAAACAAAGACATATCCACATGAGGCCACCCGGCTCTGTAAGATGGGTTATTGCTAGCCATTTTAACAACAATAGGAACATGATCCGAAATCTGAAGGGAGGGATCAGTGGTACAGTTACAGTTCCACAAAACCTGAAATCTGGAGGAGTTCATGTAGATTCTATCAAGTCTGGCCGAAAGCCTATTACTAGAACATCTGTTGTTCCAGGTATGACCAGTACTAGAAGAAATATCAACAAGGTTATGCAAGTTCACTAATCTGAACCATTGATTTTTTTCACCTCCAGCAATCACGTTATTACAATTACCAATTCTGTCAGCAGAGTTAGTGACCATATTAAAATCACCAGTAAGGATAAGATCCCCATCAAGCTTACCAATTTCCTCCCAACATTTGGACCTGTCAAAAGGATTATTAGCAGCATAAACAGAAATAATAGTAAAATTGAAAGGATCTTTACACTTGAGGCCAATCCACTGATTGGAATCACTAATCAAAGATTTTTCAACAACTTGACTGATACTAGACTTAATACCAATAGTTGCCCCACCCTTTCCACTGTGATTAGTAGAAAACCAGGTGATGCTACTGGAAATTATCTTCAGATTGGCAATAAGCTGATCTCCACCTACCTTAAGTTCCTGCAGACAGATAAAATCAAGAGAAAGAGAGGAGTCTTTTAACCAGTTACTAATGACCTTGCCCCTAACAGGATCAGACAACCCTTTAGTATTTAAAGAAATAAAATTGAGGAATTCCATAAAAATTATTTTTTGAGATTCTTGATCGGTTTCACAACTGAGATGGAAGTCCTAATAACATCTTTCCTTTTGGGCTTGGATTTGTCTTTGACTGAGGGACTTGCCATCTTATCAATAATCATATTATCCACATTATCATCCAAAACCCCTGCCTGAAACATCCCTTCTTCATCACTTTTATTCAATTGTTCTACAAAAGGGTCATTAGTTTCTTGTAGATCAAACTCATTATCTTCTTCTGAATGAATCTGAACGGGGGAGGGATTAATTTTAAGAGATTGGGGCTTAACACTGTTTTTCTTACCCACAACGGTCCATCCCTCACCGCTTTCTAAGTGATTTCTACCCGAAAGGGTAGACAAAGGCTCATTATTACCCTTTTGTATGCCAGCACAATCTGCATTCTCAGACTCAAAAGAATTAGACAAATCAAGAATCTGGAAAGGATTACTTATACCTTTAACAAGAGTTTCAGATTTTAGACCGACCTGATAGGACCTCCTTTTGATTTTACCTGTCTGCTTTCTGAGGCCCAAATCTTCCTTGGGATTCTCCTCTTTCTTAACATTAGAACCCTGTTTTTTTGATTTCTCATCTCTGTTCTCCTTACCCTGATTGCTCACAAGAGAGGGACAGTCCTTAATCAAATGCCCCTGTCTATAACAATGAAAACAAGCATTAGGTAAATTCTTGTAAACAACCTTTTGTTCATGCAGCTTGTATCCTTCAGAATTCTTAAGGACAAGAACAGGTTTAATTTCTTTGGAAATATCTACTTCGACAAGCATCAAAGGATCCCATTTAGGGTTAAAGCCATTCCTAGACTTCTGTCCAAGAACTCTGCCAATAAGCCCTCCAAGCTTTTCAATCCAGGGAAAGTATTCCACAGGCAAATCAGGAAGTTCAATCCACACAGGAACCTTAGTAGGTTTTGGGCCCCTAGGGTTAAACCCAGGAAACCATTTAAAAAAAGAGATAGGAGTATTTCGTATTAGCCAATGACCTTCAGCAATCACTTGCATAGCATTGTTTCCATCCTCAAAAAAGAACAGAAAATAGTTATTAGGCAAATATTGAATGTGTTTGGCAAAGAGACCTCTAGTTTCCCAGTTGACCTTCATCCAACTCTTTAGCACTTCCTGAGCAGGTCTTAGACCATGACATAAACCAATGACTACTTTCTCAGTCAGATGGTTGTTCCACTTTTCTAAATACTATCAATGACCAGAGTGGAATCATCTCTGTCTTCAACTTCAGGTTCAAGATTTATAACTTGTTCAGGACGTCGATTAGGGAAAGAACCTTCCTCTTCCATGCCCAAATCAATTTTTTCTTTTCCTTTACTGTCCCGAATAGACGACTGAGGAGGAGACATACCTGCGAAACCTTGCATGTTGAACATGGAGAAGGCATTTTGTTGAGGAGCTTGAAGAGCACCAGCATAAGACATAGAACTAGAACTTTGCAGACCGCTCAAAGGTTTGGTGGCTACCTGTATCTTGTCAAAGACTTGAGAGCCAGAAGTAGTCGCAGAGCCATTACCATTTAGGGTTTCACCATAGTCGAAGATAGGATTGTTCGCTGTTTGCAAGCAAATCAAATCCCCCTTCAGAAGGGACGGACCCGCCATCCCGTCCCTGAGAGCTTCATGCAGCGACATTGAGAAGGACCAGAGCAGCGCCTCAAAGAGCACCAACCAGAAGAGCTCCCCAAGGGAAACCCCTGGGAAATGAACAGACAGGAAGCAAGAGCCCCCCTCGTAGTGAGGGGGGAGAGGGGCAGTAAAGGCGACCCGCACCCCAACAGGCTCACAGCCCGAGTTGCATGAAGCTAGATCGTAGCGCCATGGGACTCTTCCGGATCAGCCAACAGAGATCTTCTCTCCGGTGTCTCTTTCGTTGAGCAATGTCGGATATTTCCGTCTTTGCTTCCCTGCGCGGAAATAAACTTTTTAACGAAGTTTCCAAGTGAAAGGTTAAAATAGCGAACTGTGAAGCATAATTTACAGGGAGCTCAAGCGCGAGCTTGATTTGAAAGCATGATAATTTTTTCTAAGGAAGTTCGTAGCAGATTGCTAATTGATCGCGTATGATCTTTTTTTCGTAGATTCTGACTCAAACTCAGTAAAGCTTATCTGCGAAAGCGGTTTGTGCGGTTATCTAGTGGATACGTTTCCTTGTTTTTTCTATCGGATATTGTTTTTTCGTATCTAATTCCTTGTTATATTATCCAACGAGACGTTCGTTCTTGTAGATCTGACTTAGACTGAAGGAACCTTTTCTGCAAAAGTTGTTTGTACGGTTAGACAGTGGATAAGTTTCGTTGTTGGTTGTTTTTAAATGATTTAAGGATTAGGTAGCTATGATAGTATCTAAGTTGTTGTGATCATGTTATCCAACAAGACGTCTGAGTAGATTATTACTTTCCAGCTAATTTAAGCATGCTTTGTGAAGGGAATTTCTCCTTGTTTACGAGTTAAGGTGGTATGTAGTGCAGCTGTATCAAAATGGTACTTCGGTTGACCAGTTTGGATCATCTATCTTAATGCTTACATGTTACTTCCTTGATAAACTCGCTAATTGAAAGTCTTCAGCTAAACATTTGCAGAATGTGTGTTCCTTGCGGTTTGAATTTTTAACGGATTGTCTCTGCTGTTCTTTTCTCAAAAGTGATTGGGGAAGCTGCAAACTGGATTTCGGAGACGCCATTTGAATACTTTTTAAATTTACTCAGCTCACATAGTTTCAAGGATCCTTCGAGTATGTACCTCAATACGAACAATTTTCTAATAAGTGTATTATACAATAAAGATAATTCTCAATATCCCAAGTCCGTATTTAGTTCCTTGCAAGTCCAGCATGCGAGCAAGTGATGATATAGACATGCAGCTATTCTGCATTAAGAACCGTCTCCCTCGTACTAGCGTGTGTAATATCATGAGCTTATGTTAGAGTAATATCATGGGCTTGTATTCGAAATAACAAGTGGATCATATGATCGTGGTAATGGTGACGTGCTTGGATGGACTCTGGTTTACCTGACGAGCTGGGAATGTGGCTATCTTATTTGATAATGCTATGTTCATTGCTGCTCTGCCATCAATTTCATTTGATTTTTTATATCTGGAGATAGGTCGTGGAGATCATTTTGATGATCATGGTGCTGATATTGATGATATTGCTGGACAATTCGTGTTAACCTTCTCTAGAAAAGGAAATTTGAAATCATGGTTTTGTTGAATTTTATGGTTTTGTTGACCACGGGTGTGTCTCTCAGCCCTGGGTTACTGGTTTTCCAAAGTTTCAGCCTTTTTCACCAGATTTGACCCCAAAAAAGCAAACTTGGTGCCAACCTTCAGAGCTTTCAAATATCTTCAGTAGACCTTTCACAATGAATTTAGCTTCATTTTTTATACTATTGATTTGTTAATTTTGTAATAGCAGAGAGCCTGCTGCGCCTAATCAATTGCCAATTTTAGTGTTTGCGCTAACATTAATGCCTTTCAAGTTAAGAAAACTACTTTTCCTGCTAGATTAGCTTCACTTGAAAAATCAGCTTTTCAAGGTCTATTTCACAATCATGAAAGTGTGTGTGTAATCACAGAATGACAACTCACATTTAGGTATAGGAGAAACTTGAAGAGCTTTAGGCAGGATTATCTCAACCGTCAGCTCATTTTGGCTTTGGGAGTCTCTGATCTAGTTCAGCCTATTGCAAAGAATTGATACTTGGCCGTTTTCAGTTTTCAACCTCTATTGGTGGAGGGGACTTGGCTTCCAACTTGAATCTCAACTGCAGGCCTAGTTTTGGATCTTTTTTCAGCTTATGTTCAGCTTTTGCACATTATTTTCAGCTCATGCTAAAAGACCTTGTAATCTTATGCTCAGATTTTGTACATTCTATTCAGCTCAGGCTCAAAGAGCTTTTGTAATCTCAGAATTTTCATGTGAATTTGGTTTTATTCAATAAATTTTTGCAGCATACTTTGTCTTGTTGTATTCTCTCGTGTTCTCTAAGATCTTGGATGAATAAAATATAACTAATATCCACTGGAGAGCCCTACTGTTTATTAAGCTCCATGGAAGATTTTCCTCGATACTGTCTGCAAGTGATCATAATACAAGGGTTAGATTTAAATAGTAGATTTAAATTGGGACATGAATCGTAGATATAATAAAAAAAATCAAGGTTTTTATTCATCATGAGCGATTTTTATTTTATTTTGTCTTTTGTCATTGATCATGACATGTAAAAACCTATTTATATCTCATTAGCAATAACATTTTAAAGGAATTTTCAATTAAACAGCTTACATTCCTCCATAAGCACATGCACTTTGATGAGCAACCAATATCCATATGTATGTATTCTTTAAAATTGCAAATCATGTAAAAATTCATTATGCATGCCAAACTATCTTCATAGAAAAGATCAGATTGAATAATATTTACAATCAAAATATCCCCTCAAAACAATGCATAATATAATGAGGTCTAGACAAGACTCAGAAAAAAAAACATTTTATGTATAAAAATGGTTCCTAGAGATTTAAATCGTGATTGGGGTTTTTATGATTAAAAAAAAAAGTTGTACCATTGTTTAGACTATGCCCACCAAAAAGCCTTGCCATTGCTTAAGTCCATCAAGAGTTCTTTGTCCAACATCACTTAGTTATCTATATTTGATATAATTTGAGAGTATACTACCAAAAAAATTGCTCACAAATACCTTATCATGGATTATACAAAGAAGGATGTGAGAAGGTTAAGCTCATAGGAAAAGGGAGAGGGTCTTAGCTTTATAACGAGATCATGTTTATGTTTAAAGAGAATATGCACTAGATTTTAAAGACATAGCTCCTTCCAGATATCAACTATGTATTATATTCATTAATATTATTGCATATATTAGTATCTATTTATCATTATAATATATATGTCTATTGTCTTATTGAATAGTGTATCAAACACATCAAACCTTTATGACATGTATTGTCTTAATTTCTCAGAGTTACTCAGCTCATGGATGTATGCATATTAATTGCAGGTATTTATGTTAAATGGCAACAACTTGAATTCTTGGGTTAAAGTTCCGTTACACTATTATTGAGGTAAGCTATATATTATGAAGTAGTTTGGCTGTTCTGTTCTTCGTTTGACATCTATTTATCTATAGATGTGCTTTCCATAGTCAGTGTATATGAAATTGTCCAAGTTTGACTTCTAAAATCTTTTATTTTTGAATTACTTGGTATCCATTTTGATCCAAATCCATTGCCACTTGCAAATGGTCCAACGATGGGTGTTTGCGAGAATATGATAATGGACCCCTATCAAATTGTTCAAGATGGAAGTGTGTATGAGCGAATATCCAAAATTGCTTTTACAACTCAAGAAAGAAAAAGAATAACGGGTCCATCAGATTAAAGGCGGGACATTGTAGATCAAAGTTGCAAGAAAGCTCTATGAAATAGACATCTAGATGAGAATTTTGGGGGACATGTTCCTTAACAGATGCAGGAAAAGCATGGTGTATGCTCAGCCATTGAGATTGAGACTTGAGACTTGAGAAATCTTGGGATGCAATTGTATTGAAGTATGTGTAAAGATAGGGAGCTCGATTATGATAGGGTAGCACCAATTGTCTTTGTGCTTGGTCTTGGTCTTATGAATTATTCCACCACCATGGAATATAGTTGTTGCGTATTCTAATCTAGAAGCCCAAAAATTTGCCTGTGATGGCTTGGGAACTAGCATTGATGCAAAATGAGTAATTAAGAAAAAAAGAAAAATCATTTCTTCTTTTCTTTGATGATTCAGGGAGTTATAAAGGAGACAAAAACCCAACCTTGTAAGGTAGAGGAAACCTTTACATCCCATGGGTAAGGAAAGGGCAGCCTCCCACGTAGATACACATCGATAGGTCAAGACCGAGGGGGGGATTGAACTCCAGACATCCTCACAGCCAATCCAAGGCTTTTGCCAGTTCCAGGCGAAATGACTTATTATTGTCAAAAAGGGAACAAAATACGTTAGCTCTGCAAACTGCATCTTGAGAAGGTCATCTATCAAGAAGATTCCACCGAGAAGAAGAGTTACTACCTCATATAAGAGTAGGAGTCCACAGAAAGAAGATTTGCCTATCAAGGAGAAGAGAGGAGTCTCCCTATTCCCAAAAGAGATGATGCTAGTGTTTGCATGCCTTAAAGATGCAAGTGATGATCATTCTGTGTATAGTGAGTGTGCTACTTATGTTGCTCTATAGTTCCCTCATTCTTGAAGATCCTTAGAGAGCTTACCCTTTAGGATGCTGAAATTTTAATGCTAGAGAAAATACTTGATTATGATGTTACTACTACATGCACAGGTAACCAATATCATAGAAATTTAGTTAAATATAAAAATCACTCACGTGAAGAATCTCAATGGATTCATAAGAGATCACTAACTCCACATTATGATCACTTGATTTCTGCATATCATTCACAATAACATTAAATTCCAGTTTTCTAATTTCATGCATGTGTTTTTACATGGAACATGTTTATGATTGTTCAGTGATGGGACATGTGACTATCCATCCATGTCTATTTTACTCTTATCAACTGAGGTTAGTTGCTCATCAAATGGGAGGCATATTATACTTTATGGAATAATAGAATGTTAGATGGATTTTACTATCTTGAGATTTTTAATGTGTTTTGTGTTTTGATTTAGCAAGTAAAGATTCATGAGGGTGTGAACATGCCTGTACTTATTCAAATATTTTTGGGATATTTAGAAGAATATTTAGAAGACAATATTTTAGTTATTTTTTATAAAAAATAATAGATCGCTTTAGAAAGCGATGATTTTGTAAAAATAGTAGATCATGATTTTGTAAATAAAGCAAAAGTATGCTTTTCGAAGCGTTGCCCTCATGTACCTTCTATTCATGACGTAATGAGAAATACCTATAAATATGCATGCTTTGATAGACTCGTCCATCAGAGTATGTGGGGGGAGATTGTACCCAATCTGGTGGTGATTCTCTTGTCTCTTTCTATTCTCTGAGTATTTTTGTGAGATTTTCTTTCTATACTATCCTCTACGTATATGTGTATGAGGGATCCAAAGTACAACAATTCCCTCTTGAGAAGGTTGCACATCTCTTTATTATGCTTGTCCGCCTTTCGTACCCACCAATGTTTAAAGTATACTTGTAGATTATTTCTTTGAATTTCGTCTTTGTATCCCAACATGCTTTTGATTTTTTGAAGTCCTATGTGGCATTGAGAGTGACCTTTATTAACTTCTTCCTCCAAGCGCCAAAGCCTTTGATATAGATTTTACCTCCTAGCCCAATGAATGCTTTGTAGACTTTTTTAGTTCTGACCAAGATGTGTTGTGTCTTCATGACTTCCATCCTCCAACACCTGGCCAACAAGGGACGTGTGGCAAAGGCCTAGTTCCAGGCAGAAACAATCTCCCATTGGATAGAGGGCAAAGAGAGGGTGGTAGGATTGGCATGAAGCCAAGGGGCTTTCTTGAGATTGGCAACCGGCTTGAAGGAAAGCACAATTGGGTAGTGATTAGAGACAAAAAGATCCACACATTGGGAGAGGAACAAGGGGCCCCGCTTATTGATGATATTCTACATAATATAACTCCTAACAAGTCTAGATTCCTTAGGTGAATTCTAGATTAGAGGTATGACCAAGAGAAACCAACCTTGCCTTTGATCTCCACCAGATCTAGACGGAGCCCGGTTTGGTCCTATACATCCTTCTCATTACCATCAATCACATGCCCTCTTTCCTTGTCTATCATAAAGAACCTCCACCATATTGAAGTCCCCACAAAGAATGAAGTTGAGGGGAAAAGAGTCCAACGATTGCCAAGTGGTAATTCTTTTCGAATTTGTATTGGAAGCATAAATAGAACAATGGTGAACTATAGAGGATTCCCAAAGGAAGCCCCAATCTGCCTATCGTTTTGATCCTCCCAAGAATACACGAGTCTATCATACCAATAGCCATTAATACCAATGGTCGAGCCAGACATGGGACGACGAGATACATTTTGGTCTCTTTTGAAGATGCTCACCATCAACTTTGATCTCTTGAAGACTAATGAAGTCTGGGTTTAAGCTTTTCTCACAGATCCACTGGCCAATAATGACCACCCTTGAGGGGTCATACAACCTACTAACATCGAAAGAAACAATAACCATTATCAGATGTTGAGTTCTTTGCAGGGAATTACATTGTCCCTCTTTTTCTTATTTCTCTCCTCATCCTTTTTCATTGAGGTTGAGGGGTCCAAACATAGGAGTTTACCCTTAAGGGGGTTTTTCCAAGGTATCTCAATCGCTTGTTTAACTTTGTGAGAAGTTTTTGTTGGAAATGAGTCCAGTATCCTCTCGAGAATGAGAAGTCAATGATTGAGCTTTCGTTATCTTGGTTATCATCATTCCTGGTGGTGAAACCATCCTCTTTAATAAACAAATCTAACCCTCATAACAAATGCACACATTTATTGTTTTTTATCAAATTCATTTCACATGTAAGCAATCATCACAAAAATATCTTATCCTCTTCTTTGGTAAAAATGGGTGACAGATTATGAGGAAAACATCCTCTCAAATTTGTTCATGAAAGCGTACTCTAATAAATCAAGACAAATGTAAACTTTTGTACACTAATTGCAACCATGCTTGAGTTGCAAACAATACATATTTTGAAAACCCTAATTTAGAAGTACAAACCCTAATTTTGAGTAGAAAACAATACATATGTAATGCAAAACCCTAATTTAGAAGTACAAACAATACATATTTTGAAAATTGGCATGTTTAACTAAGTGGTCATTTTTTAATTGTTTGAGTTAATAGAATATCATTTTCCAATAAATCATAAATATTGTAAGTATGATTTGAAACCCTCTAAATAAAATATCTTAGGATGATACTAGAAAACTAAGTGAAGTAATAATCCTACAACTTATCATGGCTTTTACTATGTAACCTGTGATAACAAGAGGTGACTATCCTAAAATACATATATCCAAGAATTTGTAAAGTAATACCAGTTAAAAGAACAATGTTATTATACTTTAGAAAATTGTGTAGATTCTAAGAAAATCAACATCTAATCACCACATAATCTAGATAATTATCACATTACAAATGAAGACCAACCAACCAGTGTAAAAAAAGATGATTAATGCACACACCATGATACTTCGGCCTTTGTCATGCTTTTTTCATACTACTACTCCACCAAAGATTGGTTCAACAAGTTCCAAGTCAATATATATAATAACTCTGGGATCGATGTTGATCCAATAAACTAGCATAAAGTTGCCTATATCCCATCCATCTTAGAAAATGCTCCATAATCAAAAGCCCTATTTAGCTTCAAGGAGGTATAGAAGGCTTAGTAGCTTCAGTTTTTACTTTTGCCTTCTTTAGTATATCCAACTTCCAATCAATGTACCTACAACCTACAGAGACGACATAACTTCATAGTAACCTGTAAACTAATCTTTCACGTCTTTAAGTTTCAACAAATCCAAAAGTCTAACTCAGAAAACTTACTCAACAGATAACATAGAGGTTATGTTGATATTTGACGTATATACTTGAACTAGTAAGACCATATAGGATCTAAATATATTGGGGCATGAAAAAAATATTGCATTAAGTGGGAGTAATTATCAAATATCATGGGACCTAAATATTATACATACAAGTCTCAAGGGCATACTTTTGTTTTTAGGTCTTCATCTCTAGATTCAATATGGGAAAAAAAATTATAGTTAACCAAACCCCATGATGGAAGATAATGATGTTTGATCAGAAATTGGTGTCATAACCAGATCTAAAATTGCATGATAGTACTTCCATGAAGAAGTAAAACCCAACTTACATAAGTTTTAAGTTTGCAAGCAATACATATTTTGAAAACCCTAATTTAGAAGTACAAACCCTAATTTTGAGTAGAAAACAATACATATGTAATGCAAAACCCTAATTTAGAAGTACAAACAATACATATTTTGAAAATTGGCATGTTTAACTAAGTGGTCATTTTTCAATTGTTTGAGTTAATAGAATATCATTTTCCAATAAATCATAAATATTGTAAGCATGATTTGAAACCCTCTAAATAAAATATCTTAGGATGATACTAGAAAACAAAGTGAAGTAATCCTACAACTTATCATGGCTTTTACTATGTAACCTGTGATAACAGGAGCTGACTATCCTAAAATACATATATCCAGGAATTTGTAAAGTAATAACAATTAAAAGAACACTGTTATTATACTTTAGAAACTTGTGTAGATTCTAAGAAAATCAACATCTAATCACCACATAATCCAGATAATTATCACATTACAAATGAAGACCAATCAGCGAGTGTAAAAAAAGATGATTCATGCACACACCATGATACTTCGGTCTTTTTTCATGCTTTTTCATACTACTACTCCACCAAAGATGGTTTCAAGAAGTTCCAAGTAAATAACTCCGGGATCGATGTTGATCCAATAAACTAGCATAAAGTTTCCTATATCCCATCCACGTCAGAAAATGCTCCATATTCAAAAGCCCTAGTTAGCTTCAAGGAGGTATAGAAGGATTAGCACCTTCATTTTTTACTTTTGGCTTCTTTAGTATACCCAACTTCCAATCAATGTACCTACAACCTACAGAGATTACTTCATCTTCAGTTATGTTATTTAAGGAATATGTAATAGTTCTGATGCCAAATTGTTTACAAATGCAATACATTTTTTGGTCATTAACAAAAATACAATAAATCATATAAGGAAGCTACACCTTTTTGTGAAAGGATTAGATCCAAGAACCTAATCATTTATTGATAGTTCCATCAAAAACTACATAAGATAGTCATATCGACAATTGGAATAAAGTGACAGACAGATCTTGACAGTCATTTTAGAGCAGTTAAAGAGTCAACAAGAAGCATGAATAGATGAGTGGAAAAGCATTATGGAAACACAATTAAGTAGTATTCTAATCCAATCCATCCCTACAGGCTAGAGTATCTTTAAAAAAATAGTCAGCAAAATGTTATAAGCCCAAACAAGTAAACTACAATAGTTTCAAGCCTATGAGTGATAAAATGATTGTCATAAATAAGGTCTTTATGATCAATAACGGAATAAAAACATGTAATTTTATACCCCATATTATTGTATAAACATCCAAACACTAATAAATCGGTCCATTTCGACTCTTCTGACACAAAGCAATTTTCATCCGGCAAAACAAATAGCACAAACACCATCTTCTCCCAATAAAGAATCTATAGAACTCATGCAACGACTAAGGATTCCCAATATTAATGAAAACTTTAACAAGAAAGTTTATATTAAACCAGGGATCCCTAAAACACAATATGCGGCAAAATTCTTCACATTTCAGCTTATGCAAGTAGAAATAATGAGATACCTACTATGGATTATTCTTCATGTTAAAACACAACAAAGACACTATATGCTCATGAACATAACAAAATGGAACCAAAGTAAATGCATAATCTTGTTAGAGTGAACGTTTTTACCTTTAAGCGAACCTAGTAGTATTCGATGGATCATATTTAGTTAAATCTATGCTAAATGCAAGTCATACGGATAGATAAACAGTATCTAACTTATTAGTTTCAACTAGACATTAACATCTGGTATGGAACAAAAGACAAACCATGATTAATGTTATGTATGAGGCTATTCAAAGAGGTCAGAACCTGAGATTTGAGGTTGTCCATCATGACAACATCATTGTTGTTTAAGTTTGAGGAGCAAGCCGTTGCGATTAGTAGTAAATAATGCAATGTTGACAAGTGAATGGCACAAATAAGCTCATGCATAAACATGAAATTCAAATTAATCCAAAAGAACATATAAATAGCAGGTATGAGGATGATTGCTATTGGACTTTGAGGCCTATGGAAGCACATGAACAACACAAGGAAGAAGATGAAGCTTGGAGCAAAACACAATACAAAATGTATTACCAAGCGAATGTACAAAGATAAGTGACCCATTATGGTTATAGGTGTATATACAGGGGGAAAGGGGGAAACCTCCTAAAGAGGGAAAAAAGTGCCCCGGTGGTCTTAAGTGTGTTCATACACATCACTACCAAAATATATCAACAAATCCCCCTCGGGGCTGATGCAGTGAACAAGGAGATGGCACTCATGTATATGAATGTGCCAAGCTATGTGGAAAGAGACCAATCACAAAAGAAGTAAGCCCAAAGTTTTCAGCAAAAATATTCAAACTTTATAGCAGAGAACTTCTTCCTCACATGATGATAGTGCACCTCAATGTTCTTTATGCGAGCATGGAATAGAAGGTTCCTCCCAACGATGAATGTGTTATGAATGCTAATGAAGATGGTGGCAGTAAAAGACACACCAACACCAAAATCAGGCAAAAGGCATCTGAGCCACAGACACTCAACATTCACTATGAAAGTTACCCTATACTCAACATCACAACTAGAGTGGCCACAATAGGCTTCTCTTGCTAAAACAAGATATGCATGAAGAACCAAGCATGAAGTAAAATCCATGTGGACACATGAGTGTCATAGCAACCAACCCATTCAAAGTAAAAAAAAACTGTGTAAATCTAGCAATAATGATTCTCCCTTGGGATAAAACAATCCAAGTAATGGGTAACACTCAAGTAGCGAAAGATGTGCTTAACCATTTGCTAATGCTTGACAGCTCGGCAATGCATAAACCTATTGATTTGGGAGACAATAGAATGAATATCAAGCTGCCTTATGCATAAGTAAATCAAGAAATGCTGCAATAATATATCAACATATTGACACAACATGATTCTCCATCGACTTGCATAAAGTGAATGTTTAAATAATGATGCAAATGACCCAAGTCTGACATCTTTAGCAACATGCTTCTCATTAAGACCAATAGGCAATGAGCAATATGGCATCAATATATACAGCAATGATCAGAAGTACATCATCTACACGCTTAACATATAAGGTGCTCTCAATGGGATTGTTTTCAAAACCATGTGTGAAAAAGTAGGAATGTATCTTCATGTACGAAGCATGTGCTACTTGCTTCAAACCATATAATTCCTTTTTCAACTTGCATACTTTGTTTTCATTCCCTTTTTGCACAAAACCATGGTTGTGAAATACATGCACTGCTTCATGTAAATCACCATTAAAAAATTTAGTTTTAATGTCCAACTCATATATATTCCAACCATGATGATCTGCAAATGCACAAATGCTATGAACAATGGTCATTCAACATGTGTGTAGCTCAATGATGAGTAGCACCTCCTTTAATGTCAATCCGAGAAGACGTGAGGATGGTATGATGACCTCGAGCAAGTGAAGGCACAAGTGGGTGAGTGAGAAGCACACCAACATGCACACACATACACACACGCACACACACGGCAAGGCAAAGAGAAAGACAATGGAGTTCTTTTAGATTACTTCCAAAATGCTCATACAAGTTCAAATCTATTACAAGCTAACCTCAAAAATGAGCTCTCTAGCTCTATTTATAGTTTTTGACTAGCTTTTGGCCATGTCTACACCTAGTGTCCGGCCTAGTTAAAAATTAGGTTCTAGGGCCTATTTGGAGGCTCAAACGGAGTCTAAAAATAATGAAAATTGGTACGATGATACTTCTAATACTCCTCAAGCTCGAGGACTCCTCGGCTTGCACAAAATGGAGTTACAAAAAGGTGAAATGGTATTTACAATGATTTGTAGTGATGAGAATCACTGTTATGAAGATGTTGTTTTGGAAAAATTTGAATGGCCTACTTGCCAAATCTTCGTTGACTACTTAGTCTGGTTGTGCCTTCTCTCCGCTCTGGCTCCCTTCTTTGGCTTCCTTGTCTTGTGAGTCCTTCGGTGCCTTGACTGCTGCTACCAACACCCCCCCCTCTCTCGCGTCTGTCGTCTCTATAGACCCTTGTCGAGCTTAGCGTTGGACATAGTATTGAACCACATCTGAAGCAAGGTGGTGTTAACAATGCATCCCAATCGACTGTACCTGGAACATCTAGATGTGGTACCCGCAATTTATCTGAGTGGATGGTCCTCTCCACAACGAATAGTTGGAGGAGATGTGAGGGCCTGGGTACAAATATTTCTGAGTGATATTCCCAGAACCCTGTCACGAACATCTCCTCGAAGGTCTGCTTGAAGCAAGCTAGGAGGTATTTTATTCTTGCATGCCAGGCATATATTACCTTTATTGAGGGAGTGGTGCTCATGTCGTATACCAGGTCTAGGTTGCCTGCAATGAAGCCAACTCCTGAGAAATGGGGGTCTTTTATGTTCTTGAATGTTCTGAATGTGATCAGCATTAATTCAAAAATCTTCATGCACATCTGTGCCATCACATCAGAAGTGTTCCGTAGTCGAAGGCTCCAATGATGGATTGTAGAAATCATATAAGCAACAGTGGGAGGTCCTAGTGGAGGTGCTAGATAGACATCATTTAACCACTTTGCACAGCCTTTGACGTTCTTTACAGCAATGGTAAACTCGGGCCACGTGCCTCTTCGGAGGACTGGAACATAACAAGGGTTGTATTTGATAAATAGCAGCATGTTGTTCCAGGTACGAACCATTTCAGGGTAAGTTTCTAAGAGTCGTACCCGCCAGGTAGGTTGATGAATGGATCCTTTTTTAGCACTTTCCAGGATATCATCAGGGCCGAATTGTGTGCAAAGGTTGGAGCCTTGCCACATCGTTGTTTAATCTCTGCATTGTAATCTTCCAAGAGTACACAATATGGCACATACTGATCATCGTTGGTGCCTATCCATCTGTGATGAGACATACTTCGGAAATATTCTGACTTTATGATAGTGTCTTCCAATTTAGCCATTGATTGGATTTGGACTGCCACTCGATCTTCATGGGTTTTAGCTGTCTTTTCGAGTGTCTGAAGCCATTCGGGTGCTTCGACTTCCAGGATGTCCATTCCTTCTTAGGTTTGCTGACCTCCTGGCATCGGCATAGGAACATATGGTTCCTCATACGACTCATTCACCTCAATGGGTACCAATTCATCTGGCTCTGGTTCTATAACTGGAGAGGGTTGTCTTTCATATTCGAGTAACTTCTTGCGCAATTCTGCCACCTGCTCCGTTAATGCCTTTACCTCCTCTGAAGTCGAGGTTGACTGTATGTCCTTCAGTTGTTCCTCTTGTTCCCTGATCTGGCGGCAGAGTGTGTCTCGTTCCTTTTCTATATCATCATGGGCTTCTAGTAGATCAGCATAGCTTTCCAGGATTGTCTTCATTGTATCAGGGGGGACTGCTTTAAACTGTTCTGGGTCGATCTCGTGGGGCGAGCCTTCCATTGCAGCTTCTAGGTTTTCTTGGTTTTGCTTTTGTAGACGCTTGTTGTCTTCAAGGGCGGTAGCCATGTGTTTTCTGAGTAAGGTCAAATTACGTCGGACTCTTAGATTATCTGCTTGGTAAACTTCAAGTAAAGCTTCGAGTTGTTTGACGCTTGGCAATTGTGATGGTTGGGGTGTCTCCAGGAGGGTTTGATGGGCCTGCTCGAGTGTGGTATAGCATTGATTGAGGTCCGTGTTTTCATCTTCTATAGTTGTAAGCCGCCTCTGTAGTTGTTGGTGATTCGTAGTTAGTTGACGACGACGGTCTTTGAGGGCCTGATACTCACTCTGTAGTTGGTACACACATTGATGTAACGTAGAAAACACATTATTTACATTAAAGAATGCAGGGAAAGGAGAGGATGCAGGGGGAATGGGGAAGGGAAAGGGAGTCCTGAATGATGTGGAGTCAAGTGGTGAGGTGGGTGGAGGGGGTATGGGAGATTGAGCCTACGTGGGGGGAGGGAGTGGTGTTGTGGCTAGTGATGTTTCCATGGTGTCAAACGTGTGTGTGACTGTGTAGATGGGGACAGTGGGTGGGGTGGATGTGATGTTGGTGAATAGTGTTGTGAAACTGGGCATGGTAACTCCTCCGAATTGGATGCCGGGAGAGAGAGGAATTCCCATGACGTATGTGGTGAGAGTGGTTCCGCCTGATGTTCTTCTGTTTGTGTATTATCTCTTGGTTCTGATACATTGATGTGAATTTGTTTGCCGGATCGCATGGGGCGGGTAGGCACTCGTTTCTCAAAGCGATGAATATAAGCCATAGCTGCATGAATGGCTTCATCTAAGCCTACCGCGTCTGCGTGCACGTTCTTTGATTCAATAAACATGTCACGCCTTCCTCGGCTAACATTTGGCTCATGAGCACCTTTCTTGTCTCGAGTGATAGTTTGTGTAGTTCTTGGACTCGCTTCATGGTTTCATACAATCTTTTTATTTGGGCCGAGTAGGCTGGGGCACTTGCTAGTTCTGAAAGTTTGTCATATTCTTGATCATGTTCCTCGTTTGCTTCTTCTTCTTCTGTCTCTTCTTCATCCTCTTCTACTTCTACTACTTCCGGTTGGGTCGAGGCTGAAGTTGTAGTAGTAGGTTGTGGTCCTTGGATCTGCTTTGCTTCTGTCTCCAGGTTAGACTCATTAATCATGCGGGCAATTTCTTCATCTGTCAAATTGGCTAGGGTGTAGCCTTGTGGGAACTCCAAGTCTGATGGAATAGGAGGGAACACCAGATTGGGTCCTTCTGCACTTGGTTTGGGTAGGTGAATAGTAAATGGTCGGACACGTCGCGCTTGTGGAGGGGTCACCTCTGGTGTGGTGGTGGCTCCCCTCACTTGGGCACACGCTAATAGCACTCCCCCTCTCATTTTCTTCGATGAAGGACCTGCCGTTGATAGCCGTCTTTGGAATTATTGGGCCCTAGACCATACTAGTGCTCTTTGAATGGGCACGTCGTAAGCTAAGCACCTGTACATTATTTTTTTTCAGAGCACAGCATCCATGAAGCACATTCTTTTGTTTCTTATTCCATCGTTGATGGGCTAGGTGGATTTGATCGATGATTAGATTGATGGTGAGATTCTCTGTCTCTGCCAAGTACAAGCTGAACCAGATCTTTTTTGGTGGCATTGTGAAGCGTTCTTGGGCGGGGAAAGCGAAGTGCTGCATGATTGTTCGTAGGTGGAGAGCAATGGTTGGTGTCATTGCTACCTTGTCCTTCAATTTGTTGAGATCCTTGTGCTTCATCCTGCCTGGAATCATTGTTTCTTTCTCAGTGGGAATATGCATACCTTGCATGTTCAATGCTTCTCGTACTAGGTTGAGGATCAGTTTGAATCTTTTGAGCTCGTTTCCTGGTGTCAATGAGGGTAGCACGAAGGTACTATCGCCTCCTTTAGCCCTGCTAAGAGTGATGGTACTGATAAGGTAGGAGCAATGCAAGAAATTTGGCTTAGGTAAATGTGCCCGGAAATAGCCATCCAAGCCCGCTTTGGTCCATACCGATCGCATTACTCCTGCATTCTGATACTGCTCAAATTCGCGGGTAAAGAAATGATATTGTCCCCATTTGCCATTAAACTCAAGTTCTGCCTCCCAAAAGTAGGTGCCATCCCCCAATGGCCCTGCGACATCACTGAACCAATGTGCGTGTTTCCCCACTTGAGAAGTGTGCCCCTGAGACGGGTCCTGAATAGGAAGCACATGCACAGCTCTAAGTTCTTGAGGTCTCTCAGTGAGTTGTGGTTCCAGAAGAAGGGTTTCAATGTCCACTATCTGGGTGCTAGACCCTGCCTAGGAACTGGTGCCTCCGGTTTCTGCCATGTTACAGCTTGCTTGCTAGTTCTGTGAGAATAAAGAAGCATGCGTTAACATTGTAAAGGACAAGGTAGAAAAATTTTTATCCCCGTTACAACATTAACATGAGGTGAATGATGAATTAGTCGATCGGTGAGTGCTCGATGATTGTGTGTGTTGTTCGTCCTATAAGCTAAGTGAAAAGATGCAGTGTGAGAATGATGCAGTTAATAGGTGGGGATGAATGTACAAATGGGATCGGGGGGTTTATTACAAGCTTTGGGTTGCCAAACGTAGTGGATGGGTTTTGGTTTTGATTTTGTGGAAACTCTGGAGGGCTTTATAAGAGTGTTGACTTGGAAATGGGGCTTTTTAGAACCCATTTACAAGTGATTTTGCTCGTGTTCATGGGCAAATATGTATTTGTGTGTATCAAATAAAAGGGGGCTTCGGCCGTTCGAGTGAGTGAACCATGTCGTGCATGGTGTGATCTGTGAGTAGCTACTTGAGCCCGCAAGCAAGCCTTAGGCACCCAAATTTGTCTAGATTGTGGGTCAACCTTCATCGACTTCTTGGGTACCCAGATAGATTTTACTTTTACATAAGAATTCTTGGAGGACTTCTTATTAGTGTCTGGTCACTGATCACTAATAGGAAGTTGAGCTAGTTGTTGTGGCTTGACCGTAATAGGATGCTAGCCTCTCCGCACCCACACTTGTTTCGATGGTTGAGACACCTTGCTTCGCAAGTTCTTTCGGCTTCCATTATAGGTCATCTGCTTCTTCTGTTTTTTATCCACCTTTGGTTGCTGCCTCCCGATGGCCTTTGAAAAAGAAGGGAGTTCCGCCGTATCCTTGCCGTCTTTGTTGAGATAATCATCCCTCTGCATCACATAGTTTTGGACAAGAATAGCATGGTCATCTTCATGTGTACTCCTGGAAGGACCAGGAGTGTGTGGCTTCCCTAGTTCCTTGAGTGCTCCATTGTCTAACTCAACTATAATTCGACTCAGATTCACCCATACCTGAAGAAGTCCACTTCTTAGGTTTAGGTTGACTGCATGATCATAGATCCAGTCTTGACCCAAGACAAGAGGCTCAGTGAGATCCTCATCTTGACACACTAGTACTTTAACTGTCAGTAAAATGTCTTGAATGTAGAGAGGAAGTTCCACCTCGCCCATGCAAGGGGTTTCCACGCCTCCCAACCCTATGAGATATGCTTCCATAGAATTAACATTTAAGTTCAGTTCTCGACAGTTAGAAAGT
The DNA here is from genome assembly GCA_020310875.1 of Ceratopteris richardii. Lineage (NCBI taxonomy): Eukaryota > Viridiplantae > Streptophyta > Polypodiopsida > Polypodiales > Pteridaceae > Ceratopteris > Ceratopteris richardii. The sequence goes on along the minus strand of CM035408.1, from coordinate 95,637,509 downwards.
TTAACAACACTAGTGGCTGCACCTGAGTCAATCAAGGTTCTTACAGTCCTTGCACTCGTTCCTTGTCCTATCCCTAAGGTCACAAAAGGACGTCGGTCAATTATTCTATGAGAGCTACAACCTGAAACTTCACACATGGCCATATGATATCCTTGAGTTGCATAGGCATCTGTCCTAGGCTTATTTTTACCCAATCTTCTTAACTTCATCTTTCAGATTTGCTCCAATGCTTCTGCCTGTGCTTCTTCTCGAATTCGCTTTTCCTCTTCTTTACGTTTCTTTGCAGTATTGAGTCGATTTAACACCTCCTCAGTGAGGGGTTCTTGATATAGTTTGACTCTGCATCCACTTATGTAACTAGGGAGAACATCACCTTCGAGCGTAGCTAATTGGATTGCTCCACTTGTGGATATCCTATTGATAATCATGGGTCCATAGCCATGCTTTTCTAGCTTTCTTGCATGTTGTTTCAGGGTATATACCAAAACTAAGTCTCCGGCCTTCAATCCTTTATCCTTAACATGGGCATCAAAGTACGCCTTCTGTCCTTTCTTAGCTACATATATCCCTGCAGCAACCCTCAGTCTTGTTTCTCCTAATCGCTCAAGGTCAAAGATCCTAGAGGAGAGCTCATGGCCCGTCCACTCATGCTCCTGTGCTACCTTTAGTGTAGGTATCAAGAAGTCCAATGGTAGCACTGCATTTTGGCCAAACACCATCTGAAAAGGAGTGGCTTGGAGTATCGTTTTATAGGCAACTCGGTATGCCCAAACAGCATGGTGTAGTTGTTTGTCCCAATCAGAGCGTTTATTATTCACCAATTTAGTCAACACATTGCATAGAATCTTATTTGTGCTTTTGGCTTGCCCATTAGCTTGTGGGTGATAGGGGGCAGACTTCTTGTGTACTACCAAGAACTCTTGGAGTAGATTTTCAATAACTTCATTCAACAAGTGAGTCCCTCTATCACTAACTAGCTCTATAGGTAGCCCGTATCTAGTGAACACATTCTCAAATAAGAACTTAGCGGTCGTCTGAGCATCATTCTTTGTCGTAGCCTTTACCTCTACCCACTTGGTTAGATAGTCTGTGGCCACAATGATATATTCAACATGTGAACCCTTAGCTGGGGGATTAATCGGACCAACAAAGTCTATTCCCCACTTAGAGAATGCACGTCCACCCATCATAGGTTTGAAAGGCATCTCATCTTTGCGTATAGGATACTAAGTTCGCTGACAGACATCACACCACTTCACATAGGTATGTGCATCCATGTGAAGGGTCGGCCACCAAAGTCTTGCAAATAGGATTGCCTTGATCACCCGATCTGGTCCAAAGTGTCCTCCTGCTACACCTTGGTGAGCAATTTCCAAGATCTTAAGATATTCACTCTCATGGACACATAATCTGAGATAACCATCTTTACCACGCTTGTATAGATTATCACCAATGAGTGAGTAATCTAGGGCTTCTTGTTCTAGACTTCTTTGTCTGGCCAATGTCATATCTTGTGGGAATGTTTTCGTCCTCAGGAAGGCTAGTAGTGGTTCACTCCAATCTGGCACTATGGACACTTGATAAAGAGTGGCATGCTCCACGGGTGGTTTAGTGCAACAGATTGGGCATTCTTTACAGATCTTATGTACATCAGCTTCCATAGTAGGCCAATGCACTCCGAATCTCCTTAGTGTCTGTAAATTTCTTTGCCTCGAATGGCGTTGCTCTAATGCACCTACATGTGCTGATTGCAACCATTTTGCATACTTGTCCTCTTCCACACAACAAGCCAATATCCCTTGATCTGTCTGTTTGTACATGCTTCCTACCATGATATGGTACTTCTAGGCCTTTACTACCTCCCTATCTTGAGTGTTGATGACTGGGTGGTTAGGCCCGTATGTCAATACTGGCACTAATGGCTTAGCCCACTGAGGTACAACTTCCAAATTAAACAAGTAAGCATCAGGAAGGTCATCTGATACTCCTTATGGGGCTTCTCCAGATGTGAGCCTAGAGAGATGGTCTACTCTCAAGTGATTCTTCCCTTTCCTCACCACAACTTCAAAGTCGTATTCCATTAGTAAGAGAAACCATCTTACTAATCTACCTGTATTGCATGGCTTGTTTACCAAGTACAACAGTGCTTGATGATCAGTAAAAAATTTAAACTTATTTGCAAGAAAATAGTGTCTAAACTTTTTAACTGCATATACCATGCCTAATCCTTCTCGTTCAGTGGTGGTATAATTTCGTTTAGCTGCATTCAACTGTCTACTAGCATAGGCAATTGGAAGATCCATATTACCTTCGCCTGTAGGTTGTGCGAGTACACATCCAATAGCATAATTGGATGCGTCCACGTGAACATGAAATGGCTTATTCCAATCTTGTGTGGTCAAGATTGGTGCTAAACATAATCGCCGTTTAAGCTCATTGAAGGAATTCTCACATTCATCAGTCCACTCAAAGTTAGTCAAAAGTCCATACAAAGGCTTTGCAATGATGGCATACATGTGTATAAACCGTCGGTAATAACCACAATGCCCCATGAAAGCTTGTACTTCCTTGACATTCTTTGGCCTAGGTAGCTCTGCTATAGCTTTCACTTTTTCTTCGTCCGTAGATATGCCATTCTTTGACACTATGTGTCCTAGAACCTTGCCCTGCCTGACCATGAAAACACACTTTTCTGGGTTCAAGTAGACTTGATATTCTCTACATTTGTCAAAGATTTGCCTGAGCTTAGGTATATGTGTTTGTCTAATGTTGGAATGAGCACAAAGATCATCAACATAGACCTCTAAATTCTTCCTCAGGAATTCTTTAAATACATGGCACATCAGTCTCTGAAAGGTTGCAGGAGCATTGGTGAGCCCAAATGGCATTACTCGAAAAGCAAATATGCCCCACTCTGTGGCAAAAGCCATCTTATGCTGATCTTCCGGAGCAATGGCTACCTGATTGTAGCCAGAAAATCCATCAAGGAAACTGTATACTTCCTTGCTTGCTACTCTTTCTAGTAGATGCTCAGTGATAGGAAGCGGATAGTTATCACGAATAGTGGCGGCATTAACCTTTTTCAAGTTAATGCACACACGTAACTTTCCATTCTTCTTGGGTACCACTACGATGGGGGATACCCATTCAGTGTGCTCAATTTCATAGATGAATCCAGCTTCTACCAGTCTATATATCGCCTCTTTGATCTTAGCAGCATAATTATCGTTATATGTGTATGGCTTTCGCTTAGAGGGTTTCGCGTCTGAGGTCATGGGAATTGTGTGTGAGCATATGTCTGGGTCAACACCCTTCAAGTCCTTATAACTCCAAGCGAATACATCTCTGTATTCTCTTAGTAGGGCAATCAACTCTTGCTCTTCTTCTTCCGTCAGGTCATGCCCTATGTAAGTGCACCTCTCCTCTCCTTCTTCTATGGCTACAACTATTTTCTTGGTGGTTTCTTTGTTATCATAGGCCTCCCGTGATTGCGCTTCACGTTTAGGCATTCTTACCATGACTCTTCTATCGTCTATCTCATATTTTCTGAAATTGTCAGGGACCTCAAACAAAGACTCTTCTTCCTCTGGTGTGATTTCTCTCTTCTTCCTTTTCTTTCCTTCATCCTTAGGGGTTACTTGTGTGGTTAATCTTACGTCATTTGTGAGCTCTCCATGTCTCTGAGGGTGAGCTTCTACTTCATAGAAGTATTCTTCATCTGATGCAAATGGTGGATCCATAATAATTGACTCTAGATCGGAGTCACTTGCATCCTCAAATGCATCAGGGCTAGGTTCGCATTCTTCTAAAATTGAGTCTCCCATGATTGGCTCTATTGAGAAGACTGAAATGTCATAGCCATCCTCGTCACAGTGGGGTGTCCATTGTTCCTCATTGATGGCTACACCCATTGTTGCTAAAATTTTTGCCCAACCGTGAGGTTCAAATTCTTCATCAGGGAATACTACAGGTGCATAGGCTGGGTCTTGAATTGATCTATGGGTTTCTTTCGCACCTACCTCTCTGGCTTTTTCTCTCTTCTCCTCTTCTACTGCCACTTTGCACATCCATAAGTGGGTGTCTTCATGCATCCATGAGGATCCTCTTCCTATGGAATGCACTGACTCGGTATCATCTTTAGCTCTATGGATGGAATTCCATTGGATAGGAGGGACATCTCTATGAGAGTAATCCTTGAGATTGACTTTAGTCGTGACACCTAAGTGTTGCAAATACAAGGAATTGGTTCCCCAATCCTGTACCACTTGCAACTGTCGCATAAATGGTATTCCCAAAATCATCTCATAGGCATGGTTCTTGCTAAAGTCACAGATAGCAAATGTATGCTCAAACTCTACACCACAAGTGGTGAGAGTTATTCCTTCAAGCAGTCCTAAAGGTCTCTCAATGTGACCATCGGCCATCTACAATTTCATCCTCGTGGGCCTGAGTGCTGGCTTGCCCCATCGCTTCCATAGGGAAGTGGTGGCAATTGCAACTCCTGCACCTGAGTCTAGAATGGCCTTGGTTGTGTATCCCTGATGGGTGATGGGGAGGTATGTGTTTCCTTCTTCTCCTTCACTCATGTCTCCTATCTTATCCAAGGGTATTTCTGGCACTGTTCTATGGGATCCTACCTGGGAACGAGGTTTCACTACTGCTGGCACTTGATTGGCTTTAGTTTCCACAGTTCTGGCTTAACCTGGAGTAGCTCTTCTAAAGTGAGATTGCACTGCACTTTAGTATTCTTTACTACCTCCGTATTCCTAGGTATGACCGAGTCTTCGTTTCTTACCATGACTGTGGGTGCTCTCATGCATGTGGACTTTGCTTCCCATGGACCTGTGAATTGGTCTAATTCATGTAAAGAATTAGACTCAAAGTCTAATCTCTCTTGATTTTGGGTGCTCTCCTGTTGATAAATGGAGGGAATATCTTGTGGGAATTGATCATGCGCGTCATCCACAAGTTCAATGGGAGGAGGGACTTCACTCTCTTTTGCCCATTTCTCTTCTTGAATCTCTCATAGGAATTCTGGTGTGTACCTATTCATAGAAGAAGAGGTGTCTGGTTCAGTGGAATTGGGCACATAAGCTTCCTATGGGGAATGCTTATTCTTTTACTTGCCTCATCTCTTCCTTGGTTTTTTTCTTCCTTGGAAGATCTGGCAATTATGCTCTCTAACTTCTCTAATAGTCCATCCAAGTGCAATTGTGCCTTAGCTGAGCCATAGTAGTTGAAGAGGCGACTGGCTTCAAACATGTTCTGAGCCAATGCGACCATTTTTGCGCAAAGCTTGGTTCTTTCTATCTCTAGGTCAGCTCTAGGGTAGCACTTGTCATGATCCATCACATTTGGCCCTTCTTGGATTCTCGCCTCATATGCCTTAAGCATCATGTCTATGTCTTCAGGAGTGGGGTCAGCTAGCACTGATCCTACTCTAGGGGGTGGTGGGATGGTCTGAGGTGGGTGACTAGAGGGTGATGGAGATGAAGGTGGTGGTGGTATGTGAGAGTTTGTTTGAGAGGTGAGTTCAACAATTTTGGCTTTTATTTCTCTTATGCTTTCTTCTAAGTCACTCATCTTTTTAGACCATTGTCTTTTCATTCTCTCTCGGCTATCCTTCCAGGCTCTCGACCGTTTCTTGGCTATGCTCTCAGTTTCACTAACCTCTGCACTCCGTTCTTGTCCTAACCCTTGATTCTGCTGCAAAGCCTGAGCTTTAGTGACCACCTGTACCGATGCAGTGGAAGTTACACTTCCTGTAGCATCTACTACTAACCCAATAACATTAATTGGAGTGATTTTTGGCATATTATTGGGATTCTTTGGGCAATCTCGTAAGAGATGCTCCTTTCCACAATCTTGACAAAAGCCTTGTATTGTTACTGACTGGGGTTGTGTAGGTGCAGGCATTGGGCAATCACGAATGAGGTGATCTCCTTGACATCTATAGCATGGTCCTCTAGGGAATGGGGGTCTTACCTGCTTTAGGTAACGTCTAGTGTTGGGATTTATGTACATGATGTTTGCATACTCTGGATCCCACCTAGGTTCACTCGGTTCTTCACTATAGTAGGATTCACCATGTTCAAGAGACTGCATGTAGTAAGCCTGGGGTATTCAATATGTGTAGAATCAAAGCTATGGTCACTGGGATCACTTTCTGAAAGCAAAGGTGTTACTGGCACTATGGCTCTATTCAGGTTCTCTTCTGCAGCTGCATATTTTACTGGGATCACATTGGCTGGAGCTGGAGGTTGTTGGGCTAGCACTGGTTGAGGTCTCTACTGGGCCTGATATTGTGGTTGGTAGCTTTGTTGAGGCCTAGCATACTGTTGTGGTGGGTACTGGTTCTGGTATCTGCCCTGTTGTGGATATGGTTGAGGGTAGGTTTGCCTAACCGCTTGCTTATTGTCTGGGCAATCTTGTGCCGTGTGATTAGTGTATCTCCGTTCTATGGTGCAGTATTGGCTACTGGGATTCACTTGGGGTTGAGCCATGATGGGACATACGTTCGCCATATGGTCACCTCCACAAGTATAGCACCGTTTAACTAGGGCAAATCTTGGGATTTATTTGCTAGAGACACCTAGTTTTTGAGCTACTTTCTCAGCAAGTTCCTCAATTGATGTGGATTGCGAGGAAGAGATGCTAATAGAACTATCTGAATCTTTGTAGATTTTTGAAAGTTCCAATTGTTCCCCTAGGTTATCCTCGATGTCGATGCACATGCGTACATACTCTTCTATGGTCCTCGGGTCCTTTAAGTACACGTATGATCTCAACTTTGTACTTAGCTGTCCATCTAGGAATAAAGCCACTTGTTTGGCTGGAGTGGGTAGCTCAGGAATCGGACATCTCTCCAGATATTGCCTAAACCTTCTTCTTGCAAGTCGGACCGTCTCTTGGGGGGTTTGCTTGAAGCTATGAATCAGTGAGGAAGTGTTATGCCTTATGCCACTCTTAGAGAATTCAATAATGAAAGCCTCTAGAAGTTGGTCTATGTTTTTGAAGTGCCTCTCATTTAGTGGTTGAAACCACGTAAGAGCGGTGTTCCTAAGGGTTAGACCAAAGGCATTGTACTGCGTGAATAGATCCTCCACTTGTTTAGCTCTTAAGACTTGCCTAAATTCGGCCACATGATCATATGGGTCTCCAGTGCCATCGAAGTAGTTCTTCATGGACTTAACTAGCTGTGTAGGTCTCAAGGTTCTCGTGTGCTGCTTCCACATCCAAGTTGCATATAAGACTACATTCAAACAGAAAAATTCAAACTAATCTTCATTGGATTATTGAAATTTGGGACACTATAACAATATTAAGCACTCTACCCAAACCTTCCACATATAAGTTGCAAACCTTTCACTCTACCTAAACCTTCCACTCTACCCAAACCTTCCACTCTTGCGATGCCTCTGAGTATTGGGGCACCTCTGAGTATTGGGGCACAAGGGTTTTTCATCCCTTATGCGATGTTTATAGAAAATAAAAAAATGTTAAACCACTCTTCGATCATCATTTACGCACATCTGATCGAAGTCCCTCTCTTTTTGTCTCTCTCTCTCTCCCTCTCTTTCTTCCTTTCTCTCTTTCTCTCTCTCCTTCTTTTTACCTCTTTCTCTTTTAATTTCTATCTTTCTCTCTTTTTCATTTTTGTTCATCTCTTTTGATCTCTCTATCTTCTCTCTCTCTCTCTCTCTCTCTTTATTACAATTTATTCAAAAAGTTCACCAAGCATGAAATGTGGCTAATTATTGTAAGTATAATTTTCATTGGCTGTATACCATTCAAATTGTTTTATTTTCATTAATTAACATACTCACACTTATTCATATACATATATACACATATACATGACTATGCATTCTCACACATGTACACATACACATGCACATACACACACATATACATACACGTACACTTACACATAAATGTGCACATACACACACATATATACATACACATAGACTTACACATACACTTACACTATACATGCACATACACTTACACATACACATACACATACGCACACATATACACCTGAATATGCACAAAAATATCTACAAACACATAAAAAAATTGCATGCATGCATTATTGCATATACACATACTCATATACACATTAACAATTAATTATGCACATGCATATGCATATTCACATGCATGCACATACACATGGATGCAAATGAAGATGCATGCACATTCACATGCATGCTCATATATAGACACATGCATATACCTACATATACACATACACACACACAACATACATACATACATACATACATACATACATACATACATACATACATACATACATACATACATACATATATATATATATATATATATATATATATATATATATATATATATATATATATATATATATATATATATATATACACATACATACACACACATATATACTTACACATACATACATACATACATACATACACACACACACACACACACACACACATATATATATATATATATATATATATATATATATATATATATATATATATATATATATATATATATATATATATATATATATATATATATATATATATATATATATATATATATATATATATATATATATATATATATATATGAAAGTATATAGATATAAAAAAATATGTATATCAATGTAAAATATATATCCAATGTAATATATCAATCATCTTGATCATCATCATCCACATCATCATGTAAGTCCTAATCACTGTGATCATCATCATGATTAGCCTATTCATCACGTTCATCTGCATGATCTGATGTATCTATAGTGGCATCATGTGTAGAGGTAGTAGTAGTAGTAGTAGTAGTAGTAGTAGTAGTAGTAGTAGTAGTAGTAGTAGTAGTAGTAGTAGTAGTAGTAGTAGTAGTAGTAGTAGTAGTAGTAGTAGTAGTAGTATTGTTGTTGTTATTGTTGTTGTTTTTGTTGTTGTGATTATTATTACTATTATTATTATTATTATTATTATTATTTGATGCTATAATCCATGTAAATAAATTATATCTTTCAGTTTTACTTATATAATCTATGTATTCTTTGTTTTTTTAACTTTACACAAGGCTCCAACTTAGTTAGAAAGAGAGACAATATACAAGAGATTTATGAAGAGATAACTCTTGCCATGGCATAAATCTATAAAACATTTTCTTTTTTATGAGAGCAGGGTACAAAGGCTGTAGGACTGATTGATAGAACTGAAGGGTGTTATCTATGTACAAGAACAAAGAATGGTTATCAAATTAGATTCATTATAAGAAATATGCCAAGGAAAAGAGCGAAGAAAATACGATTCTCTTTGCTTTATTGAACTCGTGATTTGTTCAAACTATGAAGCGTAAATAGAATCAATTAGGAGTAAACGTGTCATAGGATAGAATTGGTTTGCACATATAATAGAGATGTAAACCTATCTTATGTTCACTAAAGAAACTATGAGGTCAAATAAGTTGAAAAGGAAATCAGGTTACCTTCAAGATGAAAAGCATAGGAAGTCAGAAAACACTCTGAAATTGGAATAAATGAATAGCTTATGAACTATTAAAACTTGAAACCTTTGTTATATATTTGTAAAATGCATGAAGATACAACCACAAATGAAGGGGGTTTTTTTATCAAGCAAAGAAAATGAGTATGTTGATCCCTTTTATGGTCCAAAAAATGCACAATAATGTTTGATGGAGGAAAATTACAAGCTAGATACAGCTTGTATGAATAGAATATCCTTAAAAATTGTGTGTTTTAGTGCCTTAGAAAAGAAAATTATTATTATTGTTATATTATTATTATTATTATTATTATTATTATTATTATTATTATTATTGGATGATTATCTCTCTAGCTTTTCATAGATTCTATGTTAGCTGAAGATATTGAATCACATGCCGACGAAATATTATTCATTAGGGGAAAAAATGAATCCTGAATGGGCCTTTTAGATTAAGAGGTGATTAGTGATGGACCAATGAGAAGAGGGTGGTGGCCACAGTCTACTCCTAGACTAGGCATAGGCTTCCCTTGTTTCTTTGTGGTCAAAGGTGGTATCAATGACTAAAAACCATGAGTTCTTCTATAAAAGTGGTTTGATAGGCCTACATTTTGAATCATAGCCATTGGATTAACTCAAGGATCTAATGGCCCATGTTAACTGTCAAAAAAAAGTCGGCATACAATATGGTCCCTTAGATGTGACAAAGATCTAATGGTTTAGCTTGAAAATCTTGAAAAACTGCGCCTTTATATCTCCATCGTCGGATTGACTTAAAAGGGAGTGGTCCGGATTCATTTGCGTTGAAGTTTGGAATACTTTGAGCTGGAGCCCTTGGATCACTTCTAGATCCAATGGCTATGAATGTTTAGTCTTGAGAGCATCCCAAGGTCAAATCGCAGCCGTCGGATCTTCAGCCATCGAACGTACCTGAATCCACCCCGCCACGGAACTGCGCCAACTCTCTTGTCGTTTTCTGCCAGTGTACATGCTCTCTCTCCTCATTGAATGCTCCCAAAATTGTCTTTTTGTGACAGAGAAACTCCTTTCGATCCAAGCCGTCCGTGAGCACTTCATCCAATGAATAAGAATGCCCACGACTGTTCCTCACTTCGGATCTCTTTTGTCTTCTTTTGACAGGCAAATTGAAGAGAATCGTGGCCATTCACGTGTGATTTTCCAACGGATACGATCTCCCATGACTATATTCGACATGATCACATTCCTTAAAGGAAATATTTTATTGCAAAACCACTAGTGGTTTTTTTTGTGGCCTTAATCCCTCTTTTCTTAATTTTAATCCCTGAAAATTAGGGATCCTTACAAGGCCCATGCAGGGTTCACTTTTTCCCCTAATGTTCTGCACTTATTCAAAGTTTTAAAAATAGAAATCCAACTTCTCATGCATAACCTTAGGAATAAAAACACCAATACAGGACAATTAAGATAAGCATGCTCCAGGCTAACGTATAGATCAAGGCATACACTTAAGCTAAAAATAGTACATGAAAAAGCTATCCACAAGATTGATATTTATACTCAAAGAGTAATCCACACGAGTCATAGTTATGAGTGTGCATGTTCAAATATGCTAAAGCAAGATACCGAGAATTCGTCTTTCATTGAAAGTGATCATCAGAAGGATCTCTATTTTTTATCAAAATGGAAATAAAAAAGAATATACTTATAATTTTTCTAGCTTTTTAGTGATTGTTATATTTATATATTATTGGTAATGTTATTTCATAACCTTATCATACATTAGACAAGCTATACATCATTCCATTATGCATGGCACATGGATTGTAGCAAAAGCTTGTAATGAGCTAACATTAAACTTAACTATCTCCTTGGTGATAAAGGAAAACTATTTTCTTAGCTTTTTAATTGAATTCGTTAAAAAATATTAAAATAGAAAAAACATAAATCCGAATACATTAATATGCCTCAAAGATTACCTAGAAAGCATAAAATTAAAACTTCTTTTTTGGACTTGCGAGAGTTTTTCTTTCTCTCTTGCTAAAGAAATCTACATTGTAACCTCTTTTAATCAACTACTTGGAAGATGAAAGTGATGTAGGCAAGGTTCACGCACAAGGACAAATTAGAAACATACCTAGATGACAAGATCCATGTTCCTATCCATGTAACCACTTCTATATCACTCTCCTTTAAATGGGGGAGAACTATCTCTACCATCCTATCGTGCCTACCACTCCTACTAAAGGAGTGGTACATGATGTGAAGCTTCCTCACCACACACCCATGTTCTAAGTTACAAGACATTAATTTATAAGAATCCATTTGCCTTGTTTCCATTTTTTACCTCAAAATTGCAATGGAAGGCATATGGAAAGGATTCTCTATCTCCCACTAGATCATATGCATAGTACAATGTACTTAGTCACCTATATGTGTTGTTTACCTATGTCCTTTCCCTTAGAAGTATCTCGGGTAGGAAATTTAAAAAAAAAAGTTGAAAACCTTCTTACTATGTGTCTACTATCTTCCATATACACTCAACTTCTAGACTATTACTCCCATAAAATCAACATCATCCAAGTGTCCTTAGTCCTTATGATGCTTCCTTTTTGGAGAAATAATATGAAATTCAAGTGTGAAATGCCAAGTTAACTAAATTTGACCATATCTCATTGGAAATAATAAACAATATAATCATAGAAAAAGTACCATAAGAAAATTGATTACAATCTCATCTAGAACTTAGATGATAGAATTGCCATCATGTTACTCTTGATTTTCCTAACCTTGAATGTAGCAATATTTTTTTCATAAATATCCTTATGCCCAATGGAAATTCATCATACTAGCTCACATATAAGAAATTGTTGAAAGTACAATGAATAATCTTTGCATCCCAATATTCCAAGAAGTCCTTGCCATCCATAATTGGACTGAGATCTATTGGAAGATTTTATAGATGTCACTATGTTGCAAACTCTGGTCTTTCTCTTCCCTTAGTTTTCCATATGAATGCAAAATACATTCCTCTTTGGAACTTGCTGGATAATCCAAGTAGCAATATTCCTAAATGATTTTGGGTCATCATCCACATCAATCAATACCAAAAACGAGATTGATCCTTCTATAAGTTAGATTTATCTCTACCTCTTCCAACTCTAGGATGGAAATTGTATCATTCAATTCCCAATCTCTCCATTTCCAATAGCTAGATCTTCCCCATCTAGTCAATGGTCACTTGAAATATATATAATAATAGACTTTCATCTAGAATCTTCTTATGAGCAGTGTGACTCATTGATCTCCTTATTCCCTAGAATGGAATAGTGCCACTCCTATCTAGGAAATCTAAAAGACAATCTGTCAATCTTGACTCTTCATGTAGAAGCAAGTTAGAGTTACTTCCTAGACACAAATCCCTTCTTAGACTTACCTCTATTAGTAAACTAGACTTATTTTCACTAAAATAATAATATAACTTGTACTTTTTATATTCTTTCACTTTCTCTTGAAAAGAATTTTTGATGAATAATGATTTATCCCTCTTTTATGTATGGATCTTTGTACATTCTAATAGCATTATCAATCCTCAAACAATAGGATCTATGAAGATATAATCTCCTAATTGTATTCTCTTAGAAGAAAAAATTGTTCGTGTGACAATTCCATGACCTAAGGAGATATCTACTCATTCTAGTTTAATGGAATGGATACTGAGTCGTTTTCTTCCTATGTACAGGAGAAGAGTTCTCAAAGAAAATTTTAATGGATCCTCCTTCTAATCCATGTTTCATATTTTCACTCAAAAAAGTATGAATACCACATCTAAATGCAAATCCAATGCAATCCAACTTGTTGTATTCTTATAGATCAAATATAGATTCTTCCAATCCAAAATTGGATTCATCTAACTATGGATTCTTATGAATCCCTTACATTTTTCAAAACAACTTGGTTCATATTATCAATTGATCATTGGATATCCTTAGAAAATTAAACTCGCTAGTATTGAGTACCAAAAATAAATCTAGGTGCTTCTCTAAATTCACATACTTCATATAAAGGTCTACAACATTTTCCCATTCTTCACATGCTCACCTATCTCATTAGCTTACCAAGTCAATGGTACCAAACTTATCCAATAAACCAAATCACCTAAGGAGTGCAACAAGAGGTCACCTAGCCATATCTTATCTCTAAAATGATGGCCAAGTATGCCACAAGAAGTGGTTGCCTAAATTTTATGTTATGAAAAGGAGACTACATGACAAGATTGAGCTTGCACCTCAAGGAGAGAGTCTCATGGTAGTGCATGAGTGAATGAGGAGAGGTGGTGAGGCCCTCCTTATATGGAGTCGAGGCAAAATTACATCCTATGCGGGATAAAAAGAGTTGAGTGCATGAGAGCTTGCAAAAAGGCTCTTGCATGTGGGATAAAGTGGATGCATGTGAATACAAAAGGCTAGAGCATGGGTATCTCAACACTCTGCACCCCCATGTGATGACTCTTTTATTTTTAATATGGGAAACTTGTGATATAAGGCATCATTTAGTCCATTGGGATTATAGACATATGTACATATGGGATCCTTAGACATATCTTGGACATATGGCATCCAAGTGTGGGACATATGACATCCCTTTATTTTAGTTCCATGGACATATGGGATTCATGGTGGTGAGACATTTGGCATCCTTGGGATCTATGAACATATGGGATCCCTAGACACATAATTGGACATTCAGGATCAAGGTGATTTTGTGGGGATCTAGGAACACATGGGATCCGTAGACATGCACAATCATTACATCATAGGGTAGGCAGTGCCACCTTTCACCTTGGTTTGATGAAGACCTTTGTTGGTGATGCATGATTTGTTGGATCCATTGATTTCCTACCAAGCTTAATCCTTTACAAGGAATCATGTGTGTTATCTAACCTTGAAATAGGATTTTAAATTGGGAAATGATTACATAGAAAGCATGAGAACATGTGAGAAAAACTTGAATAACTACACAAATTATATGTATATAAAGCAAGTAATGGAACTTTATTTCTATAGGTTGTTCATGAGCTTCCAATCTCCTTTAGCTCTCAAAGACACATATAAGTTTATAACTCAATATATCATAAAACCTACACAAGAAATGTCACCATGTAACAAAAGTCCCTCTACTTCTCTCTTTTAAAAAAAAAAGATATGTGGTTTTCATCATTGCTTGCATAGCTCTCTGAAATTCATCCAAAATCCAATCCTCCTAAAAACTGCTCAGAGAGTGAATCATCTAAAGAATTACCTCTTCTCATGGTGACTCAGATGTGACATCACAACTTGCATGAAGGAAGTGAAAATTTAGCATCGAGAAGTTGAGCATCTTGCAAGATAATATCTTACTCACAAGAATGGTCCTTACTAACAGAAGCCGAGAATTATCTCGCTTCTCTCAGTCTTTGTGTGTATGACAAGCGATGGCTTGGCTCTTCATTGCCTTGCAGAAAACTATTGGTTAGTGTTCATCTTCTGTAGTACCAATCACCTTTATAATTGCACACAAAACTTTAACGCTTTGAAGTTTTTCTATAGCTATGCTTTCTAAACCTGCCTCTACCATCACTGTTTATATTTGTGGCTACAATTGATAAAATCCTAAAATAGAAAATTGTCAAGCTCTCAATACCTAATGATTCTCACATAGCCAGCTTTAATCGGTTTCATCTTTCTTCCCATTATATGGGTTTAGGTACATTGGAAGCTCCACATTTGTTTGCCTATGATGCCAATTCTTTGCACTTCATCCCAATTTTGGAGTAAATAAATTGCACTTCTTCTCACGTTCATATTCATGTGGCTGTTTCAATCTACTATGCCTCTCTTTGTGTGATGAAACAAGCTAATCCAACAAATCCAATTTCTTATCTATTTGGTGCAACTCTTTTATGTAGGTTGAAATAGTGCCTCCATCTCCATTTTTTATAGCTTTCACATCAATAGAAGGAAGTCCCTGACAGAGGTCTTGGCTCAAAGGGTAACCTTACAGTTAGTGTTGATGGGAAATATCATATGCCCATCTTGCTAAAGGTTTGATGTATTCTCTTCGTCTAAGGTATATGTTGTATTTTTCTCTCCTTTTTATCCTTCTTAGTTGTGCTTCTCCTTCTCCTGAGTGTTTCTTGTACATCTTGCTTAAAGTCTATTTTCTGGTATTTTAGCCTAATCATCAAGTGTAGTTAGATATTGAGCTCCTCTTGTTGAGTCTTTATGAGTGTTCTAATCAAATTGGGAGGGCTTGCTCCAAGAGTTAGTGAAAATTGTACTCCTTGCAATCTACATACTAATTCATTGCTATAGGTGAAATTTGCATGCTAGCTAGAGGGCTCTTGGAAGAACTCTTTCCATCTTTCCTTTATTATTATGTTGTGTGCGCTTCTCTATGATCTACTCTTGTAGGGAGTCATAGAAGGTGCTACTCCCTCCCCTCTCCTCCTAGCTGACACACAACATTTAGGAACTATCTTCTTGGGCGACCATTGTCTTGAGTGACCACTCCACTTCCCCCTTGCATCTAGCTTTCTAGACAATTGCCAAGACAGATTCCTCCTTCTTGTAAAACACGCAAACCCCATTTCTTCCCTTCCTAGGCCACCACCCAAACTCCTCCTCCTTCTCAAAAGAGTCCCACATCTACGTCTCCAAGGCTACTCCTCATCTATCTTTTTCATTTTGTCCACATTTTCATCATCGTCCATTGCATGTAATAGAAGTAAAAAAGAAGGTACATTAATTCCTAAGAAGAAACCTACCTAAAGATCCTATCAAAAGAAGGTTGAAAACTATTTCACTCCAATCAGAGTATCGAATTCAACCAGTGTATTGAGATGCCTAGTTTCTCTTGAAATAAAACAAGGCTCAAGCAACTACCAACATGGAGCTAAAAGTCTTCCTCGATGAAGAACAAAAATCAAGTTTAGAAGGCATTGAAGAAGAACTCTTGACCCGCTTACCTAAGTGTGATAGAAGAAATATCAGCCCTTTTATTTAGGTATGGAAGAATAACTCTTTGCCCTCTTATCTAGGTATGGCAAAAGAACTCCTAGCCCTCTTATCTCGTTTTTAGTGAGGAAGAGAAAAAGACTCAAGCAACTACCAACATGGAACTAGTAGTCTTCCTTCGTGAAGAGAAGGAATCAAGTTCAAAAAGTATGGCAGAAGAACTTTCAAATCTCTCCATGCTTAATGTGGCAGTATGCATGAAAGCTCTGAGGACCACATCAAAAGATTCCATTCTATTTGTAAGAGCACTGGATTGCATTAGATATAGGATGCATTATTGGCCTTATTCCCCTCCACACTAGAAGGGTCTATTGACAAATGGTATAACAAGTATGGAGAGAAACACTTCCAAACTTAGGAGAACTTAAAGACAAATTTCATAGAGGGGTTGGTTGACAAATGGCATAACGATCATGTAGAGGATTACTTCCAAGCTTAGGAGAACTTAAAGATGGATTTCAGAAAAGTGTTTAGGCCAAATAACTCTACCAAAAGGACTCTTCATGATCTCAATACTTTTACATCATGTGTAGGTGTAGCTTTCTCAAAGCTCATGACTAGGACCAGGTCTCCAAACTCCCTAATAGCCCTCTTGAGCTCATGATTAAGAAATGTGCGAAGAAGGATTTCTTGAAGACTTCCCAACAAAATCTTTGTGAGCTCCTTTAACCTGATGCTACCCTTAGTGATTTTGAGCCTCTTGCTATGAGGATTGAAGAATCTAGAGTCCATTTTGGACCTTCTCTAGGCAGAACCACCTCCCCAAATGCGGACTTCATCTTTGAGTTGTTGAGAGAGCTAGAGGCTCTTAAGGTACAAAATGCACTACGGAAAGAAAAGGCTAATCTAAAGAAAGATTATGAACAATTGTAACACTTAAGGCAAGATTCATGAGAGATCAAGGCTCAAAACGAAGTATGCATGAGTTTATAGTGCACCCTTTGTGTGGTCCAAGGCCACTTTGTCCAAGAGTGTCCAAGGCAAGCTATTTGCTAGTTTTATGGAAAAAGGGATATGAGGCAAATGATTTCTATTACCGAGTCAAAGGACTAACCATGTGTAGAATCTAGACCCAAGTGGCCAATGACTAGGTCCTAACCACTCCTCACTCTTAGGACAACCTTCTCTCCCATCTACTTCTACTTTCTATGCAAATCAGTCCAACAACAAACCTTGGAAAAATAGACCCCAATAGCCCATAATGTGCTACTAGTGTAGTGAATATGAACATATCCAAACAAATTGTTCCCTCCCTGAAGATGCACCTCCATGTAGAAATTGCACATAAAAATGAAGGACCATTACACCAAGGATTGCACACAGGCAATTTTGTCCACCAATATACCCTCTTATGCCTTACACATGATTACAATTACACATCGAAACCAAGAAGCTACTCAAGCACAAGTACACTTGCCAGCACTAGAATAGTGCAAGTTGACGAGCTTCCCAATGTTATGAATAAAGCATAAAAGCAAAAAAGACTAGAGGCAAAAAATGAATCATTTGAAATTCCTTGAGAAGATGAGAAAGGAGGAAAATCAAGACCAAGACACATCGAAGTCAACCCTAGCAACCCACATAGGCAAAGTAGCCATGACCTCTCTAGAGAATGAACAAAGAAAGGAAAATATTCCCCTCGATCACCTTATTGATGAAGCCCATATGAAAGCAAAGGAGGAATTGTTGATATATTTAGGTAGTGATGTGTGTGAACACTCTAGGACCGCCGGGGCACTTTTGTCCCTCTTTAGGAGGTTTTTTTTCCCCCGGCTTGTATATACACCTATTGCCCTAATGGGCTGCTTATCTTTGTACATTCTCTAGTAATACATTCACTCTTGTGTGTTGTGCTCCAAGCTTCTTCTTCTTCCTTGTGCTGTTTGTGTGCTTCCGCAGACGTCTAACTCCAACAATTGGTATCAGAGCAGGTCGCCGCTTCATCTAGGGCATCATCGACACTCCTCGGATTGCAGCCTCAGATTCGCACGAACTTTGCTGAGCATACTCAGGGTGTTTCAGAGATCAAAACAGCTTCGCTTTGTGGTGCCGAAATTGCGATCTGAGCTCGTTTCGGCCTCCGAACGCACTATCACAGTGCTTGTGTAGGCTATATTGTCTTTTTGTGCCAAAGGTATATACCTATTTTGATTCGCTAGTATAAGCGTCTCGAAGTCTGCTACAGGTTTAGCAAAACTCGTGTCGGTAGTTCCATTCAACTTTTTGAGATACAATCAATTTTCTACATCAAGGTATTTTAGTCACCGGCCATGGCTGAACGCAGTGATGTATTCCGTATGTTGGCTGTTGAGGATAAGTTGGATGGTACCAACTACCCATTATGGGCTTATATGATGCGACATGTATTGGTAGCAAAAGGACTGTGGAACATTGTGCAGGGTGTTGAAAGACGTCCTGTTACACCTACGACTACAGGTATTGCAAATACAGGTGCTGAAGCTGATGGAGATGGTGTCGAAGATGATATTCTGTAGATTCCTGTTCGTGCTGCTGTTTCTGTTGCACCTACTACAGAGCAAATTTGTTGGGATGGCAGAGATGCTCAAGCACATGCATTGATAGCTTTGTCTATCAAACGTGCTATTATTCCTCACATTCGCTCTTGCAAAACAACAAAGGATGCTTGGGATACACTTACCACATTGTACCAGGCTAGGAATGAGGCTCATGTTGCTTACCTCCGAAAACAGTTGGAGAGTGAGCACATGAATGAAGGTGATTCTATGGAGAGTTTTCTAACAAAGATCAAAGACTTGAAGGAACAGTTGATTTCTGCTGATGAGGTTATACCAGATAGCTCACTTGTGCAGACCGTTCTGATTGGTCTTCCTGATTCATATCAAAGTTTGGCTTCTACTCTTCGATTGATGATGAAAGGCAATCCAAATGCCTTATCTTTTGAGGAGTTAGTCTCTGTTCTGTTACAAGAAGATCAGTCCAGGCAGAATAGGTCCATTATGCATGTTGCAGATCAAGCTTTCCTGGCTAGTCAAAAGGGCAAAGGAAAATGGAGCTCTTCTACTAGTAAGCAGAAATCTGCAAATGCTGCACATTCGAAGAACCAGGATAAAGATGAGAAGAAATCAGAAAAGCAGAAATTGTTTTGCAAGTACTGTAAAGGGAATGATCATATCACAAAGAACTGTCCAAAACGGGCTGCAAAAGAGGCAAAGAAAAAGGAGGTTGGAATGGTTGTTGCAGAAGCCTCTACACCAAAAATAGATTCTGCTAATCTTGTGCAGGAAGAAGAATGGGCGTTTACTACTGTTTGCAGTTTTGACCCATCTTCTCATGAGCAGTGCATGTCTGCAGTGGACTCAGATGTTTGGTACTTTGATAGTGGGGCGACCAAACATATTACCTCGCAGCGCAATTTCTTCTCTTCACTCGAGCCTGCCCCTACAGGGAATACTGTCACATGCGCCAACAACTCCTCTTATCCTGTTATGGGAGTTGGTAAGATCATTCTGACTACTACTGATGGTAGTTCTTTCACCTTGTCAGATGCTTTATTTGTGCCAGGGATCAAAAAGAATCTGTTATCAGTTTCTGCATTAGCCAAGATTGGCTTGGTTGTGAAATTTGTTGATGACAGATGTATAGTTCATGATCTGTCAATGGCGATGTTATTATTGCTTCTGGCATTTTATGTCGTGGGCTGTATAAGCTCATAGACTATGAAAGATTTGTGAATGATTCGGCATGTGCATTTCATGATTCTCAGGCTATGTCATATGCAAAGCTTTGGCATGCACGCTTTGGTCATCTGAATTTTACTAGTTTGCTACGCCTACAGAAATCTAATATGCTGTCTTCTTTGCCCAAGCTTGAGGCACCTAGAAAACATGTATGTGAAGGCTGTATTTTGGGCAAAATGCAATGTTCCTCCTTTCCAAAAGATGGTTCAGTTCGGGCTACACAGAAATTGCAGCTTGTACATAGTGATGTCTGTGGTCCTATGCAGACACCTTCTTTTGGAAACTATCTTTACTTCGTGACTTTCATTGATGATTTTTCCAGGCATGCATGGGTATATCCATTGAAGGCAAAGTCCGAAGTGTTTCTATGCTTCAAACAGTTTTTTATTTTGGCTGAAAATCTGTCAGGATGTAAAATGGGCACCCTCCGTTCTGATCAAGGGGGGGAATATATGTCTTCTAATTTTAATGCATTTCTGGCTGAACGTGGGATAAAACACTAGTGTAAAGTGCCGTATACACCTCAACAGAATGGAGTTGCTGAACGGAAGAACAGGTCACTCATGGAGATGGTGAGGTGTGTGGTCAAGAGTCAGGCTTTACCACATAGTTTCTAGCTTGAGGTTGTCATGTGTGCAGCATATGTACTTAACAGGTGTCCCACTAAAGCACTGCAGTCTATCACTCCATATGATGCTTGGCATGATCGCAAGCCATCTGTCGCTCATTTGCAGGTTTTTGGTTGTTTGGCATATGCACTAGTGCCTGAACAACATCGTAGAAAATTGGATGATAAGGCAGTAAAATGTATTTTTGTTGGGTACAGTTCTGAAAGTAAAGGCTATCGTCTGTATCATCCACAGACTAAATGCATTCTGGTTAGCCGTGATGTTGTTTTTGTGGAAGATGCTATTCAACCATTACCTTCATGTAGTAAGGAGACATCTGTTAGCTCGAAAGACATGTATGATACTTTGATGCCTCTTTTTACAGGTGGACAGTCTACTGCTGGTCTTAATGAGGAAACTTCTCAGCCTTTCCAGGTTTCATGTAATGATGCAGATCATCCCATTACTGATGCAGATTTACATGTTGCACTTGTTGATGAGAGAGCTGATATTGAGGAGGCAAAAACTATGCCAAAATGGTTGGTGTAGACTTTGTGTGACAGTAAATAAGATGCACCTTTGTCATATCGTACTCGTTCAGGCTCTCATAGTGCCTCCTTTGCATCAGATTGCTATGCTATGGCTGCGTCTAGTCTCTGTGATGAGAATGAGCTTGTTTCTTTTGATGAAGCACAAAATTCAGAAAATTGGATGGTTGCTATGCAATTTGAATATGATGCTATAATGAAGAATGGTACTTGGTCTTTATGTGACTTGCCTCCTGGCAAGAAAGCCATTGGTACTAAGTGGGTATACAAGTTGAAGCGTAAACCTGATGGTACAATTGATAGGTATAAGGCTAGGCTTGTTGCAAAGGGTTATGCACAGGAAAGAGGCATTGATTTTGATGAGACCTTTGCACCCACATGTCGTATGACTACTGTTCGGAGCATCTGTGCACTTGCAGCCCATCATGGTTGGAATGTACATCAGTTGGACATTAAAACTGCATTTCTGAATGGTGACTTGCATGAAGAAGTGTATGTTTTTCAGCCCCGTGGTTTTGTGCAGAAAGGGCATGAAAACCAGGTGTGCATGTTAAAGAAGGCATTATATGGTTTAAAGCAAGCACCACGTGCTTGGTATGAGAAGATACATGCCTTTCTGATTGCACATGGTTTTGTGAACAGTCCAACTGAGAGCACCTTATATGTTAAGCGTGCTAATGATGTGCTTCTGATCATTGTTGTCTATGTTGATGACATGCTGCTCACTGGTCCTATTGAGATGCATATTGCTGATTTTAAGGCTGATTTGCATGCCTCATTTGAGATGTCTAATTTGGGGCATTTGCATCACTATTTGGGCATTCAGTTTATGCAAGTTGATGGTGGATTGGCTTTGTGTCAAATGAAATATATTGACACATTAGTGTAGTGTTTTGGCCTTGAAGACTGTAAGCCTATTGCCACTCCTATGGAGATAGGTTTACGATTGATTCTTCATGATGTTGGAGATGCATTTGATGCTGTTCTCTATCAGCAGGCTATTGGATGCCTGATTTACTTATGCATTACTCGGCCAGATATTCACTTTGTTGTCTCACAGATGAGCAGGTTTATGCATTGCCGAGGTGTCAAGCATTGGCAGGCGGTTAAGCGCATCTTTCGCTACTTGAGTGGTACTCAACTACTTGGGTTGTTTTATCCCAAGGGGGGATCAATACCGCCAGATTTGCATGCTTTTTCTGACTCAGATTGGGCTGGTTGCTATGACACTCGTGTGTCCACTAGTGGCTTTTGCTTCATGCTTGGTAGCTCATGTATATCTTGGTTGAGCAAGAAGCAGCCTACTGTGGCCACTTCCAGTTGTGAGGCTGAGTATAGGACAGCTTTCACAGCTACTGTTGAGTGTGTGTGGCTCAGACGCCTTATGGCTGATTTGGGTGTTGGTCACTCCTCTGCCACCACCTTCACTGACAGTCAGAGCGCATTGGCGGTTGCGAGGAACCCTGTGTTCCATGCTCGCACTAAGCACATCGAGGTGCATTATCATTATGTGAGGGAGAGGTTCTCTGCTGGGGAGATCAGCTTGGCACATGTGCCCACGCAGAGAACATTGCAGACCTTTTCACAAAGGCTCTCCCTAGGGAGAAGTTTGAAGCTTTTCATAAAGCTTTGGGCTTACTTCCTTTCGTGGAGTGATTTCCACATAGCTTGGCACTTCCTTATACATGAGTGCCAGCTCCTTGTTCACCGCATCACTCCCAGGGGGGATTTGTTGATATATTTAGGTAGTGATATGTGTGAACACTCTAGGACCGCCGAGGCACTTTTTTCCCTCTTTATGAGGTTTTTTTCCCTTGGCTTGTATATACGCCTATTGCCCTAATGGGTTGCTTATCTTTGTACATTCTCTAGTAATACATTCAGTCTTGTGTGTTGTGCTCCAAGCTTCTTCTTCTTCCTTGTGTTGTTCGCGTGCTTCCGCAAATGTCTAACTCCAACAGGAATCACAAAAATTCCAAGGAGAAAAATTTAAGTCATCACTCCCTCCATGTTATGAACATTCTCCAAAAGACATCCCAAAAGGTGTTCCTATACTGCCTTGTGATCCTAGGCCCTCTGTTGAGAGCAGTATGGGCACCCAAGGACTGACTAGACAAGGAAGCCAGCGGAGAGAGTCAGAGCAAGGTGAAGGATTAAGTAGACAAAGCAGTCGACGCAGATCTGGCAGATAGGCCTTCAAATTTTTCCAAATCAACATCTATTTTTTGCATGTTTCTTGAGTTTGCTTGCAGGTATTGGCTATCCCATCATCTCCAGCACGCTGCGCAGGTACTGAAATGTGCAGAACTGTCTCTGTGTCGCAAGCCTCTGTCAATCGCGATTGACAGAAAATTTCGTCTTTTGGTAAAACTAAATGCACCACAGTAGACTAGAGACCTTGCACATCAGAGATCCACAAAAATTTTTGAAAAATTTGCATTTTTTCATTCCATCGCAATTGATAGCATCAATCAGGATTGACACTGTCCATCGCGACGGACAGCCAGTCCATCGCGACTGACAGACCCCGACGGACACGTGTCCATCGCGACGGACACCCCTGTCCATCGCGACTGACAGAAAAATCGCGATTGACAGCCCTTTTCGTCGAGATTCTTGACCATTGCGACATACAGATGCCGGATCAACACATAAACACAGAAAAACCCAAAAATTCTTGTCCATCGCAACTGACAGCAGTCCATCGCGACTGACAGCAGTCCATCGCGACTGGAAGCAGTCCATCGCGACTGACAGCAGTCCATCGTGACTGATACCCTCTGTCCATCGCGACCGACACCCCTTGTCCATTGCGATTGACACCCATCAATCGCGATTGATACGTGTCCATCGCGACTGACAGGCCACGGCAAACAGCCCTGTCCATCGCGATTGACAGCCCAGTCGATCGCGATTGACAGCCAATTTCGGCCAATTTTTTAGGGTTTTTTAATCTGAGGATTTTGGCTAATCTTGGGCATGAACATTTCACTCTAGAGCACATAAGGAGGCCATAAGAAAATAACTTGAGAAGTCCTGTTTGCCTGATAGCCTATTTGAACCCTGTTTTAATCCCTGAAGCCTGAATTGACATAACTTTCTCATACGAAATCCGTTTGCTGTGATTCTTGTTTTGTTGGAAAGCTCGTGGGGAGTAGAACCAAAACTTCCACTGGTTATGTGAAAATTAATATCAGGATTATTAGATAGGGTTTTTTGAAGTTGACCATACCCCAAGGTAGGAAAACTGAGGGATCCTTGGGATTGTTTTCCATAAAGGCAAAGGATAATTTGGTCTGTGAGTCACATGCATGAAAGTGGTCTATTGTGTCATTTGAATCTAAGTCTTGAACTAATCGTGGGACTTTTACAGGTCCAGTAAGAGCACTTGAGGGCATTCTAAGCAAGAGTAAGTGCAAGCTTGGGAACACACGTCCTGGGCACACCAGGGCAATAACACAAGGAAAGAAACTCAAGGTTGGAAAATCCTCAACACCCTCTATCAATTCGTAGCTTAGGCTAAGTGCGAGAAGTGCTAGGAGTAAGTCAGGGCAACGATAGGCATCAATCAAGTTGAAGACTACCTATGCACTCAAGTTCAAGATTAAACATAATCTCTTCGTGATGCGATAACCTTAAAGGAAAGAATCTAACGTGGAACGATCAACTTACAGTGCGAAAATTAACTCAAATATTCCTGACGACGTGATTTCTGACAAGAGCATAAACACGGTAACCACTAAAAAGAATCAAGTAACTGATACAAAAGAACTCAGCAACGAGGTTGTACTTGGGCAAATTTGGGCTATTCAATTAGGCTTATGAACCTTAGATCAGGGCGACATCTAGGGAGAGATAGACAAAGTCTTAGGTCTTCAGAGGCTAGTGTCAACCACACTGCTAGGTCTTGGGCCCAGCAGTTGAGCCACCACTCATACTACCCTAGCTCTGAGACTAGTGAATCAAAGATGTCTCAAGGCAGGACCAACCTACGGGAAGTTCAGGAGTGCCATACTTGCACAGGGTAGAAGGCCCGTACAAGACGCAGCTGGAATACCTTAGGACCAACCGATTAGGCACTAGCATCTATGAGGACGGCCTAGGAAGATCCGTGGTCCAAATCAAAAACCCAGACCAATCTATTGGGCTAGAGCACCCTGTTGTCAAGTTTGAAAATGGTGCATACCTTGATAAAGAGGAAACCATATACGTGGTCACTAGTCACCCGGAGAGGACAGATGAATTCGGGAATGTGATCCCTGAGACGGACATAGATGACCTAGAACAAGGGAACGTAGGAGGGGAGCCCAGGACCCCTCGAGGGAAATCTGTTCTTACTAGAATCCTCAATCCCGAGTGGGTTCCCCAGGACAACAAGAGCATACATCTGCTTCTGAACCGAGAGACTGACGAAGCCTTTTGGAGGTATAAATCTGATCGGCCAATTGATATAGGAACAATCATGATCTATGAGTTTAAAGATCCAGATAGCCCAGGTAGAGTGACCTATCTAGATCACGCTTCAGAAAGGATCTTTGTGGTTACAGAACATGATAGACATGCTTACACTAGGATGGGTGAGTTTATTTTCCCCCAACCAAAATCTAACGTGTCCTCTGGGCACCCGGGAGCTGGAACGTCCCATGCTCATGGACCACTTCCCTATGGAAGCGTTGGGGCAAGCCAGCACTTAGGCCCACAAGGATGAAATTGCAAATGGCCGATGGTCACATAGAGAGACCCTTAGGCTTGCTAGAAGGAATAACTCTCACTACATGCAGTGTTGAGTTTGAGCATACTTTCGCTATATGTGATTTTAGCAAAAATCATGCCTATGAGATGATTTTGGGAAGACCCTTTATGCGACAGTTGCAAGTGGTACAGGATTGGGGAACCAATTCCTTGTACCTGCAACACTTAGGTGTTACGACCAAAGTGAATCTCAAAGATTACTCTCATAGAGATGTCCCTCCTATCTAATGGAATCCCATCCATAGAGCCAAAGATGATACGGAATCGGTGCACTCCATAGGATCAGGATCCTCATGGATGCATGAAGACACCCACTTATGGATGTGCAAAGTAGCGGTAGAAGAAGAGAAGAGAGAAAAAGCCAGAGAGATAGGTGCAAAAGAAACACATAGATCAATTCAAGACCCAGCCTATGATGTAGCCATCAATGAAGAACAGTGGACACCTCACTGTGATGAAGATGGCTATGACATTTCAGTCTTCTCTATAGAGCCGATCATGGGAGAGGCAGTGTTAGAAGAGTGTGAACCTAGCCCTGATGCATTTGAGGATGCAAGTGACTCCGATCTAGAGTCAATCATTATGGACCCACCTTTTGCATCAGATGAAGAATACTTCTACGAAGTAGAATTTCAACCCCAGAGGTATGGAGAGCTTACAAATGATGTAAGGCTAGCCACACATGTGACCCCGAAGGAAGAAGGAAAGAAAAGAAAGAAGAGAGAAGTCTCACCAGAAGAGGAAGAATCTTTGTTTGAGGTCCCGGAAAATTTTAAGAAGTATGAGATAGATGACAGGAGAGTCATGATCAGAATGCCTAAACGAGAGGCGCAATCAGGGGAGGCCTATGATAACAAAGAAACCACCAAGAAAATAGTGGTAGCCGTGGAAGAAGGAGAAGAGAGATGCATGTACATAGGCCATGACCTGACAGAAGAGGAAGAACAAGAGCTAATAGCCTTGCTAAGAGAATACAGAGATGTATTCGCTTGGAATTACAAGGATTTGAAGGGTGTTGATCCAGACATATGCTCACACACTATCCCCATGACTACAGATGCCAAACCTTCTAAGCAAAAGCCATACACATATAATGATAACTATGCTGCTAAGATCTTATCGCCGGTTTATACACATGTATGCCATCATAGCAAAGCCTCTATATGGACTTTTGACTAACTTTGATTGGACTGACGAATGTGAGAATTCCTTCAATGAGCTTAAACGGCGATTATGTTCAGCACCAATCTTGACCACACCAGACTGGAATAAGCCTTTCCATGTTCATGTAGATGCATCCAATTATGCTATTGGGTGTGTACTCGTGCAACCTACCGGTGAAGGTAATATGGATCTTCCAATTGCCTATGCTAGTAGACAATTGAATGCAGCTGAACGAAATTATACCACTACTGAGAGGGAAGGACTAGGCATGGTATATGCGGTTAAAAAGTTTAGACATTACTTACTTGCAAATAAGTATAAATTTTTTACTGACCATTAGGCACTGCTATATCTCGTGAACAAGCCATGCAATACAGGAAGACTAGTAAGATGGTTTCTTTTGCTAATGGAATATGATTTCGAGGTGGTAGTAAGGAAAGGGAAGACTCATTTGAGAGCAGACCATCTCTCTAGGCTCACATCTCGAGAAGCCCCACAAGGAGTGTCAGATGACCTTCCTGATGCTTACTTGTTTAATTTGGAAGTGGTGCCACAGTGGGCTAAGCCATTAGTGCTAGTATTGACATACGGGCCTAACCACCCAATAATAAACACACAGGATAGAGAGGTAGTAAAAGCCCAAAAGTATCACATCATGGCAAGAAGTATGTACAAGCACATAGATCAAGGGATCTTGGCTTGTTGTGTGGAAGAGGATGAGTACGCTAAATGGTTGCAATTAGCACATGTAGGTGCATTAGAGCAACACTACTCAAAGCAACGAACCCTACAGACACTAAGGAGACTCGGAGTGCATTGGCCGACTATGAAAGTTGATGTCCAGAAGTTGTGCAAGGAATGCCCAATCTGTTGCACTAAACCACCTGTGGAACATGCCACTCTTTATCAAGTGTCCATAGTGCCAGATTGGAGTGAACCACTAGTATCCTTCCTGCGGACGAAAACATTTCCTCCAGACATGACTCTGTTTAGGAAAAGGAGTTTAGAACAAGAAGCCCTAGATTACTCACTCATTGGTGATAATCTATACAAACGTGGTAAAGATGGTTACCTCAGACTATGCATCCATGAGAGTGAATATCTCAAGATCTTGGAAACTGCTCACCAAGGTGTAGCAGGAGGACACTTTGGACCAGATAGGGTGACCAAGGCAATACTATTTGCGGGCTTCTGGTGGCCGACCCTTCACATGGATGCACATACCTATGTGAAACGGTGTGATGTTTGCCAGAGAACTCAGTGTCCTATTCGTAAAGATGAGATGCCACTGAAACCTATGATGGGTGGACGAGCATTCTCTAAGTGGGGAATAAACTTTGTAGGTCCTATTAATCCCCCAGCTAAGGGTTCTCATGCTGAATATATCATTGTGGCCACGGATTATCTAACCAAGTGGGTAGAGGTAAAAACCACAACGAAGAACGATGCTCAAACAACAGCTAAGTTTTTATTTGAGAATGTGTTCACCAGATACGGGTTACCTATAGAGCTAGTCAGTGACAGAGGCACTCACTTCTTGAATGAAGTTATTGAAAATCTGCTCCAGGAATTCTTGGTAGTACATAAGAAGTCTGCCCCCTATCACCCTCAAGCTAATGGCCAGGCTGAGAGCACCAACAAGATTCTGTGCAATGTGCTGACGAAATTAGTGAACAATAAACGCTCTGATTGGGACAAACAGCTACACCACGCTGTTTGGGCATACCGAGTCGCCTACAAAACGGTGCTCCAAGCCACCCCCTTTCAGATGGTATTTGGCCAAAATGCAGTGCTACTGTTGGACTTCTTAATACCTACACTGAAAGTAGCACAAGAGCATGAATGGACGGGTCATGAACTCTCTTCGAGAATTTTTGACCTTGAACGATTAGGTGAAACCCGACTAAGAGCGGCTGCAGGGATATATGCAGTTAAGAAACGACAGAAGGCATACTTTGATGCCCATGTGAAGGATAAGGGCTTGAAAGCAGGAGATCTAGTTTTAGTCTACACATTGAAACAACACGCAAGGAAGCTAGAAAAGAGAGGCTATGGACCTATGATCATAAATAGGATCTCCACAAGTGGAGCAGTGCAACTAGCCACTTTAGAGGGTGATGTTCTCCCGAGCTACATTAGCGGATGCAGAGTCAAGTTATATCAGGAACCTCTCACAGAGGAAATGCTAAGCCGACTCAATACTGCTAAGAAACGAAAAGAAGAAGAAAAGCGAATTCGAGAAGAAGCTCAAGCAAAAGCTTTAGAGCGCATACGGAGAATGAAATTAAGAAGACAAGGCAGAGAGCAACCTAGGCCAGGTGCATATGCAGATCAAGGATATCATATGGCTATGTGTGAAGTTTCAGGTGTTAGCTCACATAGAATAATTGATCGACGTCCTTTTATAACCTTAGATATAGGACAAGGAAAGGGTGCAAGGACTGTAAGAGCCTTGATTGACTCAGGTGCAGCCACTAGTGCTGTTAAATTGTCTTACTGTCAAGAGTTGAAATTAACTGTTAATCCTATAGAAGCATATCTCATAGGATTGGGAGGTGTGGAAACCCCTTGCATGGGCGAGGTGGAACTTCCCCTCTATGTTCAAGACGAAGTAATGACAGTCAAGGTACTAGTGTGTCAAGATGAGGACCTCACTGAGCCTCTTGTCTTGGGCCAGGACTGGATCTATGATCATGCAGTCAACCTAAACCTAAGAAGTGGACTTCTTCAGGTATGGGTAAATCATAGCCGAATTAAAGTTGAATTGGAAAATGAGGCACTCACGGAACTAGGTAAAGCACAAACTCCTAGTCCTTCCAGGGGCGCACATGAAGTTGACAATGCTATTCTTGTCCAAAACTGTATGATGCAGAAAAGAGGCTTGTCTCAACAACGGAGTCAAGGAGAAGACGGCACTCCCTTCTTTTCCAAAGGCCAGAAGGAGGCAGCAACCAAAGGCAGTTCAAGTAAAGAAGGAGCAGAGTACTACCTATACTGGAGGTCAAAAAAAGGAGCAAAGCAGATTGTTTCAACCGTTGAAACAAGTATGGATGCGGAAAGGCGAACACCGTGTTGCGACCAGGCCAACCCCACGGCCAAAACCTCTTATTAGTAGTCAACAACACGACACTAATAAGAAGTCTTTCATAAATACTTCTGCGAAAGTAAAGTCTATTTGGATACCCAAGAAGTCGATGAAGGCCAGCCCACAATCACGACAAATCTGGGTGCCGGGCTCAAATAGCTACACCAAGGCCACACTCGGTACAACATGTTTCACTCACTCGAACATCTGATGCCCAGTCTTACACATCACGCACGGCCACATATTCTTCCATGCGCACAAGTAGAATCACTCATAAATGGGTCCCTAAAAAGCCTCATTTTCAAGTAGATACTCCTATCAAACCTTCCAAAGTCTCCACAAAATCAAGATCAAAACCAATCCACTGCATTTGGCGACCTAAACTTGTAATAAACCCCCGGAGCCCAGTTGTAAATTCATGTCCACCTACTAACTACATCACTCTCACACTACATCATTCCACTTAGCTCCTAGGTCTACCCAACTCCTAACTACACACACAAGCACCGCACACTCACTGACTGACTGACTTATCACTAAAAGCTCATGTTAATGTTGTAACGAGGACACAGTGTCATTTTTGTGTCCATTGCAATGTTAACATTTATTCATATATTCTCACAGAACCGGTTGCGAATTTTTCAACATGGCTAAGGCGGCAGGAACTAGCTCTCAAACAGAAACGAGCCAGCAAGTGGTGGACTTAGACAGTTTACCCGTTTTGCCTGAGACAAATGAAAAACCAGCAGAATTGCAGGCCATCAAAATCATACCTATTGCGGACCCTCCCAGTGGCCATACCATGCCCGTAGGAAAAGCTTCCCACTGGTTTAGTGAAGTGGCAGGACCCTTGGGAGAGGGAACATACCTATGGGAATCAGAGTTGGACTTCAATGGGAAGCAAGGTAAATACCATTTCTTTACAAGAGAATTCGAGAAGTTACAAAATGCAGAAGGTCTACGTTCGGTATGGGAGAAGGCAGGATTGGATGCATATTTCAGTGCACGGCTTCCAAAGCCTGACTTCATGCGATGCTACTATCTCATCAACACCTTGACTCCAAACAAGAACCCAAAAGGTGCAAGCTCATTTGTGATCCCATCTCTAACAAAAGGAAATGAGCTCAAGAGGTTTAGGCTATCAAACAACTTGGTGAGAGAGGCCCTAGATATGCGCGGAATGCATATTCCTACAGAGAAGGAGACCCTAGTGCCTGATTACATGAAGAATCGAAGCCTCACCAAACTCAAGGACATGGTGTCCATGACGCCTAATATTGCAATACACCTTTGCATGTGCATGCAAAACTTTGCTTTTCCTGCCCAAGATAGATTCATCATGCCGCCCAAAAAGATTTGGTTTAGTTTGTATCTGGCAGAGACACAGAGCCTCACCATCAACTTACCCCACTGGATAATTGATCATATACACCTAGCCCACAAACGATGGCCGCGGAAACATGTTTTATATGGATGTTGTGCTCTGACTCGAATCATTTATAGATGTTTGGCTTACGACATCCCTATTCAATGAGCTCTGATGTGGAATCGAGTGGAGCAGTTCAAAGGCAGGACGTCCACTGGACCCCCTTCTAAGAAGATAAAAGGAACTGTCCAAGTCCCTTGTGCTCAACCACGTGGAGCCACCCTAACACTGGAGGTTACCCCTCCACCCCGAAGAGTCCGACCATTCACACTTCGACTTCCAAGACGCAACACCGATGGTCCTAACTTGATATTCCCTCCCATCCCAACCGATCTTGAATTTCCCGGTGGTGCACCTTTGGAAGAACTCACGAATGAAGATTTCGAACAATTATTACAAGATGTAGAGTTGGAGGCAGAAGAGGCACAACAAGTGGAGAATGTGCAAACACAGGCAACGACCTCCCAAGTACCTGTCACCACAGTTGAAGTGGATGAAGAGGATGATGAAGATGAGGAACAGGAGGAAGATGAGGAGGATTATGATCAAGAGCATCAAGATGAGCAACAAGAAGTGCCAGAACTTGTAGGTGCACCTGCATATACAGCTCAACTACAAAGGTTATACGACACAATCAAAGCAGTACAGGAAAGGCATCAACTCTCTCTTGTGTCAGGTCAGGCTTTGATGCAAGAAATGCTATCAGATGATGGGGTGGATCAACATTTCATTGACACTCTCAAATTAGTGTCAGAATCTTTAGGAGTTCCGGAGGCTATCCACACAGCAGTCCACCAGTCCATGAGGTATGACAAGCGCAGAGTTGACACATTACCACGAGCAGGTAAGACTATCAAGATGCCCGTCACAGCACAAGAAGTAACCCTTGAAACCACAGCCACCCCCACCACCACCAGTGACCTCTCTGCTGAAGCCTTCGTTCAGACATCACCCATCTCACCCCAGCACCCCCCATCACCAGCTTCTCCACCACCACCTCCCACCATGGAAGAAACGGTAGTCATCACCTCTACCTTCACTTATAACCCACCCTCATTCACATAATTCTCATTTCGAGAACCCACCTCACAAGACACCCTCTTCTCTTTAGTCACCAATCCCTTGTACACTTCAACCCTTCTATCCTCTGAACCCATAATTGGCCATCCCATAATTCCAAGTGTGGTTGGAAACCCTGCACCCACAGAAGGCACCCTGTGTTTCCCAGCCTATCCCCCAATACGGGTACCTCCATTCCATGACCCTCACTTCCCATCTGCCCCCTACACCTCATTCAACCTAACCTCACCGTCCCAATACCCGTCCTTTGTGGAGCAGTTCATCCGCACTCCAATGTATCAGCCGCACATTCCCCACATATTCGCAACGACATCAATCTACACAAACACCACACTCACTTCACCTACCATACCAACCTACATGGTAGCCCTTGTACACACCACTCTGTCTGACCCAATGGACATTTCTCCCACCACAGCACCTCTCCCCACAATTCCACCCTCTCCCCCTCCACTACCCCCCACCTCACCCCTCAACACATCATTGACCGACACAGCATGCACTACCTCCCTTCCCATTCCCACTTCCCCTGCATTCCAAACTTTCCCCCTTGCATCTCATAATGTAAATATCACATTTAATACATTACTTCAGTGTGCACATCAACTACAACAGGAATACCATCAATTGGAAGCACGCAATGCTGCCCTCCAGGCAGAATCTCGGCGCCTACAGGCTAGAGTTACCACTTTAGAAGCTGATTACCAAACGCTCCTAACCGAACATACCACTTTACAGCAAGCCCACTCAGAATTGGAATCAAAAACATCGACGGTGGATGATACAGAAGTCAAGGAACTAGAAACTGTGCTCCAGGCACAAATGATATCTAATGCTACACTTAGACGAAACCTGGGGCTATTAAGGAAGCATATGGCAGCAGCACTAGAAGAGAACAAGAGGCTTCAGCAACAAAATCAAAACAACTTTGAAGCGGCTATGGAAGGAACTGCAGGAGCAACCATTAGCCCTACCAAGTATAGAGCAGTCCCATCAGAAGACATTCGCATCTTACTCAAAGAGCATGCAAATTTCTTGGAGTCTTATGAAAAGTTAGAGGTTGAATGTGCGGATCTAAAGAAGCAGATAGCCAGTGCCCCCACAACTCAACAGGAGCCGATAATCTTGCAACACTCTACAGAAGAATTAGAGACCCTCCGGAAACAGGTGGCAGACCTCCAGGCACGCCTCTTACCATATGAAAGGCCACCCTCGCCAACTGAAGAACCAGAACCTGAAACAGTGGTGGAAATTCTCGTCGATGATAGCTATGAAGAGCCGTACAAGCTGATGCCAACACCCGGCGGTCGGGTAACAGAGGAAGGACAGGACACTTTAGAAATAGGAGTTCCAAATTGGGTTAAAAGGATCGAGAAAATAGGAAAGACACATGATGATCGTGTTGCCGTGCAAATTCAATCTCTCACAAATCTGGAAGAAACTGTCCTTCGATCTTCTTACTTTCAGAACCTATCCCACCAACGTTTGATCACAACATCAGAGACGCAATACATGCCTTACTTTGTCTTGCTACATGATTATAATGCAGAAGTTAAAAGGCATACAGGGAAGGAGCCCACATTCGCCACTCAATTTGAGCCAGAGGACTTACCGGAAGATGCTCGTGCTGGCTCGATCTTCCAACCTAATTGGTGTGCACGTCTACTAACCGATTACCCTGAGATGATGAGCACATGGGCAACCATGCCACTGTATATCAAGTATAATCCATGCTATTGCCCAGTGGTACGTCGCAAATCCTGGCAAGCATTTGCAATCAAGGTACGCAACAATAAAGAATGCTCGACTTGGGTTAACTATCCATATTTTGCTCCGCCTCGAGGGACCCCAACCGTAGCCTACATGATATCAACAATTCGACACTGGTCTAAACGTCTAAATAATGTACCCGACATAGCAGCGAAAATGTGTATGAAAATATTCGAGCTCATGACCATTGTCTTCAAAACCTTTCGGAAGGTACAAGCTCCATACATCTCTGCCCCTGGATTCTCTCAAGGTAACAAGGATTTAGTCTACGACATGAGCCAAACTCCCTCGGTCAATATAATCTTTGCCTGGCATGCACGAATAAAGTACTTACCCGCATGCTTCAAGCAGACATTTGAGGAAATGTTCTCTACGGGATTCTGGAAATATCATTTGGAAATTTTCATTCCCAGACCAACACATTTGCTACACCTATTCGCAGTAGAACAAGCCATCCATGCAGATCAGTTACGTCTACCACATCCGGACATTCCAGGACCAATTGATTGGGATCGCATGATGACAGATTTGGCTCGAGGACTATGCATACAAGAACATCAACTTGCCACTCATGTGGTGAACTATTACATCCAGCACTCCCAGCAACAAGAGTCTGTCAGAGACGACAGACGCGAGAGAGGGGGGGGTGTTGAGAGCAGTATGGGCACCCAAGGACTGACTAGACAAGGAAGCCAGCGGAAAGAGTCAGAGCAAGGTGAAGGATTAAGTAGACAAAGCAGTCGACGCAGATCTGGCAGATAGGCCTTCAAATTTTTCCAAATCAACATCTTTATAACAGTGATTTTTATCACGAACCATCATTGTAAATACCATTTCTTATTTTTGTAGCTCCATTTTGTGCAAGCCAAGGAGTCCTTGAGCTTGAGGAGCTTTAGAAGTACCTACATATCAATTTTCGTATTTTTTAGACTCCGTTTAAGCCCTCAAATAGGCCCTGGAACCTAATTTTTAACTAGGCCGGACACTAGGTCTGGACAGGGCCAAAACCTAGTCAAAAACTATAAATAGAGCTAGAGAGCTCATTTTTGAGGTTAGCTTGTAATTGATTTGAACTTGTAAGAGCTTTTTGAAAGTAATCTAAGAACTCCATTGCTTCTCACTCTTTGTCTTACCGTGTGTGCGCGTGTGTGTATGTGTGTGCATGTTGGTGTGCTTCTCACTCACGCACTTGTGCCTTCACTTGCTCGAGGTCTTCATACCATCCTCACGTCTTCCCGGATTGCCATTAAAGGAGGTGCTACTCATCACTGAGCTACACCCTCCATTTAGAAGTGAAGTCATTTCTACCATTAACAATATAGGACCTACCTTTCCTAATCATGGAGGACGTGCTTCTACTACCTACCCATGCCAACTAGCGATATGGTGACTTTGGTGTCTCTTACAAACTATAAGAGCCCTAGGTTGATGGTACACACCAAGGGCACTAGTTTAACTAGTGTCATCGTAGTTGTAAGCTCATGAATCAATCTTATCCCAAACTATACCATATCTATTTTGAACCTAAAAACCAAGTTGGCCTATTTTGCTATCACATTAGTAGATCACAACAAAGTTACCCATCTTGAAATAGTAGAGGGTGTGTAGCTAGAAGTGTAGGACATTATTTTTGTGTTGGATTTTATGTTCATTTCATGTACAAGGGCCAAGGGTAGTTTTTCTTTCTTGATAGAAAGGCCATGACTGAGAAATAGTAAGGCAATGAAAGACAAGGGGAGTGATACCATGTGGGTAGCTACTTCTAACACCTCCATGCGGCTACAACACTTGGAGGGAAGTAGAGATGAAATGGTGGGCACATCTCATATAACTTCCCAGGCACCTTACTCTACTATAGATGCCTCCCCTACCATTACCTTGGCGACTAC
Organism: Ceratopteris richardii; assembly: GCA_020310875.1. Lineage (NCBI taxonomy): Eukaryota > Viridiplantae > Streptophyta > Polypodiopsida > Polypodiales > Pteridaceae > Ceratopteris > Ceratopteris richardii. The sequence goes on along the minus strand of CM035408.1, from coordinate 95,600,916 downwards.
CCTAGCCAATGCACCTTGTACATCTTGGGCCACCTCATGTACAAAGAGCACCCAAATTAAAGTCTACACCTACCTAGATGACACAAAAGTTTGTTCACCAATGGACATCTCCCATGTCAACCAAGCTATAGAAGATCCCTCTCAAACACACGTGGAAGTTGCTAATCCCATCTGCCAACAAGAAGCAATGGATCCCATGGTAGAAACTATTAAAATTCTTGCAATGGATGATAGAAGTACAAACTTGCCAATGTTTTACACTCCATGTGGATTGTAGTCAACAAGAAATGCAAGCAGAGGTGCAAACCTCTCAATGTTCTACACTTCGTGTGGATGATAGAAGTGCAAATATGCTAGTGTTTTGCACTCCAAGTGGATGGTAGTCAACAAGACTCGAATGGGATCTATGGCATCCAAAAGACCTATTAAAGGCAAAAGAAGCGATGAATTGTCAACATGACAAAAGAGACCTAACAAAAAATAGTATACTAGGATTCAAAGATATCATTCTAGTAGCCAAGGTATGCAACAAGGTTAACGAAAGAAGACCCCTCTTGGGCGAGCTCAAACACATGAATCCATTCAATAGACTGCAATTTAGAAGATTGGAAGTAGAACTTTTATGGATGAATACCTCAAAGGGTAAGCTCTCTAAGGATCTTCGAGAATGAGGGAACTATTGAGCAACATAAGTAGCACACTCATTATACATAGAATGATCATCACTTGCCTCTTTAAGGCACACAAACACTAGCATCATCTCTTTTGGGAATAGGGAGACTCCTCTCTTCTCCTTGATAGGCAAATCTTATTTCTATGGACTCCTACTCTTATATGCGGTAGTAACTCTTCTTCTCGGTAGACTCTTCTTGATAGATGACCCTTCTCAAGTAATTCTATCTAGATGGAAGTGCTTATTCTCTTCTACTTCTAAATGTGGTACTCCATCTACTTCTCCTTTACTCCTAGTTGTGGTACTCCTTGAAATCCCTCCTCCCCTCTTCCTTGGATAGCGACTCCTTTCCTTCCTCACCTCTATTCCTCCTCTCCTCTCCTTTGATAAATCACTCTCCTCCAAGAAATTGAATATACAAATTCTCCCCTCCTTCAATGGTGACTTCTCTCATTTTCCTTGATCATCCCTTGTGTTAGTGATTTCTACTTCACATGTAAGTGTAAATCCTCTCTAGACAAAGGGGCTACAATGATGAGCAATCTTTGGAGGCAAAATTTAACCAATATGGACCTCCTATAGGCATCCTCCTCATGATGAAATTATACCGCAACCTGTCACAGTGACATCTCAAGGCAACCTTCCTTGGGGTGACCACCCACTTTCATTGGGCCATTGTAGAGGTTCTTGGGTGACCACCCACTTTCTGGTAGGTCTATTGGGTGACTACCCTCCAGAAAGTCCATGGAAGACTTTTCTTCAGGTGGAATATCCTTATTCTTTAGGGGTAAGTGGACTCCATCTCTCCTAAGTCGATGACTTTTCTTCACTAGAATCCTCTTCTTCTTGACTTTTCTTTAGTGGAGGCCTCTTCTCCTTGATGGGTGACTCCTCTTTTAGTGGACTTCTCTTCCCCAAATGTAATCATCCTCTTCTCTACGGAAAATCTTTTTGTCAATGGCCTCCTCTCCTCTAAGATGAGTTATCCCTCTTCTCCTAATATATGTTACCCCTCTTTTCAGAAGATTCCTCCTCCTTTAACTCTAGTGACACTTTACCTTCACTTGCTCCACCCTTCTCCTCTCTTCTCCCTCAAGAGTGACTACTTTTTTCTTCAATGCAACCACCCACTCTCTAGCACATCTATTGGGCAACCACCCACTCCTTGGAAAGTGTATTGGGTGAACATTTAATCTTTGGTAGATATAGTATACTTGATGACCACCTACCCTTTGGCAAGCTTCATGGACAATTAACCAATCTATTTCATTTCCATCATTATGTTGTTTATAGTATATTTTGAGCTTCCACATCTTGTTTTTGTTTGTGTATATATTAATCCTTCCTTGTTTCTCAACAAATCTAACATCCCTATCTAAAACCATGGATGCTAGTAACTCATGCAATCTGAAGAAATGCTAGATAAATAGGTCCACTAATTGTGGTGCTTCTATGGTCTCCTTCCTCGATATGAAACCATGCTCAATTTATCTCCCACCACTACCATAGCATCCTCCTTCCTTTAGGTTCATGGTAATCCCACTATAAAGTTCGCCGATATAATATCCCTATTGTTCTCTTGAATCTCTAAAAAGTGTAGCAAATGTGGTGTCCTAATCCCTTTTACCTTATTGATCTAACACAAAGCACTATCAAATATACATGTAGACATCTTTGGCAGTCCAAGCTACCAAAATGCTCTTCTGTCTAGTTGTATATTCTTGTCTGTACCAAGATATCCTGCATAAGGAACATCATGGTTATCATGCATGGTCTTTCTTCTCAAATCATGGGAATCTAGTACACAAACTTGTCCTTCTTGTTTATATTATTCCATTGTCCACTGAGAAATTGGAATATAAATTTGTTTGCTTTATTAGGGGAAGTATAAATTTCATTTGATACATTACCTAAGATAATGCATCAACTACTATATTATATTAACCTCTTGTATATAGTATTTCCATATGAAATTCTTGCATTGGCTCAACCCAATGTCCTGTCTATGTCAAAGATCTAATTCACTAAAAAAACAATTGACTGTATGATGATCGATGTATACTTTAAAGTCTGCACCATAAAGATAGTGTCTCTAGGCTTTAAGAGCATGCATCATCACATACAACTTTTTCTCAAGCACTGACCAACTTGGCTCAAAGCAACCCCTATGGCTATGCCACTAGCATATATCTCCAACTCAAATGTTTTCTCTAAATCCACCACTTTTGGTACTTTAGATTTTGAAATGGTTTGTTTTAGAGTATCAAAAATATATTGTTTTTTCATTACCTTGAAGCAGATTCTTCATAGTTGCTGCTTTGACAAATAGGATGAGATGAATTTTTTACAAAAATTGAAAAGTCCTATAAATGACCAAAGTTGCCCCTTATCTTGATGAGCTGGCCATTCTAATATTGTGTTTTTTCTAGAGTACATACAAGTGATTTTCTTTTAACTTTCATGTTCATCCAGTGAATTACTATACACTAATAAATCATCCACATAATCCAAAAAAAATTGCTAATGAAAGGATGCATATCATTCATTAAGATCATGAAAGTGCTAGATGCATTAATAAGGACAAATGGCATAACCAAATACTCATCAAAGACTCTATGGTATTAACTGTGGTATGTAGAAAACTAAGTGATCGCTAGATTTTTCAAAAACAAAAGCAAACAAGAAATATAATAAAGCTCTTTCCAATGTTGTGAATGCACCGATCATCAATCTTCTTCATTTTCTTAAAAGAAGATTCGGCAGGTGCCTATTCCCTCGGCTTTAACTTTGAAAGTACAACTGTGCACTTGAATGGGCATAGCACTAGCAATTTTAGAGCACCTTTTACCATTTTATTAGACTTCCGCTGAAACTACCTGTCTCATAACTCATAAATAAAAATAGACTGCCAAAACCACAAACTTTCAAGGGCGGAGCCTGTAATATTAAGCTTTGAAATAAATATATCATTAAGAAAAACACTTCATGGATCTAAATCCACCAACAAAAAGGTTAAATGAAGAAGCCTTTTTTATTGAAATGAAGAGACTGGATCTGAAACATAACAAAAAAGATGAATCGTAAAAAGACATAGAGAGAACCCTGTCATGGCAAAAGACAATAGAATATACTTAAGCCATTTATTCAATAAGTGATGATACTGATAGCAATATAAACAATAAACTTGAAAATTCCAATTGTAAATGGTCCTTAGAGCAGTTTTCCATAGGACCACAAAATAAATACCCAAAGATACTCAGTTTTCCCTATCTTCATTTATTATGATTCCCATCATTACCCGAAGTAAAAAACATTTTTTACAAAATTCACAAAATGTTTCTTTCTATCAACCAGCCACATCATGTAGACTAAATTTGTGAAAAAATTAGTTTGCATTGAGGTCTATCCTTACTCTTCTTCACCATCATCATCATCATCCTGTTATGAAAGCACACATATAAACATGCACAGACACACACAAGATGAAAAGGTCAACTTCTAAAATTACCCTTCATATATCAAAATAGTAACCTACAACCAGAAATTTTCATTTTACCTCCTCACTTCCTCCATCATTATCTTCTATATCTTCAGCATCCTTTAGACCATTGCTTCCTCCAACACTCTAGAATGACAATTGAAGTGAAGTTAATTCTCAAATTCCCTGTATGATGAAAATCATGGATGTTACTTATTACCACCTATTTCTGGTTATATGATGAAAGTGCCTTTTAATATTCTTCTCTTTTCTGATTCGCCTTTGTAAAATATGGTGCCTTTTCCTTGATGAATGTAATAAATCAAAGGATCTATCAGTCAATATGTCATGAGTAACTAAGAAGCAACCAATGCAACAATGAGAAACATACATCATCTGTCATTTCTTTCCACTTGTCACCGCAAGCTTTACCGACCTACACAATCAGTGGATATGTGAATGAAACAAGAAAACAATATTAATAAATTTTTGTGCACCAATAGATTCACGCTTCAAATTATTTGAATACAAAATAAAACCTGCTACCATAACACTGCCACGCCCTTTACATCAGGAAGTTCTTCTTTAAATGCCTTCCTGAAATCTTCCCTGCAAAATGCCAGCATAGAAAATAATGAGCATTGAGAACACAATCTGGAGCATTCTGTGTTTAAAATGAGGTCAACTTCTTATTCACAAACAATCACAAGTAATCAAGAATAGAGAATACAAGTAGATAAAAAAGGCAGTTGGAGGCCTCTTTGGCTTGTTGGGATCCATTTTGGCCTTACGCTCTTTCTTAGCTTGCGTTTTCCTGGCCTTTTGTTCCTTGACGGACAATTGTGTCTTTCTATTTGCATTCCTGAATTTAGTTTAAAGGTTCAAATTTTTTTTTTCCAATGGAAATAAAAACAATGTAGTCTATACAGCATTATTCATGGGAGAAACATTACTTATCAGAGGCCCTTTTTGCATCAACTAACTTCATCTTTATCAAATGCTATGTCTGCAAAATAAGAATAAATCCATTCAAATTTCAAAATAAGTATAGACTGTCTCAAGCAATGTTACCTACAATACTCAGCAAGAGTGTGGAGCAGTGTTCTTCTAGGGATAACAATGACTAAGCTACAAAACATAAACATATGCTATGAAAGACAACAATCTGGACCTGACTACTGAAACAGATATGCAAGACAAAAAGTAGGAGTTCAAAAATGCTAAAGTCATGCAATTAAGACTTCTACCACATTCTGACCTTCTCAATAGATATTTCCAGTAACAAATGTAGCTTATTGTAGGCAAGCTTAATATAAATGTCAATTTCTTTTTACCAAGTAGATACGATTTTTTCTGAAACTTCCTTGTTCTTTCCTTTTTTTTCCCTAGTTTGTTACTGTGATTTTATTTTTCTTTCATGGAAGTGGATAGAGCTCAACTATATAGAATATGGATGTATGCGTAATCATTGTGAATGGCAATGATCTTATTGGAAATAGTTAAGACAGGAAGGTAGTGTTAAGGGAAGTTGAGATATCAACCGTTTCTCATCAACACCCATGAAGAATCTTCAAACTAGTCATACTCCATAAACTTCGTTCAATCCATTTTTTTTTTTTTTATTAAAAAAATGGTATTTTTTATACAAAGTTTGCTTCTAACTATCTAAAAGCACTGTATTCATTTTGATACGATGATAATTGTAAAAATTCAAGAATGCTTCTATGGTTTTGGTTCAAGGATGCAGTTTGCAGAGCTAACGTATTTTGTTCCCTTATTGACAATAATAAGTCATTTCGCCTGGAACTCGCAAAAGCCTTGGATTGGCTGTGAGGATGTCTTGAGTTCAATCCCCCCCTCAGTCTTGACCTATCCATGTGTATCTACGTGGGAGGCTGCCCTTCCCTTACCCATGGGATGTAAAGGTTTCCTCTACCTTACAAGGTTGGGTTTTTGTCTCCTTTATAACTCCCTGAATTATCAAAGAAAAGAAGAAATGATTTTGCTCTTTTTCTTAATTACTCATTTTGCATCTGCGATAGTTTGCAAGCCATCACAAGCAAATTTGTGGGCTTCTAGATTAGAATATGCAACAGCTATATTCCATGGTGGTGGAATAAGTCATAAGACCAAGACCAAGCACAAAAACAATTGGTGCTACCCTATCAGAATCGAGCTCCCTATCTTTACACATACTTCAATACAATTGCATCCCAAGATTTCTCAAGTCTCAATCTCAATGGTTGAGCATACACCATGCTTTTCCTGCATCTGTTAAGGAACATGTCCCCCAAAATTCTCATCTAGATGTCTATTTCAGAGAGCTTTCCTGCAACTTTGATCTACAATGCCCCGCCTTTAATCTGATGGACCCATTATTCTTTTTCTTTCTTGAGTTGTAAAAGAAATTTTGGATATTCGCTCATACACACTTCCATCTTGAACAATTTGATAGGGGTCCATTGTCATATCTCGCAAACACCCATCGTTGGACCATTTGCGAGTGGTAATGGATTTGGATCAAAATGGATACCAAGTAATTCAAAAATAAAAGATTTTAGAAGTCAAACTTGGACAATTTCATATACACTGACCGTGGAAAGCACATCTATAATAAATAAATGTCAAACGAAGAACAGAATTGCCAAACTACTTCATAATATATAGCTTACCTCAATAATAGTGTAACGGAACTTTAAACCAAGAATTCAAGTTGCTGCCATTTAACATAAGTACCTGCAATTAATATGCATACATCCATGAGCTGAGTAACTCTGAGAATTTATGTGGCCAGGTATATGACTGTAAAAGCTATTTAGCCATCGAAATATACAGTCCTAGTACCATCTGTCTACACCCTTTTGAATGCTCATTGAAAACAGTTCTTGCTCAATTCTTTGCATCAGGCTTAAACAAATATACTAGGCAAAGCTGCAGTCGTGCTAACTAACAAGGTGATACAGTGCATAAGATACATGAACAGTAGATAGACAGTACATGTCATAAAGGTTTGATGTGTTTGATATGCTATTCAATAAGACAATAGACATATATATTATAATGATAAATAGATACTAATATATGCAATAATAATAATGAATATAAATACATAGTTGATATCTGTAAGGAGCTATGTCTTTAAAATCTAGTGCATATTCTCTTTAAACATAAACATGATCTCATTATAAAGCTAAGACCCTCTCCCTTTTCCTATGAGCTTAACCTTCTCACATCCTTCTTTGTATAATTCATGATAAGGCATTTGTGAGCAATTTTTTTGGTAGTATACTCTCAAATTATATCAAATATAGATAACTAAGTGATGCTGGACAAAAAACTCTTGATGGACTTGAGCAATGGCAAGGTTTTTTGGTGGGTGTCATCAATATCACTTGCGTAGTCTAAACAATGGTACGACTTTTTTTTTTATCATAAAAACCCCAATCACGATTTAAATCTCTAGGAACGATTTTTATACATAAAAAATGTTTTTTTTTTCTGAGTCTTGTCTAGACCTCATTATATTATGCATTGTTTTGAGGGGATATTTTGATCGTAAATATTATTCAATCTGATCTTTTCTATGAAGATAGTTTGGCATGCATAATGAATTTTTACATGATTTGCAATTTTAAAGAATACATACATATGGATATTGGTTGCTCATCAAAGTGCATGTGCTTATGGAGGAATGTAAGCTGTTTTATTGAAAATTCCTTTAAAATGTTATTGCTAATGAGATATAAATAGGTTTTTACATGTCACGATCAATGACAAAGGACAAAATAAAATAAAAATCGCTCCATGATGAATAAAAACCTTGATTTTTTTTTATTATCTCTACGTTTCATGTCCCAATTTAAATCTACTATTTAAATCTCACCCTTGTATTATGATCACTTGCAGATAGTATCAGGAAAATCTTGCAGATAGTATTATGATCACTTGCAGATAGTATCAGGAAAATCTTCCATGGAGCTTAATGAACAGTAGGGCTCTCCAGTGGATATTAGTTAGATTTTATTCATCCAAGATCTAGAGAACACGAGAGAATACAACAAGACAAAGTATGCTTGTCATATTATGGATGCACACTCTAGAGTGATGTGGCAAAGATGCCACATGGCATCACTAAGGGCATTATGCCCATATGGTAGAAGGGGGAGAGAGCAATCTCTTTGATTAGAGAGAGATTATTAACACTACACGTGGTAGTTATCTCTTAGGATCGCTCGGCAGCTGGGAGGAGAACCAATCTATGACTCTGTGCATGTCCGTCGGTAGCCCGCAAGCATAAGATGTAAAAAGTGGTATCAGAGCATCGATTTTGGGCACACATACGCGCGTTGCAGAGATCAAGATTCGAACATGCAACGTCGTCAATGGCAAGCAGACGATCTATCCAAGGCGCCATCCTTCTATGGTGTACACTAAACAGAGGCGTCCGTGATATACCGTCAGTCAAGTCTAGAGAATGGGAGAAACCATTGAGTAAACAAGCAATAGATATCAAAGCGATCTGAGATCATCTGCATGCGTGATGCCAACAGATGACCGGAGATCATATGTATGCGTGACATCATTAGAAGGGCACTATTGGCATTGAGATTAGTTGTGGCTCTCTCCTCCCATACTCCCCACTAGGATATGAAATTGGAATGGGGGAAATCAAGCAAGTGTAACTTGAAGAGGATCCAGCATCAGAAAATATATTATGGGAAAAGATTGGATACAGTTGGAGACTTTGAAAGATCTTTCTTCTCATAAGAGGAGGGTGGAGATAAGAGCCTCCATGGAGCTTCCACATTGTCAAAAGTGTCTTTGCAAAAGGAGGATGATCACACTATCCAACATGGAATCTACAAGAGTTTGTCCTTTTTCATATGGGATTTCTAAAAGAAGGAGGTATACCACTTCTAAGCACAGGTATGAAAGTTGAATTTGTTCCCCTCCAATAGTCCACTAGTTTGGCATGTCCCACTTGGAATGGCCATATCTTAGGCTAGAAAACTCCAAATTGGATGTGCTATGGCTCGTTTCGAAAGAGCAAAATGTCAGTTTATGAAAAGAAATTTTGAAAAATAAGTATTTTTGCAGGTCTGTAAAGCTTTGCAAAGTCTGAACAGTTTTTGGCAACTACCTTCTGGGAGCCATATTTTACAAACCAAGAAAGCAATTTGAGTAATTTCACTTCGAGCTCTTTGCACATGCTATATATTTCAGTTTATGAACATTTGCAGGTCCTAAAGTGGTTTCTGCAAGTCTAAAGAAGGATTACTAATGCATTTTTTGACTAAAATTGCATTATAACACTGAGTCACAACAAAGGAGAACAAAGACATGTTCTCTATTCCTTTTTACCTAAAGACCATTATATCAAGCAATAAAGTGGGCATTTTACAATATCTAGAAAGCATCACTTGTTCTTGCTTGTAAATATTGTCACTAGAAGCTTGATCTCATATCCCAAGTAATCAAGATAGATATAATAAAATTCTTGTTTCCATGAAAACTAGTTTCTCATGGATGATCAAGAATCCCACATCATGATCTTTGACAATAGATTAGAGTTGAAGGTACAAGTAAGAGTTCGGGAAGCTCCTTCATTACATCTATAACCTCAACAAGCACAGATTATAGCTGATTAAAAGTTACTCGAAAATTAGAGTACATGTGTTGCAAAAATCGGAACATTTTAACAAGGCAATTAAGATAATCCCCTTTGTATGGTTAAGATCCTAATTGAATGCCTGGCCATATTCACAGAATATGAAATACATTTCACAAAAGCATTCCCAAGAGAAGATAATAATCAACAAAATTATACTAAGAAACATTCACACATGATCAGAGAAATACTCAAGATAAATCAAGCTGAACCCAAAGTGGAAGCAGAACCCGACATTATATTTCTATTAAAATGATTTTTTACATTTCATGTGTTCTACAAGAGTAATATGAATCTACAATAGAAGCTGATCATAGCTTTCCTCAGGCTCAAGGATATTGGGATCCTCTGGAACATTAGAACACATATTCTTCCTCTCTTGCTCCAAGATTGGCTCTTCAAGGTCAGCCATGTCCTCCGGTTCACCTGCAAGTGGGGGAACAGGCTTCCTTGAAGCCTGTTGGAATCTCTCCGTGTCTGCAATGTGCTTCCTTCCAACCTCTTGGTCTTCATCTGGGCATTCATTCAGCCCATTGATTCTCATTCTAATGAAGCTCACTTGAGCATCATCCTTCTCCACAGCTATGCAGTGCCTGAACATCTTTAAGGAGCAAGCCAGAGTCGTTCCTGAAACAGCAAAAAACCACTTAGAGGCGTCAATCAACCATGACTAATGAAAATTGTGAAAATTGAAATTACCTGTGCCCGAAAAAGGTCTAGGACCCAGTCATCATCATTGGAGAATAGCTGAAGAAATCTCATTATGAGTTTTTGTGGCTTCTGATAGGGGTTAACCAATGTCATGTCCCAGCTACATGACGAAGTTTCTTGGTAACGGCTAGGAACATGAGCACATTTGAGATCCCATTCTCATTGCAATGCTCCCTGACTCTCCTTTTGCTTACTTCATCATAATAGCCAACTGTAATGCATTCAGTGGAGCTCACAAACCTATGCAAAGGAGTGTGATTTACGTTTGTCTTCACCCTGCAAACAAGAACTATGAGTCACAGAGAGCATCATTGAAGCCATGGAGATAGAAAGAAGATTACTTACCACGTGAGGCACTCCACAGCATGACATCTTGCCTTCAGAGCAGTTGAAACAGAGAAAGACTGGTCTCTGCTATGGAAAATTACTATCCTCCAAAGAGGAGACATAGTCAACTCTGCAAAATCAGTGACCATCTTCCGAATCTGAGGGTGTTTGAAGGGTTCATCATCATTAACTTATCCCAACATCCTAAATCCATAGGGTATGTCTGCTATGAGAAGGGAGAAATGTTTTCTAGGCACAACAGAACAAATATTATTTACATCACTACAGAATACATTGTAATATACAGGCCTAAGGGGGTCTAGGGGATTGGAGAAACATTTCAGATCAGGTTCATCATCAAAATCCATCTCCTTGGCTTTCAGTCTAGATTTCTCATGCCTTGCTCTTTGAATGTGAACCAGGAATGCAGGGGGGAAATCATCTAGTAGCTCTGCAGACTTACTTTTCTTTGCTTTCTGTAGAAAAAAGTGGAAAGACAATTAAATGAGCTCTTCAATACAGCAAACAGAACATAAGGAACCGATACATGGCATCGATTTCGTGTTGGGGTAGATGCAAGGCATCGACTTTGGGACATAAGTCGATGCCTTGCATCGACTTATGCCACGAGGTCGATGCCAGGCATCGACTTATGCTGCAGGTCGATGCCAGGCATCGACTTATGCCCCCAAGTCGATGCAAGGCATCGACTTTTGGCTGCAGGTCGATGCCAGGGATCGAATTTAGCCGTAAGTCGATGCCAGGCATCGAATTCGTACTAAAAGCCTGGCATCAAATTGGTTAGGTGAATCAAGGCATCTAACCTAATGGCAAACCAGGCACAACCTCAGAAAGAGAACCTACCCAATCACGAAACAGGATGAAATATTCTGATAAAGCTTTGTAGGATGATGTGGTTGGATAGTCTGCTTGGACCTCTGTCCAAGAAAAGCAACCAAGCCTCTTCATCATCACCTCCTGAATCTTCATGTATACTTTATGACTACAGTCACAGAAATAAAAAAGAGACTAGGTTAGACCAGAAACATGGGAGGAGGGAAAAAGGATATGAGAATAACATACATACTTATTGAGCTCAGTCACCATCTCCTCCAGGCTTAACTCCTTGGAGATTACCCTTGACAAAGTTGATATAATCAATGTATCATCCTTGATTCCTTGAAGGGCCCTCCATGGTGTTCATGTCCTCAGGAGCCTCTTCAATTGAGAGGTCAACTTTCCTTCCCTTTCCCTTCAGATCAACCTGTGGGTCTGGCCTCGACTTTCGTTGCTTCTGGCCCTTGACCTCCTTGTTCTCCCACATTGTGAAAATTTTATCCTGTAGATCTCAAATCTCACCTGATCTGAATGCCAGTTGAAACCATGGATCATATTTCCTCAAAGCATCAGACTTTCTATTCTCATCCAGTGCAATTCCAACCTCAATAAGGCATTGCTTTCGTAGATTGGGATGTATTCTTCAAGCTTCCTTCACAAGACAATCTTCATATTCATGGTGGAAGAACCGAATTCTCTCTATGGAGGACATTTTTTGCCTGTAGTCATTGTCATTGTTGTGATCCCAAGCAAGAAGCTTGGCTTCCTCAGTTGTAAGACCAGCATATATCTTACACTCTGCATACCTAAAGAAAAATGTGGTAGGGTGCTCCTTCACTAGCTGTCTACGGGCCTCTGCAGAGTGTGAACCTCCAATCACATAATAAGTATAATCCTCAAACAAACCCTCATTGAACTCGTCCACAGAGCTGCACTCATTCGGATCCACCATGACAAGGAATGGCACAACAATAGCATGAGGATTTATTTTCATTTTCTTCTTGAGATTCTGCACGTGCAAATTGTGTGGCTCCCTGATCTCAAGGGGCCTCCTCCCTGTGACTGGATCTATTGGTGGCATGTGGATGATATTGATTGGAAGGTGGAACAACTGCCCCTTCTTCACAACTTTTCTTCTAGCTATGTCCTCCCTCATCTTGTTCTGCTCAGTACCAAGAACACCCGAGGCAAGCTCTCCACCAGGTGCAACAATTATATCCTCAGAGCTAGAGCTTGAGTCAGAAGACTCCTCTTCTGAAATTCTCTTCTTTTTCTTTTGGAACTTTTTCTGCACGCTCTGCTTACCCCTTGCCTTTACAGGGGTTGTCATCTTTTGTTGTGTTGGCCTACGCAAAGCAATAGATGAGAGAACGTGGAGAAGCTTGTAGGAGGTAGAAAAGTGAGTTGTGAAACGACGAAGTTCAGTCCAACCAACTAGCACATGACTAGCCCTTGAGCTTATGGAGATTCAAATAGACCTTATAGGCATGCGATAAGTGTAATGAAATGCACTATGTACTTTTGAGAATCAAGGAGATGGCATCTACTAACTCAGAAGAGACGCAAGTGGAAGAGGTCAAGCTTCTTCCCTTGGAATCCATAACAAAAGCAAGAGGCCATTGGTTTCTGGATGACCAACCAGTATCGGATCTCATTTTCATGGCCACTATCAAAGTCATGGACAGGGATCACTACTTCCCTATCATGTCGCAAGACTTCAAGACTATCGTACAAGGATTACCGCGCATGACAGATGTCTGGACTCAAGCTGGAATTGATGCCTTTTTAAGACTTCCAATATATTTGCCAGATTTTCAGAGATGTACGCAAGTGATGAATACACTTCAGCCTGCAGCGAATAAGATATCAGTTCCTGAGGCACGAGTACCGGATAAAGTTGGTGCCCGGAAGACAATTCAATTCACTCATGAGCTGATTAACAAGGCTTTTGGATGGAATCAAGAAGGACACACTAATGTCAAAGATGAATGTCATGATCCTAAAAAGCGATCCTTTTTGGACATCAATAGAACTGATATTGAAGCAGCACTCTGGGCACAAGAAATACATCTTGCATATAACATTTCTTAAACCTTTCGATGTCTCTACCAAGAAAAGGAGGTTGTCAGAATCCTCATCTTCATAATCCAGTTTGTACACAAGGCCATACTGAAAACCTTGTGTTGTCGTGATCTTTCCTCTCCCATATGCCCCTGCGAACACAAGAAGGACTGCATTCTTTTCTTCAACATACTGAAGGCACCACTCCAGATTTGTCATGTCCCGCAGTGGACGATCTGTCCTTAAGACCTCAGCGTCCCTCGACCTATCCTTCATAGTTGTATCATCCTCAAGAATTTTGATGCTACTCTGTCCACCAGAGGATATTCCTAGCGGGTTGCTTGCCTTCTCAGAGGATAAGGATGCAATAATTTTCTTTGGTTTTGCTTGGTGACCAATGCCTTTGTCACGTTGCTGATCACCAGAGCCCATGGTGAATCTCAGCTTCTTGAAGGGCCTCTCACTCTTGGACTCCGCATCCCTGAAGGCGCTTGGAAATATCAGCTCATATGTAAATGTGGTTTTCAAAGGCCCAAGTCGATGCCTAGCATCGACTTGAACCCAAAAGTTGATGCCAGGCATCGACTTTGCACCCTAAAGTCGATGCCTGACATCGACTTTCAGGCCAACTTCAATGCCAAGCAAGTCGATGCCTAGCATCGACTTTTAGGTGTAAGTCGATGCAAGGCATCGACTTGCACAGAAAACTCGATGCCTAGCATCGATTTGCAGCCTCAAGTCGATGCCTGGCATCGACTTGCACACAAAGTCGATGCCTTGCATCGACTCTTACGTGTAAGTCGATGCCTGGCATCGACTTGCAGCCTCAAGTCGATGCCTGGCATCGACTTGCAGCCTAAAAGTCGATGCCAGGCATCTTGCTGTACCCTCATTGGATCTATATTTTTAGAGCTAAGAAAAATAAAAACCGAGAAAGAGGACTCTTTACACAAACATACAAAGGAAATCTTTTAGGAATCTTTTTTTATGGTATGATTTTGTCTACCTCTTGGTACTCTTGCCAACATTCTTCTTCTCCATCAGAGTTGCCTTGCTGGTATGCTGAGCTCTGTGCTCCATGGTGTCTGTGCTCTGTTGCTCTCTCTTGCTCGTGGATTTTGAAAATGAGAATGATCTCTTCCTCTGCTATTTATAGGCAATTAGGTAACTTGAACCAGAGACTAACTAGATCTAACTGAATGAGTCAAGTTGCTAACTATATCAGATAGTTATTTGATGTTCTTTGATGTTTAATATTATTTAATGTACTTTAATAAACTTTTGATTTCATATCTTCTTGATGTGACATTTGATGTGACATCTTCACTTGATCTCGGATTTCTACTTATTTAAAAAGGTCATTCATCTTCAGTCTTCTCTGAACTCAGTGAAGATGAGCTCAATCTTTTCAGTGGATGCTTGGGCATCAGCTTCCCCTGGCCATATTGATACAGTTTCGGATTCATTGTTCTCAGTTGACCCTTTCCACAGAAGTGATGATCCCTATGATTTAGAATGTGCTGATGATTCCACGTTTTCTGTTGAGTCATTTAAGTTATCCAATTCACAGTGCAATGCTGCTCAACCAAATGCACCTCTTGATCTCCCATCTGATCCAACCATTGATCTCCCTTCTGGTTCAAGTGCATGTGGAGCAACGGAAAAGCAAAGCAAGCTCAATCTACGATTTAAAAGAAGGCCTCGTGAAGTAAGTCAAAAAAGATTTAAATTTCTTACTTAAGATAGACAGATTGCATTGAATATTGTGAAGCATTGTTGTGGTTTGAAATGTTTGTACAATTTAGGAATGAAGAAACTAAAGCACCTAAGAGAAAAATTCCTCCATTTAGATAGTGAAAGGCAGGATATATACCTTGTTTCTCGCATGCAAATGATTGAGGATAACATGTCAGTAACGCGTGTTGGTTTTGAACATTTCTTTAGTCAAGGGATGCGATGCTGTAGGGCTGCATTTAAAATTGCAATGGGTGTGGGAAATTTTAGAATACATAGGGTTCGACAAGGGCTTTTGAATGGGGATCTCATTTTGGATACGTTCCATGTTGGGACCAAAGGATCTGTTGGACGTCATGCAATGAATTGGATGATGAACTATTTTAGCTTGCATTGTGAGGTTATGCCTACAACTGGAAGGTTTCACTTGTCAGATAACTTTACTCGTCGAGAGGTATTTCAAATATATAGAGAAGACATGGAAAATAGAAATGAGAAGTATGTGTTGTATCGTCACTTTACTCGATTATGGAAGGAAGAGTTTAACAATGTTTCTATTCCTCGTAAAGTTAGAATGGGTGAATGTTCAGTTTGCGCCACTTTGAAAAACATGGCAAAAGGGGCTACAACACCACAGGAAAAGAATAATTTTAAAAACCTTCTTAACAACCATCGTGAGAGTCAAGCTTTAGAGAGAAAGAAAGCAATTCATCATCGAAGTAAAACACTCAGAAATCCGGAGCGTTAAATGTGTTTGTTGATCGATGGTATGGATCAAAAAAAAAATGTTTGCCACATTTTTATCGCATCCCTAAGGACATTGGAGATGAAGTCCTTGTGCAAATGCATTTGGTTGGTGCTTTGGTATACAATGGAACTGTAATGTCCAAGGTTTTCTTCACATATCCGAATGTGCATAATGATCCAAACCTTACAGTTACTGTCATTCATCGTGTTTTGCAATCATGGAAGGGTCTTTTGCCACCAACTCTATATTTGCAACTAGATAATACTGCAACAGAGAATAAAAATTCTAAAGTCTTTGGATATTTAAGCATGCTTGTTGAAAAACAGGTATTTCAGAAGGTTAAGGTAAATTTCCTTCTGGTTGGCCACACTCATGATCACATTGATCAAATGTTCAGTACTTTCTCTAAGAAGTTTGCACGTAACAATGCTTTTACTCTTCCGATTTTATCTGAGCTGATTTCAGAAGCATATACTCCAAAACCAGAAGTTCAACACCTCACACAGATTTATGACTTTAAGCACTTTTGCTCAATGGGCCTTGATAACAGTGCTAAGGTTTTGGCTCCATTGAAAAATATTAGTTTCAACCATGTATTCTTGATGAGGAGGGTTGATGAAATAACCCTTTTATTTGCAAAGCAGTATTCATCTTCTCTTGGGTGGGAGCCTAAAGAGGGATGCAGATTCTTATTGCAGGTGCCTAATTTGTCTACTGTAACAGTGTATGGTGCAGAACAATCACCATATGAAGATAAAAACAATACAGAAAGATGTGGAAATGTGGTTGATCAAAGTAAAAGTTGGATGCATGCAATCGAAAAGAAGAGACATATTGAGCGTGCAAAAAAATATGCTGGAGATCAAAATGTATCTTGGTGGGAGGACTTTTTCAATCATCAAGAAGAGATTATACAGTATACAATTGAAGGTCACTGGCCAGTTGATGTTCCATTCACATGGGATTTTTGTACACAAAGATCCGTGAATGTGGCCCAAGCATGTAATGCAGATGCACTTCAAAGTTTTATACATCCACCAGAAAGAAATATTTATGTAGGCCCAAGGATGACAAAACAGGCAGAAGAAAGATGGCAAGGAAATTTAATAGAGATAAATGTTGGAACACTTATTGCAGTTCTTGTTGATGGTGATGAGGCTACCAGACCATTTTGGATTGCAAAGGTTTTAGAGATAACTAAAGATATTGATCAGAGAAGAATAGAGGCTTTGATGGTGCATTGGTATTACACTAAAAGTAGTAATGCATTCACAGGTAAATATAACTTAGAAATGGTGTGTGATACTAAACGAACAGGTTCAAAAAAGAAAAAGAATATTCGAAGCACATCCACTCTTAAAATGGATGATGTAGATATTCTTATTTATGATTTTTCCTTGACAAAAACAAGTCACTTGAGGAAAGCAACCATCAACATGATAAAACAAAAGCTTCCAGATGTATGTGGTACAGGAAATCATAGGCAAACAAGAAGATTTGTGCATGATCCTACAAAATTCGGTATGTACGTGGATGAAGATAGAGCTCTTGTGGATATAGAAGAAGAAGAAGAGAGCTCTCAACAGTATGAGATTGAATCAAGTGCATCAGATGATGAGGGTGTAGACATAGATCGACAAAGTTGTGAGTTGCATTGAAGCTCTCAGACATTTTTAGTGCTTATGTAAATGCCTCGAAGTAGTTTGGTTAATGAAATCATGTTTTGTAGCAATTTTGAATAACAATCAGATATCCACCCATTAAAAATATATCTAAAATGTTATTTTTGTATAAGAACTATTGAGTTCTACATTCTTTATATAGATTTTAGACATGTCAATGTCTTATCATATAGATTTTGGACATGTCAATGTCTTATCATATACATTTTGAAGAAGAAGAAGAGAGCTCTCAACAGTATGAGATTGAATCAAGTGCATCAGATGATGAGGGTGTAGACATAGATCGACAAAGTTGTGAGTTGCATTGAAGCTCTCAGACATTTTTAGTGCTTATGTAAATGCCTCGAAGTAGTTTGGTTAATGAAACCATGTTTTGTAGCAATTTTGAATAACAATCAGATATCCACCCATTAAAAATATGTCTAAAATGTTTTTGTATAAGAACTATTGAGTTCTACATTCTTTATATAGATTTTAGACATGTCAATGTCTTATCATATAGATTTTGGACATATCAATGTCTTATCATATACATTTTGGGACATGTCAATGCCTTATATAGTGAAATTTTGACTACATTTTGAGCTCCTTTTTTATGAGAAAATGACAAAAAATGTCAAAAATCACATGTTTTCACCTCATTTTTGTAATATATGTATACTGGTATAAAGGAATCTCAAACATAAGCTGCCATTTGCTTGATTTTTGAAGAGAGTGTTCTCTTTTTACGACATAGTTCTCGTTTGTTACGACTCGCTATTTTATTTTAATAATCATCTGACCATGCTTTATGTTTTGGGGAGTGCTCCGATGTTTTCGGATACTTCAAAGGTTATGTTAGGACATGAGGAGGAAGGTGCAGAGATCTCGAAGCTTGTCGAGAGCGATTTGATGCATGCAATTCCAATACCAAACCATTCAGGTCAAATATTGATCATTGTTTAAATTCTAAAAGTATGGATCAATAGGCCAGAAATACACTTTTTGATTGTTTGCAGGAAAGCGGATTGCAGAAACTATATGGCTATGCAACACAGAGAATTGTCGTTAGCAATTGCTCTTATGTTTTTGCAGGTTATGGAATTTATATATGAGTTTATGGCGTGCATGCCATGGGCTTGTGAAGCCCTATGTTGTTGGGTGGCCGGTGTGCCACTGAGCTATTGGTTAAAATTTTTTGGGATTCCATTTCCTGGGGAAATGCTGTCGAAATTTTTCCTGCCGCATGGAGTTATATACGCACTTGCCTTTAGGTAAGAATGTTATGGCATGGTAACATGCCTTTTCTCCAAACGTCAATAAGATTTAGGCATGCTTATAAGCATGTATTTGGTGGACTTAGTACCATCATAGTATTATAATTAAGGCAACTTCAGTAGTAATACGATCCCTACATATAATCCTTATGGATTTTCACCATAGGATTGTTAAGGGAAGGAGCTACACCTTCACCATTAGTCATGTGCACAAGCAATCCTATAGGTTTAGGAAGTTGCATATAGGTATGGGAGATACATATATGATACTCTCCAAAGAAGTGAAGATTTAATTATCTTCACAAGAGTCTCACAATATGATTAGGAGACTATGGGATATCATTAGGAATACCCAAAGAATGACTAGTTTCACTGATACACCTCACTTGGGCAACTAATGAAGCATTTCTGCTACTCTACTAAGGAAACCAATTAGATGGGATCACACATGGGTTTCATGAGACAACATCGACGAGTGCATATGTGATTCAAGTGATGATTAGGAAGGCCAAAGGTATGGCACTAGCTTTATGATTCAAATATAGATCCCTTAGTAGAAATAGTTGGGGTACCCAATACATATATGTATATCGGGATCTACAGAGGTACCTAGGCTTAGTCTTGGTACCTAGGAACAAGTTAGTTTGGAATAGAAAGGGATATCCATTGTCATATATTGACTAGAACCAAATTAACTAGTTCGATGACATGGGACTCATTTAAGAGTCCACCTATGGGATTCATTAGAGTCCACCTATACACTCCATTATATACATATGGAATATATATTCGGTTTAGTGTAGGTATGACACCATGAATTGGAAGAAGTTTTCACTGGTATTGGACGGTGGAAATGACTTCCCTTTGAGCACTCTTCTTCTATGGCTAGGGAGAAAAGGACTCATCATTCATGGCGTCATGTCTCACTAGATCATAGGAGATCTCTTAGTAGACATCTCCTTAGGATTAGGAATTATCCTTCATAGATTAGGGAAGACCTATTCTTCCAGTAGAGAATGTGATAGATGATTTTATCACCATCGGTATCACATACTCATTTTCAAGTTTGTAGGAAGGATAATTACATGAGGATAATTACATGAGTTTGATTGGATCCTATAGATCCATGCATATAGTATGGTTAGCAAAGATAGTTCTTTAGTATGGATACACGTGTTATGGTATCATGTTATATCATTGCTGACCATGTTAGTAGAGCGCTTTGACCTTTATAAGGAATTTATTTTCTCCACTCTTCATTACTTATACCTTCATTAGTTGGGGGAGATTTGTTCTCCATCTTCAAAGGAAGATATATAATGAGGGATTATGCATTAGTTATGGAAGAGAGGACTAAACAAATTCATGAGGACTAAATAAATTCAAGAGTTTCTCTTTTAAGGAAATGAGAAAGTGGGAATAAGCTCAGAGATCCATGAGAGATCTCACTTTAGTCCAGTGGTCTCACTTTAGCGCCTTCTCTTTGAGAGAGAAAGAAGGAAAGGAAAACATGATTTCTTCATAGGAGAAGAATAGAGTATGTTTTCCTTTACACAAAAGAGGTGTTTGGGAAACATCTCTTAGTCTTTATTTCAGAAGGAATTCATTTACTCTACTTTTCAGTATAATTTTCCTTTACATGGGAGTTTCTTTCTCCACTACTTTGGAAGAAAAAAACATGGAGAACTTATATGCATGTTCTCAATTATGGATGAGTAGAGCAATTGGATTCAACAGAATCTCTTTCAAAGGGAAAGGGAAAGTGGAATAGATTCCACCACTAGAGCTCTTTTCCTTAAGAGGAGATTACAGAGAGACAAAGAGAGAGTTTTACTTTCTCATTTTGGTTGTCTAGATAGTAGTGGCACTCTTCTATCAAAGACAAGAGGGAGATCAATTAATCATGATGGTTAGATTGAGTCTAACATGGAGACTCTAGAGAGGAGCAATTATGTTACTCCAGTGATGGTCTTTAACTAGATGAGATGATCTAGTTATTGACATTAGTTAGACTGGGAGTAGAGTTATGACTCTTCTCTTTAGGGTTTATAGGAGATAGAGATATATCTAACCTATTAGGGTACCAAACTCTTAGTTGGTGTTACATCATAAGTATGATGAGTAAACATGAGTTAGGAGGATGGGTACTTAGGGATTATCTGAATCCCAAAGGGAATGCTTTCTGCATTCATATGGCAAACTACAGGGAAGAGAAATTTAAGAGTTTGCACTAGTACCAATAGATGCTCTTCCTATAGAACTAAGTCCAAAGGAAATGGCTAACAAACCAAAGACTTCTTGGTTGGTGGAATATAGAGATTGCATTTTACTAACAAGAAATTCTTATTTATGAGCTAGATGATAGAACTGCATAGTCACAAGGTAGTTTAGAGTAAACTATTACTTGTGAGCACACTCAAGGTTAGGAACACCTGAAGTGTTATGAGGGTAATCTATCATTTAGTCTTAGATGGGTTTCAAGTCACTTTTTATGAGACTTTGTTCTATACTTCAGAGAATTCTATGGTTTATTATCTCCATTATGATAATGTCAAGCTTATAAGTTTAACACTTTTACACTTGCTTTACATATTATTACTCCATAGAGGATACATCATATGGACTTAGATCATTTGGACGATGATGTATGTCATGGGAGTGATAGTTTGGAAAGTGGAGTGTATATGGGAGATAGTAGGCACCACTCAGACAGTTTCCCACCTTTGAGATGATTTCATACGAGATATCTTAAGGGGAAGGATATGGGAGAAAAACACACAGAGATGACCATGTACATAGAGTACATGGGGTTCGGGGGATCTGAGCACTTTCTTCTACCATTACGGACATTTCATTTACATTTTTGAGGACGAAAATGCTTTCAAGGGGAAGGAAATGTCATATTATGGATGCACACTCTTGAGTGATGTGGCAAAGATGCCGCATGGCATCACTAAGGACATTATGCCCATGTGGTAGAAGGGGGAGAGAGCAATCTCTTTGATTAGAGAGAGATTATCAACACTACTCGTGGTAGTTATCTCTTAGGATCGCTCGGCGGCTGGGAGGAGAACCAATCTATGACTCTGTGTGTGTCCGTAGGTAGCCCGCAAGCAGAAGACGTAAAAATGCTGCACAAATTTATTGAATAAAACCGAATTCACATGAAAATTCTGAGATTACAAAAGCTCTTTGAGCCTGAGCTGAATATAATGTACAAAATCTGAGCATAAGATTACAAGGTCTTTTAGCATGAGCTGAAAATAATGTGCAAAAGCTGAACATAAGCTGAAAAAAGTTCCAAAACTAGGCCTGCAGTTGAGATTCAAGTTGGAAGCCAAGTCCCCTCCACAAATAGAGGTTGAAAGTCGAAAACGGCCAAGAATCAATTCTTTGCAATAGGCTGAACTAGATCAGAGACTCCCAAAGCCAAAATGAGCTGACGCTTGAGATAATCCTGCCTAAAGCTCTTCAAGTTACTCCTATACCTAGATGTGAGTTGTCATTCTGTGATTACACACACACTTTCATGATTGTGAAATAGACCTTGAAAAGCTGATTTTCCAAGTGAAGCTAATCTAGCAGGAAAAGTAGTTTTCTTAACTTGAAAGGCATTAATGTTGGCGCAAACACTAAAATTGGCAATTGATTAGGCGCAGCTGGCTCTCTCCTATTAGAAAATTAACAAATCAATAGTATAAAAAATGAAGCTAAATTCATTGTGAAAGGTCTACTGAAGATATTTGAAAGCTCTGAAGGTTGGCACCAAGTTTGCTTTTTTGGGGTCAGATCTGATGAAAAAGGCTGAAACTATGGAAAACCAGTCACCCAGGGCTGAGAGACACACCCGTGGTCAACAAAACCATAAAATTCAACAAAACCTTGACATAGCTGGTCGAAAACCATAAAATTCAACAAAACCATGATTTCAAATTTCCTTTTCTAGAGAAGGTTAACACGAATTCTCCAGCAATATCATCAATATCAGCACCATGATCATCAAAATGATCTCCATGACCTATCTCCAGATATAAAAATTCAAATGAAATTGATGGCAGAGCAGCAATGAACGTAGCATTATCAAATAAGATAGCCACAATCCCAGCTCGTCAGGTAAACCAGAGTCCATCCAAGCACGTCACCATTACCACGATCATATGATCCACTTGTTATTTCGAATACAAGCCCAAGATATTACTCTAACCTCTGTAACATAAGCTCAATGAGAATACACACGCTAGTACGAGGGAGACGGTTCTTAATGCAGAATAGCTGCATGTCTATATCATCACTTGCTCGCATGCTGGACTTGCAAGGAACTAAATACGGACTTGGGATATTGAGAATTATCTTTATTGTATAATACACTTATCAGAAAATTGTTCGTATTGAGGTACATACTCGAAGGATCCTTGAAACTATGTGAGCTGAGTAAATTTAAAAAGTACTCAAATGGCGTCTCCGAAATCCAGTTTGCAGCTTCCCCAATCACTTTTGAGAAAAGAACAGCAGAGACAATCCGTTAAAAATTCAAACCGCAAGGAACACACATTCTGCAAATGTTTAGCTGAAGACTTTCAATTAGCGAGTTTATCAAGGAAGTAACATGTAAGCATTAAGATAGATGATCCAAACTGGTCAACCGAAGTACCATTTTGATACAGCTGCACTACATACCACCTTAACTCGTAAACAAGGAGAAATTCCCTTCACAAAGCATGCTTAAATTAGCTGGAAAGTAACAATCTACTCAGACGTCTTGTTGGATAACATGATCACAACAACTTAGATACTATCATAGCTACCTAATCCTTAAATCATTTAAAAACAACCAACAACGAAACTTATCCACTGTCTAACTGTACAAACAACTTTTGCAGAAAAGGTTCCTTCAGTCTAAGTCAGATCTACAAGAACGAACGTCTCGTTGGATAATATAACAAGGAATTAGATACGAAAAAAACAATATCCAATAGAAAAAACAAGGAAACGTATCCACTAGCTAACCGCACAAACCGCTTCCGCAGATAAGCTTTACTGAGTTTAAGTCAGAATCTACGAAAAAAAGATCATACGCGATCAATTAGCAATCTGCTACGAACTTCCTTAGAAAAAACTATCTTGCTTTCAAATCAAGCTCGCACTTGAGCTCCCTGTAAATTATGCTTCACAGTTCGCTATTTTAACCCTTCACTTGGAAACTTCGTTAAAAAGTTTATTTCCGCGCAGGGAAGTAAAGACGGAAATATCCATCTTTAACAAGGCTCTCTCTATCTCTATCTCTATCTCTATGCATGAGCGCGCCACCGTGTGCCTGCATGTCTGTCTGTCTAATTAAGATACTAGATTCTCTGTCTACGGCTTCATCTGTGAACTGATTGCCATAACGTTAGCGCGACTCCCAAGGAGAAGCTGGAGATGTTAAAGTCCCGTCTGTCGGGATTGTGTGAATGACGTTCGTCAGACAAGACTGATGATAATTGGAACACGCGGGGCGGAACAGATAATCAGTCGTGAACCAACGGAGGTCAGGAATTTGGGAAATAGGATTTCCTTTCGCGAATGAAGACAAACTAACCGGTTGTTCAAGGTGATCGTTGCAGCGAAACCGGGTCGTCGCCCTCCCTCCTTCGTTGCCTTGTTCAGAGTCGAGGTTTTTTCTTCGGCACGTGCTATAGCCGGCGACTTCAATTCAGACCACCGGTACTTCACTTCTTTGGGGGGAATACTTTCAGGTTTCGGGGGATACATATGAGTTTTTCTTCCAAATTCATGGTTCCGGCATCTCAATTCACACCTTAGGCGGGAAACAAAGTGAGAAAGCAAATCTCGACGTTGAATTTAGCGAAAAATTCTACGACCATACATATGTGTTCCGCCAACTTTTGTTCCGAGGGGGAGGCTGCCATATATATATATATATATATATATATATATATATATAAGGAAGTTAGGCATAGTATACTCTTCCAAATTTTAATTAATAGAAAGAACAGCTCTACAAGTGAATGGGCCTAGCACTCATGGGACTCCTCATGTCTCAAAGAGCAAAGGTTGCTTATAGATTACTAGAAAATTTTACAAAAAAGGTTGATAACGCTCTCGTCCCCCTTATGTGAAGCCCACTTGGTTTTGATCTTGTTGCTCTCTCGGAAGACTCTATGATGTCTAAAGGGCAGGGGCTTCTTACAATTGGAAATTCTATTGCCTAAAAGGAAGAGAGATTTTTCGATCGACCATTCTTTAGGGGGGCTTTCAAAGTTGGTTGCACACCTCTCTTTCCATATTTTCCATAGAGTCTCCCCTCTTATAGCATCCGATTGCTTCACCCAACAAAGCTTGCTTCTAGTTGATTTGTCCCTATAACAACATGATTCTCTCAAGGGCCTACCAGACTGATATTGATTTGGGGCATTAATAGAAGAGGTATACCAAGTCTTCCATGCCACGAAGGCATCATTTGCACCACGGAGGGACCCCACAAATTTTGTTAGCGTTTACATTGGTCCAGTCTCCACTACGTAGGATTTGTCAAATAAGCACATGCTTTTTTATCTCGATGAGGGGGTGCCATAGGGATTGGAACTTAAAGTCTCCCACCTCCAGCTTAACCAATTCAGACACCACTTCCGATTGAGCATGTCATGAAAATCCACATCCTTCTTCAATCTCGGAATTTTCTCAAGGCTATTGCCATTGTTCCATCTCATACCCTCAAGGTGAGAAGAGTCCTAACCAATGAGGAGGCGAGTCCTCAAGCATTCCCATGCATTGAATGTGCTCTAAAATAGACGCCATTCTTCATAGTCCACTCTTTTGGCCTGATCAATGTCCTCGAACCTAATCCATTGACAAGTTTCTTGGTTCTGGAGGTATTTCCACAAGTGGAAGCCTGTGTTCCAAAGCCTCCTAGCTTTTTGGAGGTTCCAAGTCTCCACACTTCTAATGCCCTTGATAAGGAAGCAAACCGAATCATTTTGTCTAATATCAGCCGCCCATTTCCAATCTTCATTGATTCTGATAAACTATTTAACCTTGTTCCAACTCTTCCATAGAGAACAAATCAAGCTTGAGCCTTTGAGACTCACCGAAAATGGATTAAAAAAATGGTGAGAAGGTCAAGACCCTTCCACCCCGGGAGACCCACAAGCTTAAGAGCACTCGTGTTTCTAAAAATAAGATTGGCCCAACAGGCATCATTGTTTCTCCATGCTTTAATTAACCATTTTTCCACTAACTTATTGGCCATTCCTTTGATGTCTAGAATGCCCAAACCACATTGATCCTTTTGGCTTATGCAAGTAGTCCATTTAATTTTGGGGATACCCTTCTATTGGGGTCACCTATCAAGAGGAAGTTCTTGCAATTTAGTATTCATCCATAAAAATTCTACTTCCAATCTTCTCAATTGCACTCTATTGAATGGATTCATGTGTTTGAGCTCGCCCAAGAGGGGTCTTCTTTGGTCTAACATTATTGCATACCTTGGCTACTAGAATGATATCTTTGAGTCCTAGTATACTATTTTCCATTAGGTCTCTTTTGTCGTGTTGATGATTTTCATCACTTCTTTGGCCTTTTTGTCGTGTTGATGATTTTCATCACTTCTTTTGCCTTTAATATGTCTTTTGGATGCCATAGATTCCATTAGAGTCTTGTTGACTACCATACACATGGAGTGCAAAAAACTAGCATATTTGCACTTCTATCATCCACACGAAAGTGTAGAACATTGAGAGGTTTGCACCTCTGCTTTCATTTCTTGTTGACGACAATCCACATGGAGTGTAAAACATTGGCAAGTTTGTACTTCTATCATCCATTGCAAGAATTTTAATAGTTTCTATCATGGGATCCATTGCTTCTTGTTGGCAGATGGGATTAGAACCTTCCACGTGTGTTTGAGAGGGATCTTCTATAGCTTGGATGACATGGGAGATGTCCATTAGCGAAGGAACTTGTGTGTCATCTAGGTAGGTGTAGACTATAATTTGGGTGCTCTTTGTACATGAGGTGGGCCAAGATGTACAAAGTGCACTGGTTAGGGTAGTCGTCAAGGTAATGGTAGGGGAGGCATCTATAGTAGAGTAAGGTGTCTAGGCAGTTATATGAGATGTGCCCACCATTTCATCTCTACTTCCTTCCAAGTGTTGTAGCCTCATGGAGGTGTTAGAAGTAGCTACCCACATGGTATCACTCCCCTTGTTTGTCATTGCCTTACTATTTCTAAATCATGGCCTTCCTATCAAGAAAGAAAAACTACCCTTGGCCCTTGTAAGTGAAATGAACACAAAATCCAACACAAAAATAATGTCCTACACTTCTAGCTACACACCCTCTACTATTTCAAGATGGGTAATTTTGTTGTGATCGACTAATGTGATAGCAAAATAGGCCAATTTGGTTTTTAGGTTCAAAATAGATATGGTATAGTTTGGGATAAGATTGATTCATGAGCTTACATCTACGATGACACTAGTTAAACTAGTTCCCTTGGTGCGTACCATCAACCTAGGGCTTTTATAGTTTGTAAGAGACACCAAAGTCACCATATCACTAGTTGGCATGGGTAGGTAGTAGAAGCACTTCCTCCATGATTAGGAAAGGTAGGTCCTATATTGTTAATGCTAGAAATGACTTCACTTCTAAATGTAGGGCCTAGGATCACAAGGCAGTATAGGAACACCTTTTGGGATGTCTTTTGGAGAATGTTCATAACATAGAGGGAGTGATGACTTACATTTTTCTCCTTGGAATTTTTGTGATTCCTCCTTTGCTTTCATATAGGCTTCATCAATAAGGTGATGGAGGGGAGTATTCTCCTTTCTTTGTTCATTCTATAGAAAGGTCATGGATACTTTGCTTATGTGGGCTGGTAGGGTTGACTTCGATGTGTCTTGGTCTTGATTTTCCTCTTTTCTCATCTTCTCGAGGAATTTTGAGTGATTCATTTTTTGCCTCTAGTTATTTTTTCTTTCATGCTTGATTCATAACATTGGGAAGCTTGTCAACTTGCACTATTCTAGTGCTGGAAAGTGTACTTGTGCTTGAGTAGCTTCTTGGTTTCGATGTGTAATTGTAATCATGTGTAAGGGATAAGAGTTACCTTGTATATTGGTGGACAAAATTGCCTTTGTGCTATCCTTGGTGTAATGGTCCTTCATTTTCATGTGTAATTTCTAAATGGAGGTGCATCTTTTCCAAGGTTTGTTGTTGGACTGATTCGCATAGAAAGTAGAAGTGGATGGGAGAGAAGGTTGTCCTAAGAGTGAGGAGTGGTTAGGCCCTAGCCATTGGCCACTTGGGTCTAGATTCTACACGTGGTTAGTCCTTTGAGGTAATAGAAATCATTTGCCTCATATCCCTTTTTCCATAAAACTAGCAAATAACTTGCCTTGGACACTCTTGGACAAAGTGGCCTTGGACCACACAAAGGGTGCACTATAAACTCATGCATACTTCGTTTTGAACCTTGATCTCTTATGACTCTTGCCTTAAGTGTTACAATTGTTCATAATATTTCTTTAAATTAGCCTTTTCTTTCGGTAGTGCATTTTGCACCCTAAGAGCCTCTAGCTCTCTCAACAACTCAAAGATGAAGTCCTCATTTGGGGAGGTGGTTCTGCCTAGAGAAGCTCCAAAATGGACTCTAGATTCTTCAATCCTCATAGCAAGAGGCTCAAAATCACTAAGGGTAGCATCGGGTTAAAGGAGCTCACAAAGGTTTTGTTGGGAAGTCTTCAGGATATCCTTCTTCGCGCTTTTCTTAATCATTAGCTCAAGAGGGTTATTAGGGAGTTTGGAGACCTGGTGCTAGTCATGAGCTTTGAGAAAGCTTCACGTACACATAATGTAAAAGTAGTGAGATCATCAAGAGTCCTTAAGTTCTCCTAAGCTTGGAAGTAATCCTCTATATGCTCGTTATACCATTTGTCAACCAACCAATATAACAAGGAAACAATATAACAAGATATTAGATAATATAACAAGGAATTAGATAATATAACGTCTCGTTATAACAAGGAATTAGATACGAAAAAACAATATCCAATAGAAAAAACAAGGAAACGTATCCACTTCCGCAGATAAGCTTTACTGAGTTTGAGTTTAAGTCAGAATCTACGAAAAAAAGATCATACGCGATCAATTAGCAATCTGCTACGAACTTCCTTAGAAAAAACTATCATGCTTCGACCATACATATGTGTTCCGCCAACTTTTGTTCCAAGGGGGAGATATGGCAGCCAAACATATTACCTCCCAGCGGAGTTTCTTCTCTTCACTCAAGCTTGCCCCTACAGGAAATACTGTTACATGCACCAACAACTCCTCTTATCCTGTTATGGGAGTTGGTAAGATCATTTTGACTACTGCTGATGGTAGTTCTTTCACTTTGTTAGATGCTTTATTTGTATATATATATATATATATATATATATATATATATATATATATATATATATATTAAAGGAAGTTGGGCATAGTCTACGCTTCCAAATCTTAATTAATAGAAAGAAGAGCTCTACAAGTGAATGTACCTAGCACCCATGGGACTCCTAGTGTCCCACAAAGCAAAGGTTGCTTATAGACTACTAGAAAATTTTACAAAAAAGGTTGATAATGCTCTTGTCCCCCTTATGTGAAACCCACTTGGTTTTGATCTTGTTGCTCTCTCGGAAGACTCTATGATGTCTAAAGGGCAGGGGCTTCTTACAATTGGAAATTCTTTTGCCTAAAAGGAAGAGAGATTTTTCGATCGACCATTCTTTAGGGGGCTTTCAAAGTTGGTTGCACACCTCTCTTTCCATATTTTCAATAGAGTCTCCCCTCTTATAGCATTCCACAGTGTTGAGGAACATGCGATTGCTTGACCCAGCAAAGCTTGCTTCTAGTTGATTTGTCCTATAACAACATGATTCTCTCAAGGGCCTACCAGATTGATATTTATTTGGGGCATTAATAGAAAGAGGTGTCCCAAGTCTTCCATGCCACAAAGGCATCATTTGCACCACGGAGGGACCCCACAAATTTTGTTAGCTATTACATTGGTCCAGTCTCCACTGCATAGGACATAAGCACATGCTTTCTTATCTCGATGAGGGGGTTCCATAGGGATTGGAACTTAAAGTTCTACCTCTAGCTTAACCAATTCAGACACCACTTCCGATTGAGCATGTCATGAAAATCCACATCCTTCTTCAATCTCGGAATTTTCTCAAGGCTATTGCCATTGTGTCATCTCATACCCTCAAGGTGAGAAGAGTCCTAACCAATGAGGAGGCGAGTCCTCGAGCATTCCCATGCATTGAATGTGCTATGCAATAGATGCCATTCTTCATAGTCCACTCTTTTTGCCTGATCAATGTCGTTGAACCTAATCCATTGACAAGTTTCTTGGTTCTGGAGGTATTTTCACAAGTGGAAGCCTTTGTTCCAAAGCTTCCTAGCTTTTTGGAGGTTCCAAGTCTCCACACTTCTAATGCCCTTGATAAGGAAGCAAACCGAATCATTTTGTCTAATATCGGCAGCCCATTTCCAACCTTCATTGATTCTGATAAACTATTTAACCTTGTTCCAACTCTTCCATAGAGAGCAAATCAAGCTTGAGCCTTTGGGACTCACCGAAAATGGGGAAAAAATGATGAGAAGGTCAAGACCTGTAATAAGTGATAGGAATGAGATGACTGAACCACACCCTTGACAGATAGGAGATGGTTGAACTACAGCCTAAGAGAGAGGATTAGGAAGTAATTCTCAACCATGGCTTTTGGGGCAAGTGGTTAGCTAGGCAAGGTGGAATGAGCACGCCACCGTGTGCCTGCATGAGCGCGCCACCGTGTGCCTGCATGTCTCACTCTCTAATTAAGATACTAGATTCTCTGTCGACGCGCGACTTCCAAGGAGAAGCTAGAGATGTTAAAGTCCCCTCTATCGGGATTGTGTGAATGACGGTTCCTCAGGCAAGACTGATGATAATTGGAACACGCGGGGCGGAACAGATAATAAGTCATGAACAAACGAGGTCAAGAATTTGGGAAATAGGATTTTTTTCGCGAATGAAGACAAACTAACCGGTTGTTCAAGGTGCGCACCGGCTATAGCCGGCTACTTCAATTCAGACCACCAGTACTTCACTTCTTTGTGGGGATTACTTTCAAGTTTCGGGGGATACATATGAGTTTTTCTTCCAAATTCATGGTTCCGGCATCTCAATTCACACCTTAGGCGGGAAACAAAGTGAGAAAGCAAATCTCGACGTTGAATTTAGCGAAAAATTCTACCACCATACATGTGTGTTCCGCCAACTTTTGTTCCGAGGGCGAGGCTGCCATATATATATATATATATATATATATATATATATATATATATATATATATATATATATATATATATATATATATATATATATATATATATATATAAGGAAGTTAGGCATAGTCTACTCTTCCAAATTTTAATTAATAGAAAGAACAGCTCTACAAGTGAATGGGCCTAGCATGTGAAGAGATGGATAGGTATGTGCTTGAAGATGAAGAGGTGTTGCAAAATCCTTGATCTACACCAGCCAAATGAACTCCAGGAGTATATGGTGGGCCCTTTTAGCTTGCCAATGGATGTATTAGACACCCTATGTACCTTGGAAGATCACTCTCAAAAAGATAGATCAAAACAGATAAGTTGGAGTTAGCTCATAGGTGAAAACTTGCTATTCTTGGTTCATACACATGTCCAGTGTTTTACATAATTCTCTGAGCACAGTAGCAATTAGCTTAATTCCTCTTGGGGAAGTCTAGATAACTTAAAGAGCTAACTTTCAAGAGTAATCTCATAAAAAATAATGAACCACACACTGAGAATGAGTTTTAACAACTGATGACATCATCCTGATTTTCACGGGCTGCTACAGTTTGAGACGAGTGAGCAGAAAAATCAACATAACTCAAAATGCAAGAATCCAATGATTATGAAAATTTGTATGGTTATACTAGACAGTAAGCTGAATCCAACAAGCTTTAAATCACTGAATTTGGATAAGTAACCACTGAGAAATGTCTCTGACAAGATGAGTGAAAAAGTCGGGTACCTGACAGAGAAGTGAAGATGAACAGACCCTGTTGACTTCAAATGAACATAACTGAAGATTTCAACATCCAAATGATATGAAAATTTGTGAGCATATAGTAGACTTATAGAGATACCTTTACCAAGTTAAATCACTGAAAATGATGCACCAAGCTCAGAGAAAACATCTCTGCAAGCTGACTGAGAAAACTGAGAGTAATGGCAGTGAGTAGTACACTTCACAAGAACATGGAAAGATGAAACCAAATAATCATGAAAATGAAAGTATATTGCTTGTACAATACAATGACTTACTGATACATATGTGTGCCTTGTAATCACACCTTGATATGGCATAAAGCTCAGCTCTTGGAGGTCTTCACATAGGTCTCTCTAACCACGATTAAAACTGCCATCTATTTATAGTTGAGTTTGGGAGGCTAACTTCCCTCAATCACTCTCCAATCAATCAATGATTGATTTGATTCTCTACCTACCACAAATCACGAATTCATGGCTCCTCTTTCCATTCTTGATCAAGTGGACTCAACCACTTAAGATTCTCTTACTTTTACATTAAGTAAACTCAAAGTTACAAGAGGTAGTTCACAAGTGAACTTTACATAGTCTTCATTTTAAGGCTTTTTCTATGACTTTGTGGGACTCAAGCCAATACTTAGGCTTGTCATAGACTTGCTCCAACAGCTCCCCCTCAAGCCAAGTATGCTTGAGGTCTTCAATCTTCCAAGATTACCTGCAAACCAATCATAGCCTTGAATTTGCAAAGCTTTGTACCATCCAATGCTTTGGTTAGAATATCTGCACATTGTTGATGAGTGGACACATATGATATTTGAATCTCTTTGCTTAGAACCTTCTCTCGTACATAGTGATAATGAACTTCAATATGTTTAGTCCTTGCATGAAAAATAGGATTAGCAGCCAAGTGAATAGAACTCATATTGTCACCAAAAATAGTTGGAGTTCCAAACTCCAATCCAAGATCTTTGAATAATGTCTTCATCCACATAGCTTCTTGTGTAGCTATGGCAAGACCTCTATATTCAGCTTCAGTAGAAGAGAGAGCAACTGTGGGTTGCTTCTTGGATGACCATGAAATAAGCTTTGAACCTGCAAAGGTAAGATAACCTGAAGTGCTCCTTCTATCTTCCTTGGAGCCAGCCCAATCTGCATCAGAAAATAGCTTCAAACCTAAATCAGATACATAAGGATAATAAAGTCCAGCTTCAGTAGAAGAGAGAGCAACTGTGGGTTGCTTCTTGGATGACCATGAAATAAGCTTTGAACCTGCAAAGGTAAGATAACCTGAAGTGCTCCTTCTATCTTCCTTGGAGCCAGCCCAATCTGCATCAGAAAATAGCTTCAAACCTAAATCAGATACATAAGGATAATAAAGTCCTTCATTTATAGTTCCTTTGAGATACTTGAGAATCCTTTTGGCAGCATCCATATGTGGTTTCCTTGGTGTGTGCATAAATTGGCTTAGCACACTCACACTGTAACATATATCTACTCTTGTCAATGTGGCATAGTTGAGACTACCCACTAGACTTTGATATGATGTGATGTCCTTTATGAGTTCACCTTCATGTGAGCTCAATTTGTGATTGACCTCCATTGGAGTACCTGCAATCTTACAATCTTGCATCTTGAATTTTGCCAACATGTCCTTAATGTACTTTCTTTGAGTGAGAAACAAACCATGATCTTTGTAGACAACTTCCAAACCTAGGAAGTAGGTAAGTGAACCCAAATCACTTATCTTGAACTCTTCTCTCATCTGATCTTTGATCTTCTTCATACCATCTGCATCATTTCCTGTCAATATAATATCATCTACATATACACATAGGTAGATGACCTCGGAATTACTCTTTTTAATAAAGAGTGAAGGATTTGCCTTGCTTGGTTGAAAGCCTTTATCCTGCAAGAATGAAACAAGCCTGAAATTCCAAGCTCTTGGAGCTTGCTTGAGACCATACAATGCTTTGTTAAGTTTACACACATAATCAGGATAAACTTGATTCTCAAAACCAGGTGGTTGTGCCATATATACCTCTTATGTTATCCAACCATTCAAGAATGCATTCTTTACATCTAGTTGAAGTATCTTCCAATTCTTGGAAGAGGCAATACTAAGCAAAACCCTAATAGTAGGCATCTTTGCCACAGGAGAGAAGGTCTCCTCATAATCAATTCCCTGAGTTTGTGCAAAGCCTTTTGCTACAAGCCTTGCCTTATACCTGTTAATGGAACCATCAGAATTCTTCTTGAGTTTATAGACCCATCTTGAGCCTATTACCTTCATGCATGAAGTCTTGGGCACCAAATCCCAAGTGTTGTTTTCCTCAAGTGGTTCAATCTCTTCCTTCATTGCATGCTTCCATTCTGTTTTTGCTTTGGCCTCTTCAAATGATGATGGCTCCTCTTGGTTTATATCATGTGCTATGTAGATAGAATGTTTAGTTACTAGTGAGGTGTCAAACCCATACCTTTCTGGTTTTTTCTTTTCCCTCATAGATCTTCTTAGGCCATGATGTGATGATTCTGCCTCATGTCCAAGTTCCTGCAGTTTTGCTTTACCTTTAGACTTCCATGCTTTGATCTTTTCCATGTGAGATTCTTCATCATCCTCTGAGGTGTCTTGTTCTTCAATCTTTGATTGTTCTCTACCAAGCTTTGGAAAATCTTCTTCAAGATCATATGGTAAATTGATCTTCCTGCATGAATCTTCATACCATGAATTGTTCTCATCAAAAACTACATCTCTGCTTACCAAGAATCCTTTGTTGGTAGGGTTGTATAACCTGTAGCCCTTTTGATTGTTGTCATATCCAATAAATACACACCTTTCTGCCTTTGGATCCATCTTGCCTCTAACCTGTGAAGGAACATGAGCAAAAGCAATACATCCAAAAATTTTACAATGATCTAAGCTTGGTCTTCTTCCATTCCAAGCCTCATATGGAGTCATCCCATCAAGGGATTTTGAAGGCAACCTGTTAATCAAGTAAGTGGCTGTAGATACAGCCTCAGCCCATAAGTAATTAGGTAAATGCTTTTCATTTAACATAGACCTTGCAGCTTCAACAATTGTCCTATTCCTCCTTTCTGCCACTCCATTTTGCTCAGGAGTGTACCTTGTAGTTACCTCTCTTTTGATTCCTCTTTCTTGAAGAAAAGAATCAAACTCATGGGAGAAGTATTCTCCCCCTCCATCTGACCTTAGCCTTTTTAGTGATTTACCTGTTTGATTCTCCACAAGAGCCAAATATCTTTTGAAACATGAAAAAACTTCATCTTTGTGTTTCATAAAGAATAGGATAGTCCATCTGCTGCAATCATCAATAAAGGAAACATAATACCTTGATCCAGATATTGAAGCTTCCTTGCTAGGTCCCCATACATCTGTATGAACCAACTCCAAGAGATCTCCATGCATATAACCTTTCTTCATGAATGGTAACCTGTGAGACTTTCCAAATTGACATGCACTACACTTATAAATCATATGTTGTTTTGACAAATTAGGGAGTCCAAGTACACTTTGGTCCCTACAGATTTGCTTTAATGACCTTTCACCAATATGTGCTAACCTTTTGTGCCATACTTCCAATTCTGTGAGTGTCTGACTACCATAATTAAAGAGAGCAATGTTTCTAGTGTCCTATAATTCAAATGTGAACAATCTACCTGTCTTTTCACCTTTTGCAATTCTTCTGAATCCTTGACTTGGATCTTCAACAAATGCTCCTACTTTTGTGAACCTGACTTGCAACCCTTTCTCTACTATCTGCCCAACACTTATCAAATTCTTTGTAATGGTAGGGACATAGAGTACCTTACTGAGTAGGTTGATGTTTCCATCAGGTGCTTTGACATTGCCTATTTTCTCCACAGGATGTTTTGTATCATCTCCTGTTTGTACCTCA
This sequence comes from Ceratopteris richardii, assembly GCA_020310875.1. Taxonomy (NCBI): domain Eukaryota; kingdom Viridiplantae; phylum Streptophyta; class Polypodiopsida; order Polypodiales; family Pteridaceae; genus Ceratopteris; species Ceratopteris richardii. Next base: position 95,564,723 of record CM035408.1, on the reverse strand, counting down.
TGCTTATTCCTTGGATCTTCTAAATCTGATAGGAGTGCCACATTTCCTGCCACATGATTTGAACAACCTGAATCTATGTAGAAAACATGCTCATCAGATTTACCTTGTGGCATAGCCATGTTCATGATCAATAATGAATCCTCTTTGTTTGAGTCTTCTGTGTAGTTATTGTAGTCTCTCCTTCCTTTGTAGCCTCCTTGATAGTTTGAATGATTGTAGTTGTTGTAGTTGCCATGGTAGTTGTTGAACCTTCCTCTTGAGTATCCATAACTTCCTCTATTGTATCCTCTGCCTCTTTGATTCCTGGAATTCCTAAAGCAATTTTCAGTTGTATGATTAGTTAATCCACAAATAGAACATGAGTTGGAGTCTTGGGATCTCCCCCTGCCTTGTCTACCTCCTCTTCCTCTACCTCTGCCATGTCTTCCTCTACCTGCATAGTTAGCTTGATATGCACCTGCTTCATCATCCACTTTCTTTGCCTTTCCTTTGTTATCTTTGGACTTGCTTTTATCAGTGTATAAAGCTGAAGATTGATTACCTTTAGAGCTTTCTCCATTTTTCATAAGCTTTGCCTCTTGACTAAGTAGTTGTCCAATGAGTGTATTGAAATCAGGTACATGCATGTCCATGTACAAATCCATAGCTGTGGGGAATGCTTCCCACTTGTCATCTGCCTTCAAGCCATTGATGACCTGCCTTACAATTTGCTCTTCATCTATTACCTCTCCAATGCTTCCCAACTGATCCGCTATGTCCTTGAGCTTTGTGACAAAATCAGTCACATTTTGTTTGGGAGCCTTCTTGAGAGTTGTGAAATCCAGCCATAGTTGATGCTTCCTAGCTTTGGTACTTGAAGAAAAGAAAGCTTCAAGTGCATCCCACACTTCCTGAGATGTCTTACAACTTCTAATGTGAGGCAACAAAAAATCTGAGATAGAGTTGAGGAGATAAGACCTTGCAAGTGCATCCTTGGAGCACCATGTGCTCAATCTTTCTTGCTCTTCTTGTGTTGGTTGACTTTTGTTCCTGAAACTTGGCATAACTTCATCTCCAGCCACATAACCATATAAACTTCTACCTTGGAGATAAGCTTCCATCCTTAATGACCAAGCTGAGTAGTTACCTCTGTCCAATTTGTCAATTGATGAAGGAAATCCATCTGCCATGTTGTCCAACCTTGCTCTGATACCACTGTGAAGAGATGGATAGGTATGTGCTTGAAGATGAAGAGGTGTTGCAAAATCCTTGATCTACACCAGCCAAATGAACTCCAGGAGTATATGGTGGGCCCTTTTAGCTTGCCAATGGATGTATTAGACACCCTATGTACCTTGGAAGATCACTCTCAAAAAGATAGATCAAAACAGATAAGTTGGAGTTAGCTCAGAGGTGAAAACTTGCTATTCTTGGTTCATACACCTGTCCAGTGTTTTACATAATTCTCTGAGCACAGTAGCAATTAGCTTAATTCCTCTTGGTGAAGTCTAGATAACTTAAAGAGCTAACTTTCAAGAGTAATCTCATAAAAAATAATGAACCACACACTGAGAATGAGTTTTAACAACTGATGACATCATCCCGATTTTCACGGGCTGCTACAGTTTAAGATGAGTGAGCAGAAAAATCATCATAACTCAAAATGTAGGAATTGAATGATTATGAAAATTTGTACGGTTATACTAGACAGTAAGCTGAATCCAACAAGCTTTAAATCACTGAATTTGGATAAGTAACCACTGAGAAATGTCTCTGACAAGATGAGTGAAAAAGTCGGGTACCTGACAGAGAAGTGAAGATGAACAGACCCTGTTGACTTCAAATGAACATAACTGAAGATTTCAACATCCAAATGATATGAAAATTTGTGAGCATATAGTAGACTTATAGAGATACCTTTACCAAGTTAAATCACTGAAAATGATGCACCAAGCTCAGAGAAAACATCTCTGCAAGCTGACTGAGAAAACTGAGAGTAATGGCAGTGAGTAGTACACTTCACAAGAACATGGAAAGATGAAACCAAATAATCATGAAAATGAAAGTATATTGCTTGTACAATACAATGACTTACTGATACATATGTGTGCCTTGTAATCACACCTTGATATGGCATAAAGCTCAGCTCTTGGAGGTCTTCACATAGGTCTCTCTAACCACGACTAAAACTGCCATCTATTTATAGTTGAGTTTGGGAGGCTAACTTCCCTCAATCACTCTCCAATCAATCAATGATTGATTTGATTCTCTACCTACCACAAATCACGAATTCGTGGCTCCTCTTTCCATTCTTGATCAAGTGGACTCAACCACTTAAGATTCTCTTACTTTTTTACATTAAGTAAACTCTTCAAAAGTTACAAGAGGTAGTTCACAAGTGAACTTTACATAGTCTTCATTTTAAGGCTTTTTCTATGACTTTGTGGGACTCAAGCCAATACTTAGGCTTGTCATAGACTTGCTCCAACATAGCACCCATGGGACTCCTCATGTCTCACAGAGCAAAGGTTGCTTATAGATTACTAGAAAATTTTACAAAAAAGGTTGATAACGCTCCCGTCCCCCTTATGTGAAGCCCACTTGGTTTTGATCTTGTTGCTCTCTCGGAAGACTCTAAAGGGAAGGGGCTTCTTACAATTGGAAATTCTTTTGCCTAAAAGGAAGAGAGATTTTTTGATCGACCATTCTTTAGGGGGGCTTTCAAAGTTGGTTGCACACCTCTCTTTCCATATTTTCCATAGAGTCTCCCCTCTTATAGCATTCCACAGTGCTGAGGAACATCCGATTGCTTCACCCAGCAAAGCTTGCTTCTAGTTGATTTGTCCCTATAACAACATGATTCTCTCAAGGGCCTACCAGAATGATATTGATTTGGGGCATTAGTAGAAGAGGTGTACCAAGTCTTCCATGCCACAAAGGCATCATTTGCACCACGGAGGGACCCCACAAATTTTGTTAGCGTTTACATTGGTCCAGTCTCCACTACGTAGGATTTGCCACATAAGCACATGCTTTTTTATCTCGATGAGGGGGTGCCATAGGGATTGGAACTTAAAGTCTCCCACCTCCAGCTTAACCAATTCAGACACCACTTTCGATAGAGCATGTCATGAAAATCCACATCCTTCTTCAATCTCGAAATTTTTTCAAGGCTATTGCCATTGTGCCATCTCATACCCTCAAGGTGAGAAGAGTCCTAACCAATGAGGAGGTGAGTCCTCGAGCATTCCCAAGCATTGAATGTGCTCTAAAATAGACGCCATTCTTCATAGTCCACTCTTTTGGCCTGATCAATGTCCTCGAACCTAATCCATTGACAAGTTTCTTGGTTCTATAGGTATTTCCACAAGTGGAAGCCTGTGTTCCAAAGCTTCCTAGCTTTTTGGAGGTTCCAAGTCTCCACACTTCTAATGCCCTTGATAAGGAAACAAACCGAATCATTTTGTCTAATATCAACCGCCCATTTCCAATCTTCATTGATTCTGATAAACTATTTAACCTTGTTCCAACTCTTCCATAGAGAACAAATCAAGCTTGAGCCTTTGGGACTCACCGAAGATGGATTAAAAAAATGGTGATAAGGTCAAGACCCTTCCACGCCAGGAGACCCACAAGCTTAAGAGCACTCGTGTTTCTAAAAATAAGATTGGCCCAACAGGCATCACTGTTTCTCCATGCTTTAATTAACCATTTTTCCACTAACTTATTGGCCATTCCTTTGATGTCTAGAATGCCCAAACCACATTGATCCTTTTGGCTTATGCAAGTAGTCCATTTAATTTTGGGGATACCCTTCTATTGGGGTCACCTATCAAGAGGAAGTTCTTGCAATTTCTCTCCAATTTAAAGATCTCTTGGTCTTTCAGTCTCCAACAAGAGAGAAAGTAAAGCATTGAGGAGAGAAAGAATGTGTTAGTCACCATAGCATGTCCAACCAGATTAATCTGCATACCTTTCCAGTATGTCAGCTTGCTCTCGAACTTAGAGAGAGCCTAATTTCATCACTGCCCTATCGAATTGTCGAATCCCATCGGAATATCTAAGAAGTGGAAGATTTAACCACTAAGGATCAACTGACAATCATGGTTGATAAGCAATTGCGGAGGATGCCCAATAACTCCCCTAAAAGGGGTTTTATAATGATTTATTTTGGATCTCGAGGCCTCACAAAAAGTATTCAGACAACTCCAAAAAGTGTCAATTTTTAACGTATCATTATACAGAAAGACACTAATATCATTGGCAAAAACTATTATGATCTTCTCATCTTGATTTTACTTGAAGAGGATGCTGAAATTTTAATGCCAGAGGAAATACTTGATTATGATGTTACTACTACATGCACAGGTAACCAATATCATAGATATTTAGTTAAATATAAAAACCACTCACGTGAAGAATCTCAATGGATTCATAAGAGATCACTAACTCCACATTATGATCACTTGATTTTTGCATATCATTCACAATCACATTAAATTCTAGTTCTCCAATTTCATGCATGTTTTTACATGGAACATGCTTATGATTGTTCAGTGATGGGACATGTAACTATCCATCCATGTCTATTTTACTCTTATCAACTAAGATCAGTTGCTCATCAAATGGGAGGCATGTTATACTTTATGGAATAATGGAATGTTAAATGGATTTTACTACCTTGAGGTTTATAATGTGTTTTGTGTTTTGATTTAGGAAGTGAAGATTCATGAGGGTGTGAACATGCCTCGACTTATTCAAATATTTCTGGGATATTTAGAAGAATATTTAGAAGACATTATTTTAGTTATTTCTTATAAAAAAATAATAGATCGCTTTAGAAAGCGATGATTTTGTAAAAATAATAGATCATGATTTTTTAAATAAAGCAAAAGTATGCTTTTCGAAGCGTTTCCCTCATGTACCTTCTATTCAGGATGTAATGATAAATACCTATAAATATGCATGCTCTGATAGACTCGTCCATCAGAGTATGTGGGGGGAGATTGTACCCAATCTGGTGTCGATTCTCTTGTCTCTTTCTATTTTCTGAGTATTTTTGTGAGATTTTGTTACTATACTATCCTCTACGTATGTGTGTATGTGTGATCCAAAGGACAACAATTTCTTCTTGAGAAGGCTGCACATCTCTTTACTAGGCTTGTCCGCCTTTCCTACCCACCAATCTTTAAAGTATACTTGTAGATTATTTCTTTGAATTTCTTCTTCGTATCCCAACATGCTTTTGATTTTTTGAAGCCCTATGTGGCATTGAGAGTGACCTTTATTAACTTCTTCCTCCAAGCGCCAAAGCCTTTGCTATAGATTTTCCCTTCTAGCCCAATGAATGCTTTGCATATTTTTTTGAGTTCTGACCAAGATGTGTTGTGTCTTCATGACTTCCATCCTCTAACACCTAGCCAACAAGGAACGTGTGGCAAAGGCCTAGTTCAAGGCAGCAACAATCGCCCATTGGATAGAGGGCAAAGAGAGGGTGGTAGGATGGGCATGAAGCCAAGGGGCTTTCTTGAGATTGGCAACCGGCTTGAAGGAAAGCACAATTGGGTAGTGATTAGAGACAACAAGATCCACACATTGGGAGAGGAATAAGGGGGCCCGCTTATTGATGATATTCTATAGAATATAACTCCTTGCAAGTCTAGATTCCTTAGGTGAATTCTAGACTAGAGGTTTGACCAAGAGAAACCAACCTTGTCTTTGATCTCCACTAGATATAGATGGAGCTCGGTTTGGTCCTATACATCCTTCTCATTACCATCAATCATTTATCCTCTTTCCTTGCATCTATCATAAAGAACCTCCACCATATTGAAGTCCCCACAAAGAATGAAGTTGAGGGGAAAAGAGTCCAAAGATTGCCAAGTGGTAATTCTTTTCGAATCTGTATTGGAAGCATAAATAGAACAATGGTGAACTATAGAGGATTCCCAAAGGAAGCCCCAATCTGCCTATGGTTTTGATCCTCCCAAGAATACACGAGTCTAGCATACCAATAGCCATTAATACCAATGGTCGAGCCAGACATGGGACGACGAGATACATTTTGGTCTCTTTTGAAGAGACTCACCATCAACTTGTAAGTTTATACCCATCTTATTGTATAAAGATCTAAACACTAATAACTCGATCCATTTCAACTCTTCTGACACAAAGCAATTTTCATCCAGCAAAACAAATAGCACATGTTGATATATTTAGTTAGTGATGTGTGTGAACACACTAGGACCGCCAGGGCACTTTTTTCCCTCTTTAGGAGGTTTTTTCCCCCGGCTTGTATATACGCATATTGCCCTAATGGGCTACTTATCTTTGTACATTCTCTAGTAATACATTTAGTATTGTGTGTTGTGCTCCAACCTTCTTCTTCTTCCTTGTGTTGTTCACGTGCTTCCACAGATGACTAACTCCAACAATTGGTATCAGAGTAGGTTGTCCCTTCATCTAGGGCACCGTCGACACTCCTCCATTTGCAATCTCACAATCGCACGAATTTTGGTGAGCATACTCGGCGTGTTTTCGAGATCAAAACAACTTTGCTATGTGGTGCCGAAATCGTGATCTCAGCTTGTTTAGACCTCCGAACACACTATCGCAGTGCTTGTGCAGGCTATTTCGTCTTTTTGTGCCAAAGGTACATACCAATTTTTGTTCGCCAGTATAAGCATCTCGAAGTCTGCTACAGGTCTAGCAGAATTCGTATGGGTACTTCTGTTTAACTTTTTGAGATATAGTCAATTTTTTGCATCAAGGTATTTTAGTCATTGGCCATGGCTGAAAGCAGTGATGTATTCCGTATGTTGGCTGTTGAGGATAAGTTGGATGGTACCAACTACGCGTTATGGGCTTATATGATGCGACATGTGTTGGTTGCAAAAGGAATGTGGAACATTGTGCAGGGTATAAAAAAATGTCCTATCACACTCGCAACTGTTACAACGGAAGGTACAAAAGCAGAGGCAGAAGGTGTCGAAGATGATGATATTCTGCATATTCTTGTTCGTGCTGCAGTTTCTGCTGCACCTACTACAGAGTAGATTCGTTGGGATGGCGGAGATGCCCAGGCACATGCATTGATAGCTTTGTCTGTCAAACGTGCCATCATTCCTCACATATGCTCTTGTAAAACAGCTAAGGATGCTTGGGATACTCTTACCACATTGTACCAAGCTAGGAATGAGGCTCGTGTTGCGCTCCTCCGAAAAAAGTTGGAGATTGAGCAGATGAATGAAGGTGATTCTATGGACAGTTTCCTAACGAAGATCAAAGACTTGAAGGAACAATTGATTTCTGCTGATGAGGTTATACCAGATAGCTCACTTGTGCAGACCGTTCTGAATGGCCTTCCTGATTCATATCAGAGTTTTGCTTCTACTTTTCGGTTGGTGATGAAAGGCAATCTAAATGCCTTATCATTTGAGGAGTTAGTCTCTGTTCTGTTGCAGGAAGATCAGTCCAGGCAGAAGAGGTCCATTATGTGAGTTACATATCAAGCTTTCCTGGCTAGTCAGAAGGGCAAAGGAAAATGGAGATCTTCAACTAGTAAGCAGAAATCTGCTAATTCTGCATATTCGAAGAAGGAAGATAAATGAGAAGAAACTAGAAAAGCAGAAATTGTTTTGTAAGTACTGTAAAGGGAATGATCATATCATAAAGAACTGTCCAAAACTGGCTGCTAAAGAGGCAAATAAGAAAGAGGCTGGAATGGTTGTTGCAGAGGCCTCTACACCAAAAACAGAGTCTGCTAATCTTGTGCAAGAAGAAGAATGGGCGTTTACTACTGTCTGCAGTTTTGACCCATCTTCTCATGACCAGTGCATGTTTGCAGTAGACTCAGATGTTTGGTATTTTGACAATGGGTCAACCAAACATATTACCTTGCAGTGCAGTTTCTTCTCTTCACTCGAGCCTCCCCTATAGGGAATATTGTTACATGCACCAACAACTCCTCTTATCCTGTTATGGGAGTTGGTAAGATCATTTTGACTACTGCTGATGGTAGTTCTTTCACTTTGTCAGATGCTTTATTTGTGCCAGGGATCAAGAAGAACCTGTTATTAGTTTTTGCATTAGTCAAGATTGGCTTGGTTGTGAAATTTATTGATGATAGGTGTACAGTTCATGATCTGTCAAATGGCGATGTGATTATTGCTTCTGGCATCTTATGTCGTGGGCTGTATAAGCTCATAGACTATGAAAGATCTGTAAATGATTTGGCATGTGCAGTAAATGATTCTCAGGCTATGTCAGATGCAAAGCTTTGGCATGCACGCTTTGGTCATCTGAATTTTGCTAGTTTGCTACGCCTGCATAAATTTGAAATGGTGTCCTCTTTGCCCAAACTTGAGGCACCTGTAAAACATGTTTGTGAAGGCTGTATTTTGGGCAAAATGCAGCACTCGTCCTTTCCAAAAGATGGTTCAGTTTGGGCTACTCAGAAATTGCAGCTTGTACATAGTGATGGTTGTGGTCCTATGCAGACACCTTCTTTTGGGAATTATCTTTACTTCATGACTTTCATCGATGATTTTTCCAGGCATGCATGGGTATATCCATTGAAGGCAAAGTCCGAAGTGTTCATGTGCTTCAAACAGTTTTTGGTTTTGGCTAAAAATCTCTGAGCATCTAAAATGGGCACCCTCCATTCTGATCAAGGGGAGGAATATATGTCTTTTGATTTTAATGCATTTCTGGCTGAACGTGGGATAAAACACCAGTGTACAGTGTCATATACACCTCAACAGAATGGAGTTGCTGAACGAAAGAATAGGTCACTCATAGAGATGGCGAGGTGTATGGTCAAGAGTCAGGCATTACCACATAGTTTATGGCTTGAGGCTATCATGTGTGTAGCATATGTACTCAACAGGTGTCTCACTAAAGCGCTACAGTCTATCACTCCATATGAGGCTTGGCATGATCGCAAGCCATCTGTTGCTCATTTGTGTGTTTTTGGTTGTTTGGCATATGCATTAGTGCCTGAACAAAATCGCAGAAAATTGGATGATAAAGCAGTAAAATGTATTTTTGTTGGGTACAGTTCTAAAAGTAAAAGCTATCGTCTGTATCTTCCATAGACTAAATGCATTTTGGTTAGCTGTGATGTTGTTTTTGTGGAAGATGCTATTCAGCCATTGCTTTCATGTACTAAGGAGACATATGCTAGCTCCAAAGACATGTATGATACTTTGCTGCCTCTTTTTACAGGTGGACAGTCTAGTGCTTGTCCCAATGAGGCAACTTCTCAGCCTTTGCAGGTTTCATGTGATGATGCAGATCATTCCATTTCTGATGCACATTTACATGATGCACTACTTGATGAGAGAGCTGATATTGTGCAGGCAAAAACTATGCCAAAATGGATGGTGCAGACTTTGCGTGACAACAAATTAGATGCACCTCTGTCATATCGTACTCGTTCAGGCTCTCATACTGCCTCTTTTGCATCAGATTGCTATGTTATGCCTGCATCTAGTCTCTATGATGAGAATGAGCCTGTTTCGTTTGATCAAGCACAAAATTCACAAAAATTGGATGGCTACTATGCAATCTCAATATGATGTTATAATTAAGAATGGTAATTGGTCTTTATGTGACTTGCCTCCTCGAAAGAAGGCCATTGGCACTAAGTGGGTATACAAGTTGAAGCGTAACCGGATGGTACGGTTCACATGTATAAGGCTAGGCTTGTTGCAAAGGGTTATGCACAGGAAAGAGGCATTGATTTTGATGAGACCTTTGCACCTACATGCCTTATGACTACTGTTCGGAGCATCTGTGCACTTGAAGCTCATCATGGTTGGAATGTACATCAGTTGGACATTAACAACATTACTAAATGGTGACTTGCATGAAGAAGTGTATGTTTTTCAACCCTGTGGCTTTGTGCAAAAAGGGCATGAGAACCAGGTGTGCAAGTTAAAGAAGGCATTATATGGTTTAAAGCAAGCACCACGTGCTTGGTATGAGAAGATACATGCCTATCTGATTGCACATGGTTTTGTGAACAGTCCAACTGAAAGCACCTTATATGTTAAGCGTGCTAATGATGTGCTTCTGATCATTGTTGTCTATGTTGATGACATGTTGCTCATTGGTCCTATTGAGAAGCATATTGCTGATTTTAAGGCTGATTTGCATGCCTCATTTGAGATGTCTGATTTGGGGCATTTGCATCACTATTTGGGTATTCAGTTTATGCAAGTTGATGGTGGAATGGCTTTGTGTCAAACGAAATATATTGACACATTATTGCAACGTTTTGGCCTTGAAGACTGTAAGCTTATTGCCACTCCTATGGAGACAGGTTTGCGATTGAGTCTTGATGATGCTGGAGATGCATTTGATGCTGTTCTCTATCAGCAGGCTGTTGGATGCTTGATTTACTTATGCATTACTCGGCCAGATATTCAGTTTGCTGTCTCACAGATGAGCAGGTTTATGCATTGCCCAGGAGTCAAGCATTGGTAAGTGGTTGAGCGTACCTTTCGCTACTTGAGTGTTACTCGGTTACTTGGGTTGTTTTATCCCAAGGGGGGATCACTACCGCTAGATTTGTATGCTTTTTCTGACTCTGATTGGGTTGGTTGCTATGACACTCGTGTGTCCACTCTTGGCTTTTGCTTCATGCTTGGTAGCTCATGTATATCTTGTTTGAGCAAGAAGCAGCCTACTATGGCCACTTCCAGTTGTGAGGCTGAGTATAGGGTAGCTTTCACAACGACTCTTGAGTGTGTGTGGCTCAAACCCCTTATGGCTGATTTGGTTGTTGGTTAGACTTTTGCCACCACCATCTTCACTAACAGTCAGAGTGCATTGGCAGTTGCGAGGAACCATGTGTTCCAGGCTCGCACTAAGCACATTGAGGTGCATTATCACTATGTCAGGGAAGGTTCTCTGCTGGGGAGATCAGCTTGGCATATGTGCCCACGCAGTAGAACATTGCAGACCTTTTCACAAAGGCTCTGCCTAGGGAGAAGTTTGAAGCTTTCCGCAACGCTTTGGGCTTACTTCCTTTTGTAGAGTGATTTCCACATAGCTTGGCACTTCCTTATACATGAGTGCCAACTCCTTGTTCACTGCATCACTCTCAGGGGGGATTTGTTGATATATTTAGGTAGTGATGTGTGTGAACACACTAAGACCGCAGGGGCACTTTTTTCCCTCTTTAGGAGGTTTTTTCCCCCCGCTTGTATATATGCCTATCGCCCTAATGGGCTATTTATCTTTGTACATTCTCTAGTAATACATTCAGTATTATGTGTTTTGCTCCAAGCTTCTTCTTCTTCCTTGTGCTATTCACGTGCTTCCACAGACGTCTAACTCCAATAGCACAAACACCATCTTCTCCCAATAAAGAATCTATAGAACTCATGCAACGAATAGGGATTCCGAACATTAATGAAAACTTTAACAAGAAAGTATATATTAAACCAGGGATCCCCAAAACATGGTATGCGGCAAAATTCTTCACATTTCAGCTTATGCAAGTAGAAATAATGAGATACCTACTATGGATTATTCTTCATGTTAAAACACAACAAAGACACTATATGCTCATGAACATAACAAAATGGAACCAAAGTAAATGCATAATCTGGTTAGAGTGAACGTTTTTACCTTTAAGCGAACCTACTAGTATTCGAAGGATCATATTTAGTTAAATATATGCTAAGTGCAAGTCATATATATATATATATATATATATATATATATATATATATATATATATATATATATATATATATATATATATATATATGTATGTATGTATGTGTGTGTGTGCTATAAGGACAAGAGAAGAAAGGTGGCCTAAGTTTTCTCTACCACTGCAGCATATTTTGCACCATATGGGAGCATGCAAAATATTACTAGCTTTGACATTGGTCCATATTCCACGATGAAAGATGTGCCACATGAGGACTGCTTTCTTAGTCATGATGAGTGGGACTTCAATTTGGTTTAAGCCTTCATTCTATGTCTTCAAAGACATCAATCTTCGAAGTTAACCCTACAAATTAGATCAATTTCTTCAAAACTAATCTAGTCTCGTTTTTTAATGCACCCAAATATGAAAGGTTTCACAAGAAGGACCATTGCATATTACAAAATTTAACTCCGACACTTCGGAGGACTCGAACCCAAACTATTCTTCATCCTTTGGATCATCCATTAATTCCTCATGTATTTGGCCTTTGAGGCCTCCCAAATGTTCATCATAAGTTTCTTATAATTTTCTCTAGAGAGTGCAGACTAGCTTTTGCATTGTAGATTGATCTAGGAGAGTTCCTTGTTGGGATGTTGATGCTAGCTAGGTGGCATCATGTATCATTACCTTGGCTTCTATTGTTGGAAAGCACTCCTATAACTATGCAATAGTCTTTGTGCAAGAGACCATGTGCTTTATTAAATAATTTGAGCCCATCTAAATAGTCTACTAGTGACCTTGAGAAGAAGGCTCTTACAACGAGACTTTATAGTTGATACAAAAGCTAGAAGAGTAAGACAAAATGATTCAAAACATCATTGATAGTGATTTATAAGAACAATAAAAGGCCCACTAATGAGTGTTTGTCTTACAATCACTCTAAAAAATGCTCAAAGTGAAGAAACGCTTTACAAGTAGTAGATGACTAAATGCACCAAGTTCCTCCCCAAGATGCAGCAACAAAGATTTTTTTAGTTGCAAAAATATTTGGAAGAGGTTATATAAATTAGTACAAAGCTTGAAAAACATTTAAAAAATATTCACAAGGCCCAAGAAACACACATGAACGTGGATGTGATGGCTCATGATAATATTCTAGAAAAGATGACATAAGTCCAATGTGAAGAATTCAAACACAAAAGCTCCTAAAGAGTAAATGGAAAATGATTTTCTAGTGATGTATCATCCATATGATAAAGTAGTTCTAAATGAGATAACTAAATGTTCATGGGAAAGTCGCATCCAAAAGTTTGATGTTATATGCATTCTATATGAAAAACATTTCCTTACTTCACATTTTCTAAAAATGTTAGCACCTTAAAATTTTATGTATATTCTGCATGCGAATTTATCTAATTTTCAGCCAGCTTGATGAGAAAACTTTCCAACCAAATATCCATATTTTCATATATTTTTTTGGCTAAGTTTTTATTCATGCATATATTTTCATACATTTTTTATTTATCCATATTTTCGGCTAAGTTAAATCCATATTTTTATTTTCAGCTAAGTTACTATCTTGAAACCCATTGAAGGTAGCTTTTGACATTTGTTAAATCACCTACACTTACCATATTTAGTAAGATTGATATTACAACCTTATTATTTGATTTGAATTTGCGAACATTCAAGTAACACACTTCAAGAACATGGTCTAAATTCCAAGATTGAGTAGCATAATCATAAAACATTCTAGTTGCAAAACAATAATTAGAAATATGAAATTAATCAATAATTCTCACAAATTTTAATAAGGCCTTTAGTCTAAATGTTATAATGTGTAATAGGCCTCTTTTCTAGTGAAATAATTCATTTTGAACTTTTTGAATTTAATTGTGGGATAATGCTTATATAAAAGAAGTCTTTTGCTTCCGTTCATCTCACGAGGTCGTCCATTTCTTCATAGACACACACAGAGAGACTTTATGTTCGAAACCGCCCTGCCTCCGAGCTATCTTGTATTCGTGAGAGTAGCCCATGCATAAGTCTTATAATGAGATAATATCTCTCTAATTTAGAGACTCCTCTCTTCCTCCTCTACCAAGTGGGCTAGATGCCTCAAAATGATGCCCTGTGGCATATGTGCCATCTCATTTAGGAAGTTGTGCATCCATGATGTGACATTTCCTTCCCCTTAAAAGCATTTTCGTCCTCAAAAATGTAAATGAAATGTCCGTAATGGTAGAATAAAGTGCTCGGACTCCCCTGAACCCCATGTACTCAATGTACATGGTCATCTTTGTGTGTTGTTTCCCCATATCCTTCCCCTTGAGAAGCCTCATAAGAGATCATCTAAAAGGTGGGAAACCGTTTGAGTGGTGTCTATTATCTCCCATGTACACTCAATATCCAAACTATCACTCCCATGACATATAACATCATCCAAATGACCTAAGTCCATATGATGTATACTCTATGGAGTAATAGCATAAGAAGCAAGTATAAAGTGCCAAACTTATAAGCTTGACCGTACTGTAATGGAGATAATAAACCATAAAATCCTATAAATATAGAACAAAGTCCCATAACAAGTGACTCCAAACCCATCTAAGACTAAATGATAGAGCACACTCAAATATAAAAGAAGTCTTTTGCTTCTGTTCATCTCACGAGGTCGTCCGTTTCTTCATAGACACACACACAGAGACTTTATGTTTGAAACTGCCCTGCCGCCGAGCTATCTTGTATTTGTGAGAGCAGCCCACGCATAAGTCTTATAATGAGATAATATCTCTCTAATTTAGAGACTCCTCTCTTCCTCCTCTACCAAGTGGGCTAGATGCCTCAAAACGATGCCCTGTGGCATATGTGCCATCTTATTTAGGAAGTTGTGCATCCATGATGTGACAGCTTATAATGAATAATTAGGTCATTTTATACATCTAGGAAAATTTTTGGGATGATAAGTTTCATATTCTCTCTCTAGATATTATTCACATCATGTTTTCTAGTTGAAATTTGTTGAAAGTGAAGATGAAAGTAAGAAAAACTCTGTCCGAGAGAAAGGTAGAGCAAGTTTAAGAGAATCAAAGTGCCTATGTGAAATTTTTGTGAATCATGTTTTAAGTACCTTGTTCAGGGCTCTACATTTAGTTCATTGTAAGAAAATGTCTTGATTTTACTCTCTCTAGAATTTTGAAACTTGCAGGGCTCAAAAGTGGCATTTGGAGGTAGATTTGGATGTAGTTCATCTCTAACACTATTGTGCAGATAAAAAAATTGAATAAAAGTGTCTCTCACAAGCTTAAGCTAATTCCTCACCATTTTTGAGTTAGAATCCTTTAAAAAGTGCCGTTTTCCAACACTTAAAAAAAAAAGAGGGCTTCTCTACTTCTATTCGAATCCATGATTCTGATGCTTATGTGTCACCATGTCTAATTATGGATATTTTTGGATATGTCTTTTTCGTGCTTTTCTCATATTTTTGACAGGTATGCAAAAGAAAGCACACTACAATTGCATGGCTTTTTTGCGAAAGTTTTGGAGAAACTTGATTTTTTCTAAATTTGGTGGATCACACACTCCTTTGGGGCAGCGATCAAACTCTGCTATAGGGAGACCTGCGCGTCAAAAAAAGGGGATGCACAGAAATCAGAGAATTACCTTGTGATTGAGAGTGAGAGTGAGAGTGCGAGTGCGAGTGAGAATGTGATTGGGACTGCAAGTGTGAATGCAATTGTGATAGCTTGGGGGTAGTCGGGAGGTAGAGGCTTCGTCAAGAAGCTATTTTCCAAAGTTATTGTAACCATTGGTTCACACCTACAAAATCAGAATTCTTCTTTCTCTGAGTCATATTTTTTTTTGCTATTCCGCATCATATTTTCTCTTATCTTGTGCAATCTCTGCGTTTTTCTCTCTTCTCTTATTCTTGAGTGATCATAAGATTGTGATTGAGGAAATGCTACAAGTGGCATCAGAGCAGAATCAATTCTCAGTTACGATGGAAGGTTTGATGTAGAAGATGCGTGAGAAAGAGGAACTGATGGAGAAGCTTCTTGGAGAATTACACAAAGAACAAGGTGGTAAACAACCAGAAGATGCAACAAATTTATTCGTGGAACCGAACAATGAAGTGGGTGAAGGTGTAGGAACATCTAGTGTGCCTCGAGGAAAACAAAAATGCAACTATGAAGATATGGAACCAGGTGAGTTTTCCCTTAACCAGGTCTTCAAGAAGGCAAAGTTGAATGATTTTGATGGTGAGAAGAAGAGTGGCAAAGATCTTGAGGCATGGATTGAAGAGCTGGAGGATTTCTTTGATCTTTGACAATTTGGTGAGGGGTTGAAGGCAAAAGTTGGCATCCTACACTTGTGTGGGATTGTGAATCTATGGTGGAAGTCCTATATGCAGACTCCAATGCATTCTGATCCGATTTTATGGAAGGAGTTTAGAGAACAAGCTGAAAAATGTTATTGTTCTCCACACTACCATATGGAGAAGAAGATGGAGTTCTACAATTTTTGACAACACGAAAGTGATAAGTGTAGAGGAGGTACTGGGGTATCTGCCTTTATCAAAAGTAGAGAATAAAGATTAAACACATCCAGTACGTCGCCTACTCAAGGGGGGTTCTCTTTAGGGAAGTATACCCTTTAACATTTCTGTGAGCAGACAGAGGAGTTGTACATACTCTAGAAATATTAATCAACTAATGACCACAGAAGACCATATATTTCTTGATTCGAATCAGATGATTACAAGGTTGGGCAGAGTGATGCTCAAAAGTGCAAACTTTGTGCTAACGAGCCGCAAGCTTAGGGCTAACAAGCCACCCTAAAAGTAAATAACTCTAACACAACAGATTCTTCCCATCAGCATAAGGGGCCACTGATACGCATACTAACTCAGAACAATACAAAGAATTTCTCAAGAGGATAGAACCTAATCAACAACACTGACTCACAGAAAAGAAGAAGAATCCAAGCTACTCTCTTACACTATAGTGCTCATAGCCCTCCACTGAGAAGCCTACCCTCTGTATACACACTACAGAGTAGCTCCTACAATAGGCTTGAAACCACCAAGTGCAAGAGAGGACTTCTGCACGTATACACAAACCTCTGTATCTCTAAAATTGTACCCCAAATGAGCACAAATCCATTGTTTTTATAGGCCCCAATAGGTCAAGAGGGCCTTGCCGATTCTTCACGTCCACTGATCACGTGCCGGTTAATCACCCAAAATTGGGGGTAGGTCAAATATTCCACTTGATTTGAATTAGATCCACAAAAATAGGTAGTCGCCTTGAATAGTTGGTAGCAAAAAAAACTTTTCCCTGCTTTCACTTTTTACCCTGCACACAGAAATCTTCTGACTCCCATCATTATTCTCTTCTTTAAGGTCATATTTCTTCTCCTTTGTCCTTGTTGAGATCTCATGCCTTTTAGAGCACGTCAGGTCCTTGTTCCCTAAAATCTGACTTAAATTTGCTTATAGAATCAGATAGAAATGTTGCCCTTTCCTTGTATTGCATTCACGACTTCTGAGAGTCTAGATCTGCCATTGCTGTTCCAATTGTGTAGGTTTTGACCTCCGTTCCAAGGTTTGAATTACGGTGCTCTCTGTGTCATTGTGTGTGCATGTGTGTGTGTGTGAATGTGTGTGTACACATGGGGGGTATGTGTGAATGTGAAAGTGTGAGTGTGTGTGCACTTGTGTGTATGTGAGTGTGTAAGGGTATGTGTGTGAGTATGGGGTGCATGGGTTGCATGTGTGTGAGTGTGTGTGGGGGTGTATGTGTTTGTACGGGTGTGAGAGTGAGGGTGTGTGCGCGGGGGAGTGTATATATGTATTTGAGTATATGCGAGTGCGTGTGTGTGTAGGGATGTGTGTATGTGTGGGAGTGGGTGTGTGTGTGTGGAAATGTGTGTGTGTGTGTGTGTGGCAGTAGATGTATATGTAAAGATGTGTGTGTATGTGATTGTGCATAGGTATGCATGTATGAGTGCGTGCGCATGTGAGCATGTGTGCAAGCATGTGTGTGTGCTGCCTGCGTGTGTGCTGCATGTGTGTGTGGGTGAATGTGTGAATGCATGTGAATGTGCGCATGTGTGCATGTATGTGTGGACGTGCATGTGTGCATGCATGTGTCCTTCGTGCATGAGGGATAGGTGGAGAAGGGGGGAAAGCGTGGGAGTGAGCGGGGGCGGGGGGTGTGGGAGGCAGCGGGGCGGAGGGCTGGCGGGGGCTGCGGGCTGTGGGGGCTGCGGGTTGCGGGCTACGGGCTGTGGGGGCTGCGGGCTACGGCGGAGTGGCTGCGGGGGAAGCTGCGGAGGGATGGCGGGATGGGTCAGCGGGGGTGGCGGGGGGCTGCGGGAGGGGTCAGCGGGGGGGTCAGCGGGGGTGGCGGGGGGCTGCGGGAGGGGTCAGCGGGGGGGTCAGCGGGGGTGGCGGGGGGCTGCGGGAGGGGTCAGCGGGGGGGTCAGCGGGGGTGGCAGGGGAGGTGAGAGAAGGAGGGGAGGAAGAAAGAGAGAGAGAGAGAGAGAGAGAGAGAGAGAGAGAGAGAGAGAGAGAGAGAGAGAGAGAGAGAGAGAGAGAGAGAGAGAGAGAGAGAGGGCACGCGGGGCGGGGGAGGAGAGAGAGAGAGAGAGAGAGAGAGAGAGAGAGAGAGAGAGAGAGAGAGAGAGAGAGAGAGAGAGAGAGAGAGAGAGAGAGAGAGAGGGCACGCGGGGCGGGGGAGGAGAGAGAGAGAGAGAGAGAGAGAGAGAGAGAGAGAGAGAGAGAGAGAGAGAGAGAGAGAGAGGAGAGAGAGAGAGAGAGAGAGAGAGAGAGAGAGAGAGAGAGAGAGAGAGAGAGAGAGAGAAAAGAAAGAAGGGGAGGGGGTAGGCCGTGAGAGAGAGAGGAAGGGAGGACGGGAGAGAGAGAGAGAGAGAGAGAGAGAGAGAGAGAGAGAGAGAGAGAGAGAGAGAGAAAAAGAGAGAAGGAAGCATGAGATCGAATACCGCCATCATCAACAACAATTCAAATCCAATTCCAAAGGCCAATCACACCTTCAGAAGCCTTGCATGACATGAGCCCCCATGAAGAACAACCTGGTTGTAGGCTTTCATCACTGATGCCATGAACTTGCCCCGAAAAAGAGAGAAAAATAGCACAACAGAGAGAGAGAAAGGAGGGGTACTACAGACCCCCACATCAGGATTTTGCACCACCTCGGTGCAATTTCCTTCTTATCCGCTTATTGAATAAACGAAATAACTACCCAAAACTTGAATGACATGTGGTATGTACAGTGGTTGAAATCCTTCCAAGTCAAATTAGTTTAGATACTTCTTCACCCTGGAGATGTTGACCAGGGGAATCCTTTTTCCCTGCAAATCTTCCAGATGCACTGCGCCATGTGGTAATACCTTGATAACCTTATATGGTCCTACCCATTTGGGTGCCAATTTAGTTTGAATTGCTGGAACCTGATGCACTAAAACCATGGACCCTTCCTGAACTTCATTGGATCTCAGATACCTGTCATGCAATCTCTTGCGCTTTTCTTGTGTTACCTTAAGTTTCTGCATTGCCCCTTCTCTGTACTCTTCTAATGCCACCAATCTTTGAATAGGGGGTTCAATTCCAATGGTTTTGATTCCTATTTCCTTTCTGATAATGAACTCGAACGGTGCCAATGCCTCTTTCCCATAAACTAAACGAAATGGAGTCTCGCCTGTGGTTCCCCTCTTCGTGGTTCTGAAAGCCCAAATTGCACCAATCAGTGCTTGTGGCCAGGAGCTTTGATGATCGAAAGATAATTTGCGAAGCAGTCCAATCAAAATCTTATTGGAACTCTCTGCTTGGCCATTTGCCCTTGGATAGTAGGCACAAGATTTTTTATGGAAGACTTTGTACCTGTCAAATATAAACTGGAGCAATTGATTTACAAAATGTGTGCCCCTATCACTAGTAATTTCCAGTGGGCAACCAAATCTTGAGAAAATACGTTTATACAAGAATTTGGCTACTGTTAAAGCCGTGCAGTCCACAGTAGCTTTAGCCTCTATCCATTTAGTGGCATAACATGTGGCCATCAAAATATACTTTTTACCTCCAGGTTGACCAGTTGGACTAATTGGTCCTATGAAATCAAGACCCCATCGTTCAAATGGAAGCCATCCGATAGATATGACCAATGGTTGGAAATTCAATCTGGTTGGCGTGGGAGCACACCTCTGGCAGATGTGACATTCTTTAGCAAACTTGATTGCATCCTTGAAAATGTGAGGCCACCATAGACCTTTGTGGATGATTCTATGAGCCAATTCTTCCCCCCTTAGATGTCCTTCACTGTGTGCAGCCTCTAGCAGAAGATTTACCTCCTCTGGATAGACACACCTTCTCAATATATCATCCTGACAGTATTTATATAAATTTTCATTTATAAGAGAATATGCTTTGGTTTTCAAAAGTAATCTTCTTTTTTCTACAGGTGTCAAATGTTCTGGGATCTTTCCAGTAGTAAGAACATGGAGAATTTCATCATACCAACCAGTCCAAATTGCTACCAGGAAAAGATTGCTATCCACCAGTTCGTCATTGATACCTGTTGCCTTCTCGCTCATTGCTGTCCTGGACACTTGATCTGCCATGTAGTGCTCTTTTCCTGGCTTAATATGAATATCAAAATTAAATTTTTGAAATAGGAGTAACCATCTCCAAATCCTTCCAGCTACTCTAGGCTTGTTTATCAAATACTTCAAGGGCTGATGATCAGAGATAACAATGAAATGTACACCAAGGAGATAATGTCTAAACTTCTGAAGAGCAAATATGATAACCAAACCTTCTCTTTCCGTTGTACTGTAATTTCTTTCAGCTTGGTTGAGTAGTCTGCTGGCATAAGAGATAGGTCTATCCACTTTGTGAGATGATGGTTGAGCTAGAACTGCACCAACAGCATGAAGACTAGCATCTGTATGCACATGAAATTCCAATGACCAATTAGGAACACTTAAAAGTGGAGCAGTACATAGCCTCAATTTTAGTTCACAAAATGCTTTGTTAGCTGCAGCACTCCATGAGAAAGGGATCTTTTTACTGGTAAGCCTTGACAAGGTTAATTAGCATTGGAATGTCCATTGTTGTTACAGATCGTGCACCAAATTTGTCTCCTTATATCTTGTGTGGTCTTCAAATCTTCTAACTCATGGCGAAGTTGGGCTACTTCATCATCCGTGCGTCGCAGTGGTGGCAAGACCTTCTCTTCTTGTTGATTTTGTTGCATTTTTAATGCCTCCAGTTCCCTCCTTAGTTGCTCAATAGGATCCAGGTCTGCAGCATACTTAGGTTGTGTATCCCCTTCAAAATGTTGCCTTGCTTCTTCAATGCGTGATGCCGCTGCAACAAAATCATTGAGGGTGGCATCCAATCTAAGAGACTCACGAAGCTTCTGCTGAGATGACCTGGGCAGAGCCTTCTCTATCCACTTTTTAACCAAAAAGTCACCTGGAGCATGTGGCAGACGTGCAACAAGTGCTTTTGTTCTAGTGTGAAGTTCATGAAAAGATTCACCTGATCTTAGCTTCAAATTCTCTAGCTGATCTAGAGCTCTTTTTGAGGAATCACTTGGTCGGAATGTCTGTGAGAATGCCGCCTTCAGAGCCTCCCATGTAGTGAAATGGCCATCTGCATATTGACTATACCATTTATCTACAAGACCCTCCAATGTGGATGGAAAAAGTGCCAGCATTGCATCCTCTCTATTTTGCAGACCTCTTCCACGGCATAAAGAGATGAATCTCCTCACATGATCATCAGCATCCTCATAAGCTTGTCCCTTGAAGGTAGGGAATTTGATGTTTAATCTGGAGAGCAAATGAGAGAGGTCCTCCATTTGTACTGGTGTTTCTTCGGACGTATCTGAAGAGAAGTCTAGGGTTCTCCTATACCTCTCTTTTGACAATGGTGTCGTACCCAAATCAATAGATAAATTTAGGGAAGGCAGAGGGGAGGTAGACTCACTAGCCGTGGTTATTGCTAACTTGTTAAGGCTCCTCCGAACACAAAGAGACTCCTTATCTGCTCGTGTATGGATCATGTACCTACTTGCCAATGTAATAGGGCAAAAATACCTCTCACAAAAATGCAAAGGTCCCACCGTGCGTGCCAAACTGTAGAGGAGGTACTCGGGTATCTGCCTTTATCAAAAGTAGAGAATAAAGATTAAACACATCTAGTACGTCGCCTACTCAAGGGGGGTTCTCTTTAGGGAAGTATACCCTTTAACATTTCTGTGAGCAGACAGAGGAGTTGTACATACTCTAGAAATATTAATCAAGTAATGACCACAGAAGACCATATATTTCTTGATTCGAATCAGATGATTACAAGGTTGGGCAGAGTGATGCTCAAAAGTGCAAACTTTGTGCTAACGAGCCGCAAGCTTAGGGCTAACAAGCCACCCTAAAAGTAAATAACTCTAACACAACAGATTCTTCCCATCAGCATAAGGGGCCACTGATACGCAGACTAACTCAGAACAATACAAAGAATTTCTCAGGAGGATAGAACCTAATCAACAACACTGACTCACAGAAAAGAAGAAGAATCCAAGCTACTCTCTTACACTATAGTGCTCATAGCCCTCCACTGAGAAGCCTACCCTCTGTATACACACTACAGAGTAGCTCCTACAATAGGCTTGAAACCACCAAGTGCAAGAGAGGACTTCTGCACGTATACACAAACCTCTGTATCTCTAAAATTGTACCCCAAATGAGCACAAATCCATTGTTTTTATAGGCCCCAATAGGTCAAGAGGGCCTTGCCGATTCTTCACATCCACTGATCACGCGCCGGTTAATCACCCAAAATTGGGGGTAGGTCAAATATTCCACTTGATTTGAATTAGATCCACAAAAATAGGTAGTCGCCTTGAATAGTTGGTAGCAAAAAAAACTTTTCCCTGCTTTCACTTTTTACCCTGCACACAGAAATCTTCTGACTCCCATCATTATTCTCTTCTTTAAGGTCATATTTCTTCTCCTTTGTCCTTGTTGAGATCTCATGCCTTTTAGAGCACGTCAGGTCCTTGTTCCCTAAAATCCGACTTAAATTTGCTTATAGAATCAGATAGAAATGTTGCCCTTTCCTTGTATTGCATTCACGACTTCTGAGAGTCTAGATCTGCCATTGCTGTTCCAATTGTGTAGGTTTTGACCTCCGTTCCAAGGTTTGAATTACGGTGCTCTCTGTGTCATTGTGTGTGCGTGTGTGTGTGTGTGAATGTGTGTGTACACATGGGGGGTATGTGTGAATGTGAAAGTGTGAGTGTGTGTGCACTTGTGTGTATGTGAGTGTGTAAGGGTATGTGTGTGAGTATGGGGTGCATGGGTTGCATGTGTGTGAGTGTGTGTGGGGGTGTATGTGTTTGTACGGGATGGGTCAGCGGGGGGGGTCAGCGGGGGTGGCGGGGGGCTGCGGGAGGGGTCAGCGGGGGGGGTCAGCGGGGGTGGCGGGGGGCTGCGGGAGGGGTCAGCGGGGGGGTCAGGGGGGGTGGCGGGGGGCTGCGGGAGGGGTCAGCGGGGGGGTCAGCGGGGGTGGCGGGGGAGGTGAGAGAAGGAGGGGAGGAAGAAAGAGAGAGAGAGAGAGAGAGAGAGAGAGAGAGAGAGAGAGAGAGAGAGAGAGAGAGAGAGAGAGAGAGAGAGAGAGAGAGAGAGAGAGAGAGAGAGAGAGAGAGAGAGAGAGAGAGAGAGAGAGAGAGAGAGAGAGAGAGAGAGGGCACGCAGGGGCGGGGAGGAGAGAGAGAGAGAGAGAGAGAGAGAGAGAGAGAGAGAGAGAGAGAGAGAGAGAGAGAGAGAGAGAGAGAGAGAGAGAGAGAGAGAGAGAGAGAGAGAGAAAAGAAAGATGGGGAGGGGGTAGGCCGTGAGAGAGAGAGAGGAAGGGAGGACGAGAGAGAGAGAGAGAGAGAGAGAGAGAGAGAGAGAGAGAGAGAGAGAGAGAGAGAGAGAGAGAGAGAGAGAGAGAGAGAGAGAGAGAAAGAGAGAAGGAAGCATGAGATCGAATACCGCCATCATCAACAACAATTCAAATCCAATTCCAAAGGCCAATCACACCTTCAGAAGCCTTGCATGACATGAGCCCCCATGAAGAACAATCTGGTTGTAGGCTTTCGTCACTGATGCCATGAACTTGCCCCGAAAAAGAGAGAAAAATAGCACAACAGAGAGAGAGAAAGGAGGGGTACTACAATAAGCATAGCTTGTCTATTGATGAGTACAAAGAGAAGTTGATACCTCTTCATAAATATGCATTGGAGGTTAGTGGTGATGCTCTGAAGAGCAAATTTATTGAAGGGCTTTGTGAGGAACTTCGTTATCAAGTCAAGGGATCTAGATGCATTGATTTTCTGGATGTTGTTGCGATGGCTAAGAACTTTGAGAAGATGGAGAAGTTCAATTTGTAGAAGGCAAATAGAAGCAGCTTCATTGCGACAGGACATAAACCATAGAGACCTGTTGCAATGAACATGAATAATTCAAAGAAGACTCCATCTTCTAATAACCAAGGCAAGAATCCTTCTTAGGTGGAAAATCAAAGGAGGAATCAACCAATCCATTGGCAACAAGTCCCTGATTTTATTGAGAGGGCAAAAGGACTTGGTCTATGTTTTTGTTGTAGGGACCAAGGGCATCGAACAGATGAGTGCCCAAATAAGGCAGACTTTCGGATCGCACAATCAAAGGCAATAAACATCATTGAGGGAGGAACAACAACTGAGAAAGCAGATGATGGACGTAAGTTCCCTAACTCTACTTTACATTGCGTGGTGGCTAATTCTTTCCCAAAGGCTTATGCAATTACAATTTTTGGGTATTCTTTCTATGCATAAAATCAGATTTCTAATCGATTTAGGTAGCACACATTTTTTTCTATCTTTCAAATTGGTACAGAATTTGGGGAAACCCCTAAACATGCAGATGACTAGACCTATAGAGATGGCCAATGCACGACTCCATTATATGAAAGGATACATTGAAAACGTTGCATTTACTTTTTCTGATAGATCTTTTTCTAGAAAATTTCATGTGATTGAGATGAAGCATAGTGATGCAATCATAGGCATGGACCCATTAGTTTAGAATTCTGCAACAATTGATTGTGAGCAAAGAACAATCACTTTAAAGTTAGATGGTGAATCTATCCACATTCTAGGAGATGCATATAATCCTAAAACTATCCTTATTTCTGTTACGCAGATAATTAGAGGTATATGTGATGGCTGTAAAACATTTGTAGTGTATGTGAACAATCTACATGAGGAAGATAATGATGAAAGTATTCCAAATTATGTAGAAAATCTTTTGAAAGAATATGTCGATGTATTTCCAGAAGACTTGCCTGGTATACCTCCACCTAGGGCAGATTGACCATGCCATTGACCTATATCCAAGGAGTGAACCATATTCTATAGATTTAACATCGATCAATTAAAGGAGCTTAAGATTCAATTAGATGATCTTTTGAAGAAAGGCTTGATAAGACTGAGTGTCTCACCTTGGGGTGCACCTGTTTTATTTCAGAAGAAGAAAGATGACCCTTACAGATTATGCATTGACTATAGGGGGTTGAATAAAAGAACAATTAAAAATAAGTATCCACTCCCTCACATAGACGACTTATTATCACTTAAGTGGAGCGACTCTATTCATTAAGATTGACCGAAGATCTGGATATCACCAAATTAGGATCAAAACAGAGGATATTCCCAAGACAGCTTTTTGAACACGATATGGTCACTACGAGTTTACGATTTTACATTCTAGATTAACAAATGCTCCTATCACATTTATGTTCTTGATGAATAATGCTTTTCATGATTACCTAGACGAATCATCTTAGTATTTCTTGATTATATATTTGGATACTCTAAAGATGATTCTGAAAATGCGGTACCTCTCAATAAGACTTTGCAAACTCTTAGAGAACACAAATTGTATGGAAAGATGAGTAAGTGTTTCTTTTCTAAAGATAAACTTGTATACCTAGGAAGAGTCATATCAAAAGAAGGAATTCATATAGATGAAGATAAAATTGGCCGATTCCTAAGACTGTAAAGGATGTTAGAAGTTTTCTTGGGTTGGCACAATATGAAAGAGCACATATTAAGGATTTCTCTAAGATAGCTACTCCTCTCACATAATTGACTAAAAAGAATGCTTCTTTCTGCTTTCTATTAGGTATCAGGATTTGCGTGGAGTGATGCCTATCAAATATCCTTTAAAAAACATTGAAACAAAAAGTCATTGAAAGTGTGTTTTGAAATTCCAGAAATACAAAATCCTTTTGTGGTTGCATATGATGCAAGTGGCAGTGAGATAGGGTGTGTTCTTTCATAGGTTGATAGGGTGGTCGCATATGACTCCAAAAAATTAAGAAAACATGCACTTAACTATCCTACTCATGATCTAGAAATGCTTGTTGTTGCACATGCACTTAAGCATTGGAGACATCTATTGTTAGGGTTTAAGTTTGAATTGATAAACAATCATCAGAGTCTAAAATACCTTTTCACACAACCATTACTTAACAACAGGCAGAAGCGTTGGATTGAATTATTAAGTGAGTATGATTTTGATATTAAGTATCTGGCTGGTAAGCAAAATAAGGTCGTTGATGCATTGAGTCACAGACCTTTATGTAATCTCCTTTCTATAATAAATTCCAATTTTCTCAATCAAATTCAAGAAGAACTGAAACATGACTCTTTTTATGCACCTATTTTGAATTTTTTGAATGCAAAGAGGGATCGATGTATCATGAAAAAATTCATTTGCAGAATGGATCCTTGTGTTGTAATAATCAATTATGCATATCTTCTGACTCTCGGTTAAAAGTTAGAATATTGCATGATTGTCATGATGCATCTTTCTATGCACATCGAGGTTATTCAAGGACCTATGTTAAAACAGAGTATTCTTACCTTTGGCCATGTATGAAGCAGGATATTAGAAAATATGTTAGTGAATGTTTAAAATGCCAACAGGTTAAAACTGAGTTTAAGAGAATGCCTAGAATGCTTCAACCTTTGGATGTTCCAAATCATAAGTGGGAGGCTGTTTCTATGGACTTTATCACTAAATTATCTATGACCAGAATTAAGCATGATACCATATTTGTTGTAGTTGATCGGCTTACCAAGATGGAGTATTTCTTCGTTATGATAAAGACTGATACTGCTTTGAATGTTGCAAGAATCTTTGTAAAAGATATTTTTCGATTGCATGGAATGCCTAAAAGCATAATTTCTGATAGAGACTCCAGATTTACATTGAGCTTCTAGAGAGCAACATTTGAATTGATTGGAACTCAACCTCGTATGAGTACAACTTTCCATCCAAAAATTGATGGGGAAATTGAGAGGGTTAATTGGGTACTTGAAGATACGTTGTGTATGTATGTGAATGAAAAACAAGATAATTGGAGTGAATGTTTACCCTTGATTGAGTTTGCATACAATAGTGCATGGCATGCATCTATAAAAATGACTCCGTTTGAGGCTATGTACGGTTATAATTGTTTGACTCCACCTTCGTTTTCAGGTTTTCCACATAAAGTAGAAGTGTCCAAAGAAATGCGTGATAAGATGGATGAAGAACTTGGAAAAATTAAGAAACGCATAAAAGAAGCTCATAAAAGACAAAAGAAATTCTACGATTTAAAGAGAAGACCACTTGAATTTCAAATTGATGATACGGTATTTCTTAAAGTAAATCCTAACCGACCTAATTTTTTGCTAGGGAAGGATCATAGACTTTCTCCTCGATAATGCAGGTCCTATGAAAGGTTTGAAAAAGATTGGATCTCTTGCTTATTTGGTGGGATTACCTAAACATTTGAATGTGTATCCTATATTTCATGTTAGCTTACTTAAAAGATATGTACCTAATGTTGCTCATGTTTTGCAGGACAATTATAAGCTGAAAGATGATGGCTCTTTTGAGCTTCAACCTAAAATAATTTTAGATATGAAGGAAAGATTGCTTAGAAATAGATCTATAGTAGAAATTTTGGTGAAATGGCACTCATACCTAGTAGAAGATTCACGTTGGGTGAACTTAGACGATTCTCTAACACATTATCCTTCTTTCCAACTCTGAGGAAAGAGTTCTTAAAGGGGGGAAGAATTATAATAGGCCTCTTTTCTAGTGAAAAAGTTTATTTTGAACTTTCTAAATTTCATTGTGGGGATAATGCTTAGAATGAATAATAAGGTATTTTTATGCATGTAGGAAAAATTTTGGGATGACAAGTTTCATATTCTCTCTCTAGATCTTATTCGCATCATGTTTTCTAGTTGAAATTTGAAGGTGAAGATGAAAGAATTAAGCAAAACTCTGTATGAGAGAAAGAGCAAGTATAAGAGAATAAAAGCATCTGTATGAAATTTTTGTGAATCATGTTTAAAGTACCTCATTCAGGGCTCTACATTTAGTTCATTGTTAGAAATTGTCTTGGTTTTACTCTCTCTCTAGAATTTTGAAACTTACAGGGCTCAAAAGTGGCATTTGGAGGCGGATTTGGACCTAGTTTGTCTCTAACACTATTTTGATGATTGAAATATTGAATAAAAGTTTGTCTTACAAGCTTAACCTAATTCCTCACCAGTTACAGGGCTTTGAAAATTGTCGTTTTCCAAGACTTAAAAAAAAGAGGGCTTCTCTAATTCTATTCGAATCCGTAATTCTAATGCTTACATGTCGCCATGTTTAACTATGGATATTTTTGGATATGTCTTTTCGGTGTTTTTCTCCTATTTTTGACAGGTACACAGAAAAAGCACACTAAAATCACATGGATTTTTTGTGAAAGTTTTGGAGAAACACAATTTTTTATTAAATTTGGTGGATCACACACTTCTTTGGGGTGGCGATCAAACCTTGCTATAGGGAGACCTGCGCATCGAAAAAAGGGGACACACAAAAATCAAAGAATTACCTTGTGATTGTGATTGAGAGTGAGAGTGAGAGTGTGATTGAGAGTGCGAGTGTGAATGCGATTGTGATAGCACAGGGGTGATCGAGAGGTAGAGGCTTTGTCAACAAGCTATTTTCCAAAGCTATTGTAACCATTGATTCACATCTATAAAATTAGAATTCTTCTTTCTATGAGTAATAGTTTTTTTTACTCTTTTGCATCAGATTTTCACTTATCTTGTGCAATCTCTGTGTTTTTCTCTCCTCTCTTAGTCTTGAGTGATCGAAAGCTTGTGATTGAGGAAATGCTAAAAGTGGTATCAGAGCATAATTGATTCTCGAGAACGATGGAAGGTTTGATGTTGAAAGTGCATGAGCAAGAGGAGCTTATTGAGAAGCTTCTTGGAGAATTATGCAAAGAACGAGGTGGAAAACAACCAGAAGGTGCAACAAATTTATTCGTGGAATTGAACGATGAAGTGGGTGAAGGTGCGAGAACATCTAGTGTGCCTTGAGGAAAACAAAAACACAATTATGAAGATATGGAACCAAGTGAGTTTGCCCTTAACCAAGTCTTCAAGAAGGCAAAGCTGAATGATTTTGATGGTGACAAGAAGAGTGGAAAAGATCTTGAGGCATGGATTGAAGAACTGGAGGATCTCTTTGATCTTCAACAATTTAGTGAGGAGTCAAAGGCAAACGTTGGGATCCTACACCTGCGTGGAATCATGAAGCTATGCTGGAAGTTGGACATGTAGCCTCGGACACATTCTGGTCTGGTTTTATGGAAGAAGTTTAGAGAACAAGCTGAAAAATGCTATTGTTCTCCACACTACCATATGGAAAAGAAGATGGAGTTCTAGAATTTTCGACAACACAAAAGTCATAAGCATAGTTTGTATGTTGATGAGTACAAAAAGAAGTTCCTATGTCTTCATAAATATGCATTGGAGGTTAGTGGTGACACTTTGAAGAGCAAATTTATTGAAGGGCTTTGTGAGGAACTTTGTTATCAAGTCAAGGGATCTGGATGCATCAATTTTCTCGATGCTGTTGGAATGGCCAAGAACTTTGAGAAGATGGAGAAGTTCAATTTGCAAAAGGCAAATAGAAGCAGATTCATTGCGACATGACATAGACCATAGGGACATGTTGCAATGAACATGAACAATTAAAAGATGACTCCATCTTCTAATAACCAAGGCAAGAATCTGCTCAGGTGGAAAATCAAAGGAAGCGTCAACCAATCCTTTGGCAACAAGACCCTAATTTTATTGAGAGGGCAAAAAGACTTTGTCTATGTTTTCGTTGCAAGGAGCAAGGACATCAGACATATGAGTGTCTGAATAACGAAGTCTTTCGGCCCGCACAATCGAAGGATATAAACATCATCAAGGAAGGAACAATGATTGAGAAAGTAGATGATTGGAGGTAAGTGCCCTAACCTTGCATTTACTTTTTCTGATAGGTCTTTTTCTGGAAATTTTCATGTGATTGAGATGAAACAAAGTGATGCAATCATAGGTGTGGACTGGTTAGCTCAAAAGTCTCCAACAATTGATTGCGAGCAAAGAAGAATCACTTTAAGGTTAGATGGTGAATCTATCCACATTGTAGGTGATGCATATAATCCTAAACCTATCCTTATTTTTGTTATGCAGATAATTAGAGGCGTGACAACTGTAAAACATTTGTAGTGTATGTGAACAATCTGCATGAGGAAAATAATGATTGGGGAGTTGATTTAAGCACAAAGTGACTCTTAAGTGCTAAGTACCTGAATTTGAGAATGCTGAATGCAAGATAGGACTAGATTAGCCTAAATATTGAAGTTGCCAAAAAATGGCTACCCTATTAGTCTCTATCTAAGTGATTCCTCAAGGAAATCTCCAAAAGTCCTATCCCACCAGGCATGCCAATTTCTCACCTGTAGATGGTGAAGTAGTATATGCAGCTACAGGAATGCAAAATGCATTACTCCTAGAGAAGATTAGAAACACCATGTAATCTCATAATGCATACGACTGCATATAGCTTCATACTATCACAATTACAGAAAAGAGGGAACTTAAAAGGAAGACATAAAAACAATAGAAACAACTAGCTAGAGTGACAAGATAGAATCAACAAGATAGAGAATTCGTGAATTATTCATATAGGCATAAGAGCTAGGACATCCCAATATAGCCCTATCTTCTCAACCACCCAGGTATCCTCATACTAGCACTAACTCATAGCAGGGCCTATTGGCTCCAAAGATGAGCAAGATAGGTCTCTCAAAGGTTAGAACTAGTTCTCGGCTTAGGCTTGTGATCTTGATCTACCCTCTATAACCTGACATTGAGCCTCTATCCTAAATGTTCTCCTTTGAAGAACCTTCCAATATAGATCGAGGATGGGTTCAAGGAGAGTGGTCTATTACATAAGGGTAATGGACAATTAATGCATTGGATAATTTTAATTATCAGCACTGCTAGTACCAGACTTTGTCTTGTAGTGTTGAGCGGTTGGGGTTCACTTGGCCACCTTGTCAACTTTGCAGCCATCTCGACTTGCCAAGGCTTGGCCCACTTGCCCTTTGGTGAATTTGGGCATCTTGGTGCCCTTTTCCAGCAACTGGGCTCCTTAATGCCCAACTCTAGCAATTGGGATTCTTGGCACCCAATTCCAATACTTTGGCTCCTTGGCGCCCAACTCCAGCACTTGGGCTCCTTGGCACCCAATTCTAGCACTTGGGCTCCTTTGCACCCAACTCTAGCACTTGGGCTCCTTTGCGCCCAATTCTAGCACTTTGGGCTCCTTGGTGCCCAAATCCAGCACTTGGGCTCCTTGGTGCCCAAATCCAACACTTTGGGCTCCTTGGTGTCATTTCTTGATTTCCATAGCTAAAGAAGACGATTGGATAAGTATGGAAAAGATGTTTCCAAAGCTTCATCCTTGAAAAAGCTCAATGTATTAGTAAATTATCCTTTCTAATAAAGAATCTAGAGATTCTTAAATTAAAAGAAGGAGGATTTGTGTTTATAAAGGACTATTGTACATTGATTCATTCATAAACAAAAGCACCATAGCAATGATGAAGCATGAATCTTGTACTTTGAACACACTTCAAAAGATGTATCCAGAGTTGGCCGCAAGAAGATGTTTAAAATAGACAAGAAGTAAAGATGGATTGACCAATGAAAATAATTTTTGTTTCAAACTCAAGGAATGATGTAAAGGGCTAAAAATCACACATAAGATAAATGAAAATGCAATGTTGAAATTTCATGATGGTATTGGAAATCATATCTTAATCTTTATCCCTTACAAGGCCTTCTTTCAAAGTTTGAGATTTAAGAAGTAAACACAAATAAGGTCATAGAAATTGAGGTTTCTTTTGCAAAAGTTTAGGACTCCTTTCTAAGATCATTCAAGAGATGTAAAGAATTCCAAGGTGATTCCTTTACTCAAGAAATGATTCAAAGTTCTGATATTGAATGAAAACAATTTTTTCTTTCTTAAAGCAAGCTGGCATCATAAAGATACCAATTTACATGTAAAGAACTTACATATAATAGAAAGTGACAGGTTAGAAAGTGAAAAGCAAACATGTTCCAAGATATAGATGTTTAGATAAGTAGTAGAGTTAATTAGGAAAAAGTAGTAGTTATGAGAGATGGGATCTATAAGAGTTGTTGCAAACCACAAAGTTAGCCAAAGCATGCCCAAATTTCCACTTATCCAATGGAAAGTATGAATGTCAAAAGGATCTGTAGTTCCAAGTTTGTAGCTTGCCATCGTGGTTACGGTAATTAAGTATGTGTAAGATAAAACATAAGTTTTCCTATTTTTAAAGGGATTTCTTAAAGGTGAAATCCAAAAGCATTATTGGATGCTTAGACTTAATCAGTAGAAGAGATTCCTGCAAAATCCCACAAGGTAGCTACCTAAAGCCATGGTGGTCGTTAAGTTACTTACTAGTGAAATATTTCCTTGATTTGGTTTCCCTTTGGAATACATATCAAACTGTGGCACTCATTTCACTAATGAGCTCGTTATTGCACTGATTTTTCACTATAATATTCTCCATAAGTTTATTATATTTATTATCACACGCTAATGTTTTAGTAGAAAGTACTAATAAAGTTCTTCTAACTATGCTACCAGAACTTGTTGTGGAATCATTGGAACATTGGGATTAGTTATTGTCTTCTCTAAGCCTACCATACTACTTATAAAGTAGCTACCACGTTTACTCCCTTTAATCTTGCTTATGATATTGAATCTATAGCACCTACAAAATTAGTCATCGCAAGTTTAGGAGTTGCTATCAAACATAAATTATTGATGGAAGTTTCTCTTATTCATCACCTCAATGATTTGCGCTAGTTAGATGAAGATTGTTATGGAAGTTTCTTACTTTTGCACCAAATAGAGCTTTGTTAGTCCCAAACACATGAACATTTCTTGAAAACATCAATTTTTAGTATCGATGGACTTGTTCTATTTTTCAATTCTAAGTCAAATCATAAGGCTGAAAAATTCAAGCCCCATTGGATGGGATCATACCAAATTTAGGTGCAATCCGGTCCAAAAACATTTCGATTGTTGTCATTACTTGGTTATACCCTTTCCATTCTTGTGAATGGGTCAAAATTATGCATGTCAGAGTAATTTGCACCTGCGATTCTCATAAGAGTTGGTGTGCTTCTCCTTCCACATCTACCACCTAACGTTATCCAATACATTTTTTTTTAAATTGCCCACTTTGCATGCTCACTTCTATACATTATTGCATTAATGACTATGGTTTCTCCTTATTTTCTATTTTACCCTACACTTTTATTCTATTTTTTGTGTTATGTGCTTGTGCTTCATGTAATGGTGTTTCTGCTTAATCTTGTGTTCTTTTTGTGTGCACTATGGAAGCTTTGATTCCATTCGATGCCTTGTAGGTGTCCTTTGCTGATGACAAGTTACACGAGGATTCAAAGGGTCGTTTATTTTTGGTACTATGTGGGGAGAAATTTGGGTAAATTGTGTAGAGGATTGGAGTTACTTCAGAAATCAATACTATAGTCCAGAGGTTAACACAAACCCTCTTGACATTTAGTGTGCTTAAGATTGAAAAAACCAAAACACCATATTCAAGACTATTGAAAAGTACAAATATATAATTTTCGAATCGTTTTCATCATCTTTATTTCTGATAGTGTAAGTTAAAAGCACAATCCTCATCTCATTCTCTAACAATGTTAGCTCCATTAATTTATTAGAGTCACTTTTGTTATTTGAGACTATATTGGCAAACACATATTTTGTGAGAGAAATAATGCTACCAACTCAACGGAGCTACATAATTTTATATAGGTCGGGTGTGTGTCTTTCCAATTCATTGTACTCTCAAAAAATAAAAAATAAAAAATGTGAGATTCAACGATAGCTTTGTGTTTTTTTTTGGTTTTCTTTGCTCGAAAGCAATTGTTCTTTTTCCATCGAAGCAAAAAATGTTGAACATGAAGATCATATCCTTGTATGTTATTATTTTTTTAATTCAATTTAGACTGTTCTTCAGAGTATGCGTGCTTGCATGTGTCTTTACTCTAATTGTATATTAATGAGAGCAGGCTGCGTCGTCGTCTCTTCTCCTTTGCGGTACTTGGCTTCATTCTTCTCGTTGGTCGACGAGAGATATGTTGTGCTGAAAGGATTTTGTGAGGATTATTTACCGGCATGAGTTCATCGACCTGGTGTATATAGGATTTATAGAGTTACAGAAGATTTTGACTCCAAAAATCTTCTCAGGTAAAGTTGATTTCAAATTCCTATGCTACTGTAGCTACGAGTTATCCCTATGCTACGCCTCTGAGAAGGAATTCGCGAGCATTATTCACTAGCATGAGTTCATCAACCTGCAGCTGCATAGAGCATTTATAGAGTCAAAGAAGACTTTCACTTCAAAATCTACTTAGCTAAGTTGATTTCGAATTCCCAAGCTCCTGTACTACGACTAATCTCTATGCTATGTCTCTGCGAAAATCTTATATTCATTGTTCAACCTCTTTTCCTGCATTCTCTCATGTGTCTCTACATACCACACACACACAATATTTAACACCGGTTATCATTTTCGAGCAGTTTGTCAGATGAACACTATTTATTGTGTTCTTATCTTTCATACTGATAACTTCTGTAAGTTACCAGGTTCTACATTAAGATTACTACAATTCATGGATGTCCTACCCTGCTCTGGAAATTTCGTCCTGCATCCAAAGTAGTGCTTAAAGATTTGTAAAGAATATTCGTTTGTGGAGCTGTTCAGTAATACATTCAGGTTTGGTATTTCTACTTGCTCCGTCGTTTTCCATTGCAGACCATAGTCTCACTTATAAGTGAATGCCTAAATACAATGTACCACGACCTATGAGTATATTGTGCACATGTGGTTATATGTAGTTGCATGGGAAAAAAAACCTCTCGCAAGCACTAGAATAAAAAGTGCTCACGTATTGAGAAATTGTTCAAATCAAAGCTACTCGATTGACTTATAAGTGTAACAAACCCCATGGAGCCAATGATGTGAACACATGCAGAGAGTGACAGATCAGCCTCCACAGGGTAATCGGTCTTAAGCTTTTATTGTGCAGGTATATATACCAAATCAATGTCTCAAAACATGAAAGCTCTTTTTGACATAATGATAATGAATCTCAATGTCCTTTGTGCATGCATGAAATACTGGATTCTTGCGACCTCCAATCCATTCTAACTATCCATGAGAATATGCGTAAGTGGATCAATCTCCATTTTATAGATCCATCAATAGGAGTCTCAACCATATACACTCCATTGTAGTTGTGAAAGCAAGATATCCATGATCCTTCGAGGAAAAAACAATTACCACTAGTGGATACTCGTGTATCGTAACAACGAGCTCGATCATGATTTGTAAAGGCATGCAATCGTGACTAAGCATCTCTATGATAAAAGAGACCCAAACTCAAAGTGCCTTTGGGATATCTAAATACATGTTTTATCCATAGTACAAAGTAGATATTTAAATCGGGATTTAAATCGTTTGAATCGTAGATGTTTTTAAAAATAAAAATAAAAATAGAGGTTTTTATTCATTAAGAGAGATTTTTATTTTTTCTTGTATTTGAGGTATGCACAATCCTTATTCAACTCATGTATACATTATAGTACCAAAAACACATAAAATACCTACTCTAAAGATTAGAACCCCTTCCCATTACATCATTACATTGATAAGCCATGATCAAAGTTACTAGTTAGTAGTTACAACTTACTACTAACAAGTGACACATGCATTGATACATCATACCTATTACTATACATGATTATATCATAGATGATAAAAATTAAATAAGTGTTAAATCATGAACCTAATATCCACATTGCAAATTGCAATTTACAAGTTACACCATAAATGAGATAGTGATCAATGACATTTCATGACATGAATGATAAAAAGTAAAAGATATACATAAATCATGAATGTCAATAGCGGAAGGCACAAAAACCATATAAAAAGTGGCAATGTCATACAAAAAAGCATAGAGTGATCACTATCAAAAACTACAATATGACTGAGTCATTGGTGATTGAAGACTGTCAATGAATCATGACTCCCCAATGTAATCAATGGAGTCATCATCTATGGGATCCTCATCAAATGTACTAGCTCATGATGATGTACTATCGGACTTTGAATGTCCAAATTGAGCTGCAATCGCTATAGCATCTAGGCCAAGATCATGTCCGCTAGAAGACAAGGCTGATAACTCCTTCCATCATGTGCATGCGCTGTAGAAGTCATACGCCCACCAATATCGCGATCAATAGATGTCCCACCATGCTGTCCACATGGCACGACCTCATCCATCTCGTCTCGAAAAATACTTCCATGGTTGACTAGTAGATGGCAATGATGGATCATCAAACGTAATACAATATTTT
>CM035408.1:95500655-95523155 GCA_020310875.1 Ceratopteris richardii | reverse complement strand
ACCAAGCTGCTGATAGGTAAGTCTTCTCCATAAGTAATCTCTCTAAAAGCAGCTGATCGTAAAAAAAATAAAGCTAATCGCTATTGATTTAATTTTGATCGCGGCTTTTAGCTTTATTTTATCGTTTTTTTTTAGCTATCTTTAAAAATAGCTTTTGACTAGCTTTTTCCACATTTTGACCACTTGCTGAATGAACTGAATACATTTTTATGACCTGCAAGCTAAGAGCTATCAAATGAGGTAAAAACCCTAAATCAGCAGAAAATTAGGGTTAGGGTTTTCTCCGAAATCTGATCTCTGATGACTTCATGTAATAAAATGCCTCCCATTAAACCCACCCAGGTTCAAATCCTGTTCCAAGCACTATGGCATTGCGATATTTTTTTCATGAAGTTCCTTTTTAATAAAGCACGATGCGTGGTGACAAGTTCGCGTAGTATTTCTTTGGCGCCGATTTAGCTTTTTCGTTGAGGAGATCATAGATTTCTTGCTTTTCGAGATAGCTTTTCAAGGGATTACACAAACTATAAAAGAAGATGCTTGCTCATTGTGAGATATCTCAAGTGCTCAATACAAGGAGGAGATCTTGGAGGCCCTCTTGGAGGGAGAGTTTCTACACTCTTGGAGGTGTACTCTACATCTGGAGACATCTAGAGAAGTTCGTGTCAGCAACATACTGTGAGTAAGTAGTCTACATCTGTACCCACTTGTTCATTCACTAGTTTTTGATTTAGATAGTATGAGTTCGAGTTTGCTGTAAAACAGTTCTAAACTGTTCATATTCTCCATATTCTCTCTCTCACACGCACACTCTTCATACATTTTAGGCACACAATCTCTTGTATCTAGTTTTTATTTCTACCTAGATTCAGATATTGTTAGTTTATATCATATTCGCACATTATAGTTTGACATTTGAATATAGGATATTGTAGGTGAACATCTTAGCTTATCGGGCACTTTGAAAGATTTTCTTTATTCTCTCTCTATCACTCACTCATCTCTTTTTGAGTCTTAAGGTGTGTATGCTAAGGTTCATGTGTTGGAAGATCTTGTATTAGAGCTTAGTATGCCAACATATGGTATGAGAGCATAGTTGACATACACCATTACAAGATGAGTGACTATAGACTTGAGAATGAAGACAAGCTTGAGGGAATGTCTAATTATCCAATGTGGAGTCTTATGATGATGAATCTGTTAGTATCAAAGGACTTGTGGAATATTATCAATGGCACTCATCTAAGGCAAAGATAAGTCGGAGAAGAGGCTACTTCATCTTCTAGAAGAATCCCTGTTCCTATTTCTGCTCAACAGGAGGTTAGTGAAGAAAAAGGAACTACTTCATCATCAAGGGTCCATATTACTATCACATTACTTCCTACAGAAGAGCAATCCGAATGGGATTCAAGGGATGCACTACCACTTTCATATATTGCTATGGGAGTCAAGAGGCATATTATACCTCAAATCAGGTCTTACAGAACCTCTTGTCAGATTTGGTTGGAGTTAGAGAATCTCTATCAGAGCAGAAACCCTGTTAGGAAAGCTCATCTAAGGAAGTAGCTAGCCAACACAAGGATGGAAGTTGGTGAATCAGTTCAGACATACATATTCTGAAGCTTAAAGGTTTATGAGATCAGTTACTCAATGTGAGAGTAAATATTTCAGATGAAGAGATGGTAAACACACTTCTAAACTCACTTACATCTACATATTGTGCTTTCGTTACTTCTTTATCTCTCTCTACAAGAGATAGAGAACTTTCATTTGAAGAGTTGTAGTTCCTATTACTTCAAGACGAAGATCAACAAAAGGGTATGGAAGAGAATGATGAAGCCATGTTATCGTCGTCGAAGGGAAAGAATAAGAAGGAGAAGAAGGGTAAGCAATCCAAGAAGGAAAGTAAGTCTTCTAATCCTAAGTCTTCCAATCTTTCTCCTAATGCTTCCTCTACACCCAAAGAAAAGTCTTCGACCAGGTCTGATTCAAAGAAAAGAAGGGAAAGAAAAGCAGGAGAAGAAGAGTAAGCAATCCAAGAAGGAAATTAAGTTTCCTAATCCTAAGTCTTCCAATCTTTCTCCTAATGCTTCCTCTACACCCAAAGAAAAGTCTTCGACTACATCTGATTCAAAGAAAAGAGTATGCCATTGTTGTAAAAAACCAGGTCATTTTATAGCAGAATGCAAAACAAGGATTTTGGATGAGAAGAATAAAGCATTAGGTAATAGTTTTGAAGATGATCTAAAGCCTAAAACTTCAAAGGTAGATTCATATGTATGTGTTAATATTGAAGAGGAAGCTTTTGTTGAGGCAGCATTAAATGCAATCTCATATAATCCTTGGATTTTTGATTCCGGAGCTGTGAAGCATATTACAGGTTGCAAAAAGTTATTTTCTTCTCTTTCTAACTCTTCAGGTAGAAGAGTGACCATTGCAAATGGTCATGATTTGGATGTTGTAGGTGTTGGAGAAATGAACCTTAGGTCGAGAACAAGTGGAAATTTCACAATTTCCAATGTTTTTTATGTTCCAGACATGAATAAGAATTTGCTGTCTATCTCTACTTTTTTGTCAGATGGTTATAAAGTTTGTTTTTAAGAAAGATTCATGTCAGATCCTCTGAGCTGATGCGGATAGTTGTCTACTTCAAGGTGAAAACAGAAGTGGCATGTTTGTATTATCCAAAATTAGTCATGCTAATGTTGCTAGGTCTACTACACCTAAGGAGAACATGAAGTTATGGCATGCTAGATTTATTCCTATCAATTACATAGCTCTCAAGCATATCAAAGATCAAGGTATGGTGGAGAGTTTGCCTACTTTTGCTTTACCGGATGATGCAGAATCAGGTGAAGGATGTCTTGAAGGAAAGCTTCACAAACTTTCTTTCAAGAAGCATGGATATATCACAACCACAAGGAAGTTGCAAATCATACATTGAGATGTGAATGGTCCAATGAGAAAAGATTCTATTCAAGGTTTCAGGTACTTTGTTATGTTCATCAATGATTTCTCAAGATATTCATGAATTTACAATCTTGAAGTGAAGTCAGAGGTTTTTCCTACTTTTAAGAAATTCTTAGCTATAGTTGAAAATGAAAGTCAGTCAAAGATCCATATTTTGAGAAGTGATAGAGGAGGAAAGTACATGTCTAAAGACTTCAAGTCTTTTCTTGAAGACGAAGGTATCTCTTATCAACTCACTATTGCTTACATGCCAGAATAGAATGGTGTTGCAAAGAGAAAGAATAGGATGCTTGTTGAGATGATGCGCATTATGATGTCATCCAAGAAGCTTTCTCCCAAGTTTTGGTTTGATACGGTGTGATGACCTTCATAGCTTTTACAAAAGCTATGAAGGTCATCACACCGTATGAAGCTTATTATGGGAAGAAATGTGAGTTACTTCAAAGTTTTTGGTTCCCCAGCTTATGTTCACGTTGAGAAGAAGGATCGTGGTAAGCTTGATGCAAAAGCCATTAAAGCCGTCTTTATTGGTTATGCAATTGAAAGCAAAGGATACGGATTCTATGTTCTAGATACATGTGATATCCTACTCTCACGCAATGCATATTTATGATAAGAAGGAAAAGATTCCAGATTTCATAATGGCATATGATTATTCATTTTTTAGAAGGAATTTGGATTCTTATATTCAACTATACAAGGGGGGTGATAAACCTACTCAAACCCTAAGAGATGTAGGTGTAGAGAGAATTTCATTACCTACATCCATACCTAGTCCATCATCAGTACCTCTTGAAATTCCGACTTATGAAGTTGGAGAAGGTTCCAGAGTCCTAGAAGAAAGAGATACCGAAGAACTAGAAAGGATTCCACCACTTTTCAGGAATACATCGAAGTGGTTCTATCAAACTTGGAAGGACAATGATATAAAGGAATACACTAGAAGACCCAGAAGTCAAACAAGGAAACAACAAACAGACCAGGTAAATTATGGAGAACTTCTGAGATTCATAATATTTTAGCTCTCACTTCAATTAAGAATGAAGTAGCTAGAGTTCAAGATACACTACAAAGTGATATGATTATCACAGGTCCCAAAGATTGAGACCTTCAATTGTTTAAAGGACAACTTAAGCATACATTTGATGTAAACGACTTAAATATTTTACATTATTATATTGGGATTGAATTCATGACACAGCAGAAATACATTGAGAAATTATTGGAAAGGTTTGAGATGACACATTCCAAGCCTATGCAGATACCGATGAATGTCAATGTCTTATTACAGTCGGAAGCAGATTCAAAACCATTTGATGCTACATCATATAGTCAAGCAATTGGTTGCTTGACATATCTATGTAATATACGTCCGAACATTCAGTTTGCAGTTTCCGGCGGATCCATGAAGAAAACAAGTATTTAGGTTCAGGCACAATAAGAGATACTTGTAGACATTAGAAGTTTTGCAGGTTATTGAACCATGTACCATTGTGACATTGAAGGGGGGGATTGTTTGAAACAATGGTCACAAAAACAGAATACCCAAATTTGCCAAGAAATCAAGAAATCCTAAAATTGGTACTTAGTCAAAATTTGGTCAAAGATGGTAAAAAATTTTTATTGGCTCATTGGAAAGTACTCCTTGAGAGTTTTCTAATGACTCATGAGCCAATAATTTATACATATACACATACATACATCCATCCATACATACATGCATGCATACATACATAAATGCATACATAGGTACATGCATACACATACACACACATGTATATACACATGCATACATATACACACACATATACACACGCATGCACGCGTGCATACACACACACACACACACACACACACACACACACTCTTTAGATTGCCCTATTAAATTAATTCTTTCATATATCCTATATCTAATCAGTCCCATCAGAATAGTGCATGCTGTAAATTTTTTTTGCAAATGTACATAGTTGTGTAAGCTGTGATATTTGGGTGGATCCAGGCCATAGTGAAATTAACAACAGTCATTTATGGCTTTCTTTCCTTTTTCTGATATGACATTGAGCTATATTTCAGTATGTATGAAATGCTTGTTCA
This sequence comes from Ceratopteris richardii, assembly GCA_020310875.1. Lineage (NCBI taxonomy): Eukaryota > Viridiplantae > Streptophyta > Polypodiopsida > Polypodiales > Pteridaceae > Ceratopteris > Ceratopteris richardii. The sequence continues at coordinate 95,518,091 of CM035408.1, read as the reverse complement.
TTTTGTGCTGTTTTTGTTAATTCCACTTGTCCTCAGGTATGGCTGGATCGATGCCATTGGAAATGACAAACATGTCAGGGGTAAGTTCAAATATACAGGTATGCTGATGTCTTGAAACTGATGTTCCCTTTGTAAATTTATGTAGGGCATATACTGAATGGAAGTTCTAGACCATTATAAGTGCTTCAGCCAAACGATCCGTTGCAACATATGTGATTGTTTATACAGTTTAAATTGAGAATTCTATCTGCTGTTTGTTTAGCTTCAAAGACTGTCCAGAATAAATTTCTTAAAGGTTTTATTCCCCTATCTTTGGGGTGCATTAGGATTTATAAAGACGATGAAAGTAATTTTTAATTGTCTTATTCACAGCTGTGGAAGGAAAGGAAGTTTTAAACAGTAGTCTGACATATTTCTATCTTTTCTTACTGCACTTCTATATTGTTTGTCCCACTTTGGAATTTGAAAATGTCACCTTTTTCAAAGTTATTTTATTATTTTTCCATTTCTGCCATTACCTTTGCACAAGTCAAACATCTCCTGTATCTTATGCTTTTCTTTTTGCATTCCATATTTTTTTATAATGATTTATTATTTATTTTGCGATATCGTTTTGTTATGGTTGCGAAAAGTAAGGTTGAAAATTAGCCCCAAGGAGGTGTGCATAATGGAGCTAATATGCAATAAAGTCTTGTGGTTAACTACCATGGGCTTATAGTTGCACTTCATTTGAGGGTCAATTTGGGGTTTGCTTGAATTGATTCTAATATATATGATTGTCATATTAGCGGACATGCATTTCTCACTTATGGATTCTTCGGCCGAGTTATGACTAGTTGATAGGTGTTTATACCCTATTGACTATGCATTTTCTATAGTCTTTCCAATCCTTTGTTTGGATTTCGTGTTAGGCTTTATTTTGGCTTAGTTTGCTGATCTCTTCCAGAAGCGATAGAAACTTTGTTCATAGAGCTTATTGTGAGTTCATGCTTGTCGGGTGTATGTGTTGTGGGGCACGTGTGAGCATGTATTCATTCTTAGCTCTATACCCAATATTGGGCATTAATGACGTTAGTGCTGATGTCAGTATTTAGTTGATACTCTAAATGATGGAGCTGATGTGCTATATAGTCTTGTCCTTGACTACCATGAGCTTATAGTTGCACTTTCATTTGAGGGTGAATTTGGGGTTTGCTTGGATTTATTATAGTATTTATGATTGTCATATTAGTGGATATGCACTTTTCACTTATGGATTCTTAGTCCGAGTTACAAGCACTTGATAGGTGTGTATACCCTATCAATGATGCATTTTCTATCATTTTTCCTATCCTTTGGCTCCATTTCGTGCTAGGATTCATTATGGCTGAGTTTGCCCATCACTTCTTGAAGTTATATAAACTCAGTTTGGAGAGCTTCTTGTGAGTTCATGCTCTTTGTGTGTGTGTGTGTGCGCATTGTGGTGTGTGTGTGAGCATGTATTCCTTCTTAGTTCTATACCCACTATCGAGCACTGATGATGTTAGTGGGGTGCAAGTGTGAGCATGTATTCATTCTTAGTTCTATACCTACTCTTGGGCAGTGATGACGTTAGGGGGGATGTCATAATATAGAGTCGATATTATGCATAACGGAGCTGATATGCTATATAGTCTTGTGGTTGACTACCATGAGCTGATAGTTGCACTCTCATTTGAGTGTGAATTTGAGGTTTGCTTGGATTCATTCTGATATATTTGATTATCCTATTAGCGGACATGCAGTTTTCACTTTATGATTCATTCTTAGTTCTATACCTGCTATTGGGCACTGATGACATTAGTGGGGATATCAGAGTATTGAGTCAATACTGTGCATAATGGAGCTGATATGCTTTATAGTTTTATGGTTGACTACGGTGAGCTTATATTTGCACTTCCATTTGAGGGTGAATTTGGGGTTTGCCTGGATTCATTATGGTATATATGATTGCTTTGTTAGAAGACATGCACTTTTCACTCATTGATTCTTCGTCCAAGCTAGAGCCAGTTGATAGGTGTGTATATCCTATCAACTATACATTATGCTCATGGTCGACAAGTCATATAGGACACCTGATGATATGTCTTTTGGAGAATCTCCATAGTAGAGAGGTAGTGGGCATCTACATTTTCTCCGTGGAATTGTTGTAGTTCCTCCATCGTGTCTATATGGGCTTTATCCATCGATCGTTCGAGAGAAACTTTCACCTTTACTTGCTCTTTCTCTTGAGAGGTCTCACTTGCTTTTTCTATGCGAGTTTTTAGGTTGACTTTGATGTGCCTTGATCTTGATTTTTCTCCTTTCTCGTTTTCTTGGGAAATTGTGAATGAGTTGTCTTTTGCCCTCCACCTCTTCTTGCTTTTGTGCTTGAGTATGCCTGGAAGCTCCTCAAGTTGCACCATTCGAGTGCTAGGGGAGTTCACATGTGCTTGCTTTGCTTCTTGGTCTCGATGAGTTATTGTAATCATATGTAAGGGGCGGGAGTTACCTTGCGTATTGGTAGAGATAAATGCCTTTGTGCAGTCCGTGGTGTAGTGGCCCTTTGCTTCCTGACAATCTATGCATGGAGGTGCATCTTGAGGGAGGGAACAAAATTTGTTTGGATATGCCCATATTCACCACACTCATAGGACATTATCGGCCATTTGGGATCTGTTTTGTCGAGGTTTTCCCATTGGCCGTAATCTTTGTTGGACTTGGTTGCATAAAGTAGAAGTATATGGGAGAGAGGGTTGTCCTAGGAGTGAGGAGTAGTTAAGCCCTAGTCACTGCACACTTGGGGCCAGATTTTGCGCTTGTGTGGGGATTCTGACTCCCTTGAGGCAAGAGCAATCCATCACCTCGTGTCTCCCTTCTCCACAAAATTGGTAATCAACTCGCCTTGGACACTCTTGGATGGAGTGGCTGTGACTTGCACAAAGCGTACACCGTACACCATAAACTGGAATGTACCTCTTTTTGAGCCCCGAGCCCCTCCAATTCTTGTCTTAAGTGTGCCAACTCGTCAGAATCTTGCTTTAGGTTGGCCTTTTCTTCTTGCAATGTCTTTTGCAACTTGAGAACCTCTAGCTCTCTCCGCCACTATGAGATTGAGTCCTCATTTGGGGAGGTGTTTTTACTTAGATAAACTCCAAAATGGACTTTAGCTTCTTGGATCTTATAGCCGAAGACGTGAGATCTCTAACGGAGGCATTTGGTCGAAGGGACTCGTGAAGCTTTTGTTGAGAAGACTTTCAGAGAGCCTTCTCCACTCATTTCTTATTTATGAACGGGGGGAGGGGGGGTTTTGTGAGGTAGCTTGGTCACTAGAGACTGGGTCCTAGTCATGAGCTCTAAGCAAATTCTCAAGCTCATCCAGAGTCTTTCAGTAGATTTACCTTGGAGACAACATCAAACTTGAACCATAAAAAATAAGAGGCATGGAAGCATTGGTTTATTAAAATCATGCATGAAAGAGGTACAAGATAACCATGCAGGTACAAAAAAGAGAACAATGTTTACAAATGGTAGCTTCAAATGCAATACTGAAGTGCAAAAAGCCCTCTGGACTCAGTCTGCTTGTCTAGACTCACTCTGCTTTTCCACCCTTTGTGACAAGTCCAGAGACTTTAGTCCAAGCCTTGAGCCTTGAGCTACTGAATCTCGGCTGAAGCAGCCGATGCACTCAACTTAGTGCTCACTAGTGTATTACTAATGCATCTCTCTCACATATCACTTCCGTGTTCCTCCCTCCCCTGATTCTCAATTCCTTCTCTTTATATAGCCCACCTATGCCAGGCGGTTACCTCCACTACTCTGACTCTTTGACTGACTTCTCGGACACTGTCATTTCCAGCCACCACTCTCTCTGCCACGGTCTGCTAATAAGCCATGCGTATGCTCTTGGTGGGTCTTTGGTTTGTAGTAGACTGTAGGCTAATAAAGACCCGTCGTTCACGTACTCGACCCCGAGGTTTCGGAAATTTGTATCTCTGTGAAAATTGGTCTCTATTGGAAATTAGACGAATTTGGGGAAATTGGTCTCTCTTCTGAAATTAGACCACTTTTGAAATTAGACCAATTTGAGAATTAGCCTAATTTGAGAATTAGGCCATAAGGTCAACTATTATATCTGTACTGCTATTTTTTTTTTTTGTAGGACCCTTAAGTTAGGTTATACATTATCATAAATGCAATATCTTTAAGCTCCCGAGAAGGTGTTCATTCATATGGCTGAGATACATAATCTGACTCTCTACAGTATAAGATACCAAGATGACAATTAATGCCTAACACCCAAGTAGCAATTATGAAGTCTCTTATTGACAGGTTATCTCAACGCACAATCACGTTCTCTATTTAAAGAGAAAAGTAAACATTTTCCAGTGAAAGTTATAAGGGTCTTCTCAAAGAAAGCTTTATAGGAAAAGGAATCACACTTTCCCTTTTTCATATCAGAAAAGGGAATCTTGAATCGTCATATTATTTAGCCATTTAAATTATTTGTGCAAATACTGCATCTAATCATTTTCGCAGGATGGGATCACAGAAAATGTTTCAAGCAAAAATATGTTGAAAGAAAAAATAAAGTGTCAATGCCCATTCTGGGATCTTGAGACATATTCAGCTGCTGTTGTACGGATCTAGAATGAGCAATTAGACATGTCCTAATTCAACTATAGGGTAGACTGAATCCTTAAAATTTAGTCACATAAAAAGTTAGCTTATTAAAGATTTAGAAACCAAAAAACTCCAACTATCGACTGAAATTTATGGTGAATTCGTTATTCTTCATGGTTTCAAAGTTAATTGTTTCATTAATAGCCACTCCTGAGGGACAACCACCATGACAGCTTCTGCGATTAGCCTTTGCTGCATATCTCCTTTGTATCTGAACTGTTCATTCTTGTTTTGCATGAGGTATGGGTGCCATATGAGTAAATGAAGGTGGCTTGTTAGTCGAAATGTATAAATTTGACTTCATCAGTGTATGAAGCTGCTTTTAATGTATCATTAAATGAAGATTTGTTAATCTACATGCATTTGCAACTTCAATCAATGACTGGATCTTCTCACAAGATAGAAGAAAATGGAAGCTTCATATATTAGCTGATGCAAATTTATGACAGTGCTTGCACTTTTCTTTCAGCCAAATGGCCTACCCAGCTTTCCTGTACGAGCCAAAGAATTCTCAAAAGTCATTCAGGTTTGTGCTGCAAGGCCTTTGTCTATAAGACCCTTCATCTGTGCTCTTTGATAATGGCTAGTGATATGCATCCTACTCTAAAATACTCTCTATTATTTATCATATATTTTATGTCGTACAGGGAAACAAAACTGATTTCCTTCTATGCAGTTATGACGATTACATTTTTGTAAGCTCAGTATTTTAAAATTTACTAGAACTTTCTTCTTATTTCGGATTCATGAGACTTAGCTCAATTGCAATTGTAGGTTTTGGCCACACAACTTGGGAAGATGGGAACTCTGCTGCAGGCAAAGTATGTAAACTTCTGGTTTGTGTTTGAGTTGATTTCTCTGAAAAAGTTTCGATTCGAAATTTCCATAACATGCTAATCAAGATGATATACCCTTGCATCTCAACCTTGATCAATTCAACTTCAGTCAATCCTTGTCTTCTTTCTCTTTGGAAAACAATTATAACATCCATGCTTTAAAATTAATGTTTCTGTTTTTTGTTGTACAAATCAGAGGCATTTGCTATTTAGTGGCTTCTATTGAACCCTCATACTTATTCTCTACCCTCTCTGGTTCTCTTTCCCTCTATCTCTCTATCTGCTCAAGCTTTCACTTCAAATGTTGCTGAAACTGTCCTCTTTGGATTGATATTATGGAATTGTATGGATTATACTATCCTGTTGGTGATTTTTACAGGAAAGAGGAGGGTTATGGTTCACAGACCACTTTCAACGTGAGTGTTCTTTTAGGCAAACATGATGAGGTAGATAATGATGAATCATTACTTGTGATGATCTCTTCCAGCCTTTCTGGGTCTCATATTCTGTACTGATGTCCTTCTACATCACAGCCTATGTTACAAGCTTGTGCAAGACAACTTATTGAACATATAAGGTGTGTCATTTTATGAATATGTACTTCATCAAATAATCTATTGAGTTGCCCATGAAATAAATTGAGTTAATGTTTTAATAATGAAATCAAGAACTTAAGTTTTTATGTTTCTATCGAATGAAATGAAAACCTGGATTTTCTATGGGGTTGGTCATGTTTGTTCAATTACTAGGATACGTTTGATATTATGATGAAATATCTGAGGAGTACTATTGATGGTTTGCTCAGTAAGAAGAATGGAAAGGTGATTTAAAGTTAACAGAATGATGTGATCGGCTCCATAGATGTAGGATATTAGCTTGATGCGTCATCTGAGTTATTCCAGCTACTTTACTGAAATCCGTACTTGGGAACATATGTCAATACAATCTGAAGGGAGCTGTTGGAAAGTAAAAGGGAAAAGCGGAGATAAGTTTGGCTTAAAGCGGGTTTTTGTAAAGTGACAAAGTGAAGGTGAGGCTAGTGCGTAGAAGTGAGTTAATGGCCAACATGACAAAACTATGGAAGTAGGGAGGGAATCTGGTTGAGATGAAGAGTGATGTCTTTGGGGAGGGGGTTAATGCTTTTAGGAGAATAGAATGGGGTCATAAAAATGGTAAAGAATCATACCAAAAGAGTGTAAGATAATATTTTAGCAGTTCATCAAAACAAGGACTTTAGGGAGGAGTGTGGAGTGGGGTGAGCTGAGTTCCCATTGAGATGAGAAGTAGATGGAGATGGGTCAATGAGAACTAGAGGAGGAATAGGAAGACCACCAATAGTAGAGAAAGAGGAGATAGAAGGTGTTTGGATTTCAGATATCCAAGTATAAGGTCGTACTTGACTCATGGAAGGTAAAAGCTTTTGCAAGGCATAGGTATGTAATCTGTTGCAAGGCTTTTACATACCTATGACTGGTAACTTTTGCGAGACATAGGTATGTAATCTGCAAGGCATAGGGGCCAAGTTGTTGAATGGGATTCGGTATTGATCACATGTTGACTGGTGACTTACAAAATCAAGTGCTTGATTGAAATACCTTGTTTGCATGCTTAATTGGTCACACAATGATACGTGGATTTCAAACATGTAAAATTTATTACAAGTTATTCGTTGAAATACCTTTTTTTTGTATGTTGATTGGCCATGTGATATATGGATTTTAAACATGCATGTGCATGGATCCAAGGTTGCTCAAGGCCATTGAACACCATTTAGACATCTTGAAGTATAGAATAGAAGTTATCAATGAGATTATGTGGGACATACATATATTTTTGTGATTGATCTTGTCAATGGTTCATGAGGACAATTCAATGGAGAAGTCTACTTTATTTGCATTGGTAAAGTGAGCTGCATACAAAATGAGGAAGGATGAGCTTGAAGTGGAGTACAAATGATGGACCGATTCATAGGGCAAGAAATTACCATGGTGAGTGCACCTAACAAAGGAGAAGATATTGGTTGTGAAACCAAGTTATTGGTGACAATGGATGGTTGAAGGATTTGCAATGGAAGATGGTGGAGAAGATAAAGTTGTTATGGATGGTAAAACGCATTATCATGGAGAAAGTAGGTGGTAACTAAATGCATGCACACATAGATTTCTGTAAGAATATTTTCACATTGAGCTAATGGGTAAGAGAGATGCTAGTGAGCCTCAAAGAAGAGAGATTTAGTGACTCAAAGAGTATGAATGTGTTGGTGAGCAATCGGATGGTTATTGTAGAGTAGATAATGTAGATGCTTGTGGTATGGGATAAATTTAAAAGGGGTGATATAATCTTGGTCTTTCATTTGTAAACTTGTGACAGGTAGTGTCTCAACACGTTTGCTAGAAGCAAGTGTTGCAAAGAGTATAAAGATTCACTGCACTCGCCTTCCTGCTCCCCCCCCTCCATCCCCCCCGGGCTGCTGCCTGGCCCCTCCCCCCATCCCCTCCTTTCCCTCCCTCTCTCCCTTCCTCCACCCCTTCGCAGCGCTAGCTGAGCGCACCCCCCCTCTCTCTCTCACTTCCCCATCCCTCCTTTCCTTCTTTCAGCCTCTCCCCCCTCGCTGCGTTAGCTTCCCCCACCTCCTCTCCCCCCCCGAGCCCCACTGCCCCCTCGTTGTCCCCTCCCCACCTCCCCCCCAAACCCGCACCCCCTCCCCCCCCCCCCCCTCCCCCCCCCCCCCACAACCCCCCTTTTCTTCCCTTTTCCCCCCTCCTCGGTTGCCCCCTCTACCCCCCCTCCCTGGTTACCCCCTCTTCCCCCTTCCCTTCCCTCTTGCCCTTGTGCTTCCCTTTTTCCTCCCCCTCCGTCCTCTCCTTGCTCCCCGTCCTCTCCTTGCTCCTCTCCCTTCCTCCTATTGTTTTCCTCCCCTCCAGGCTCCCCCCTTTATTTTTTTTCTTGGCTTGGTTCTTGTCACCCATCTTTGGGTGGATGTCTAAGAAACAGCCTCGGCATCTCCTCTTCTCTTCTTCTTGCGAAAGTGTCAGACACGGATGGCCTTAGAGCCCGCTTCTCAGAGGGACTCACATGAAGCCCCCTCGTCCGACTCCACTCGGTCGCTCATCTGACTCTCCCTTACCAATGAGGATAAAGCGGGTTTGGTTTCAAAAGTTGACCATCTACAAGCATCGTAAGTTATTTGCAAAATCATCGGGTTGCACCCAAGCTCTGGCGAGCTTAGGGAACTTTTCTAGAGAAGCTTGCTTTTCGAGGTGGGTAAGCTAGTTGATGTCTTGACCCTGGACGACAACTTCTATCGGGTTGAGCTTGGATCTTCGGAGGCTTCCACTAGGATGATCGTCTTATCTCCCATTGCAGTTTGGGTTGGCGGTGCCTATGTATGCCCATGGACTCATGGCTTTGATCCGTCGACATCCTCCTCTTTGGCCTTCATTCCCAGCTAAGCACACGGGTTTATGGTGATACTCTTCTTTCTTGGCCTTAGGCGTTAGTATTTACCTGTGCGGCCTTAAATTGGTGGGTCTCTTGCCACCTTCTTGGAGGTTCCAAAGACTGCGGCCTCGGTGGTGGCGATGGGTCTTCCCTCGATTAGGATTCTCATCTCTAACCTGCATAGCTTCCATCGAAGATTGAGCTCTCGCTTCTCTCAAGGGAGTGGTTGATTTAGAGGGTCGAGTACTCAGGCCTTCCAAATCGGTGCTTTGCCTGTCACAAGGTTGGTTAGCTTGCGAAGGCATTCCCCTCGAGGGCCAGATGTCAGACCACACAACATTCAGGGAAGGAGGCGGAGCGGCCACATGGGAAGATGCTACATCCTCCTTCGTCCTCTTCGGCACTTTCAACTCCTCATTGCAGGAGGCGGGTGGCTCTCATCGCCCTTCTATAGAGCGTAGACCTGACTGAGAGTGGACTTGCATGTAGCTCACCCATGCACAGTAGGAGCTTAGGGAGGTTCAAGACAGGCAGTAGACCTTTTTCCATCATTGGCAGTCTGCGCATTGGACTCGGGTCGGTGATCGTGTTTGGGGAGAGTTCTTCTCGGTGGTTCGGTCCTTCCAGTCACGACGTGGGATCAGGAAGCTTCGCTGGATGGATGGGTCTTGTGCTACGGAACCTGGGGAGCTGAAAGAGATTGCCACTCAATTTTATGGCACTCTCTTATTTGAAGTGACACCTTCTCAGATCATGCAAGAGAGGAGGCGATGTGTCTTGGAGCATGTGCAAGGATCGGTGACTGATGAGATGCAGATTATGCTTCTTGCCCCCTTTACTGATACTGAGATCTATAATGCATTGTGTGGATTGGCTAGGGACAATTGTCTTGGTGATGATGGTCTTTCCCCTAGTTGTTTTATCAGGTACTAGGGGGTCCATGGGGATGGGATTCGTCTTGCCTTCGAGGAGGTCATGGAGGGGGGAAACCTTTCTCAATCGCTCACTGAGGGTTTGATCTTCCTTATCCCTAAAGGGGGGGGAGCTCGATGATATCAGGCACTGTTGCCCGATCATGCTTCTCAACTCGGCCTACAAAATCCTTGCGAAGGCTCTGTGTTTGAGACTGTGGCCGCTTCTTGAGATCTTGATTCATTCGACGCAGATCGGCTTTGTGAAGGGTCGCGGATCCTTGGAAATATCGTCACGTTCTCGGAAGCTGTCTCCCTTGCCTGGATGCACGATGAGCCTCTTGTTCTTCTTTTGGTGGATTTTGAGAAAGCCTATGATGAGTTGACTAGGCTTTTCTCGAGGACACTATGCTGTGTATGGGCCTCCCCGATAGCTGGATCAAAGGCGTTGCCTCCCTGTACCGCTCGACCCATAGTCGGGGGAGGGGGTGGGGGGAGAGATTCAACATTTCATGATCGGTTTGGCAAGGTTGTCCTTCAGCCCTACTCTGTTTCTCTTCTTTGTTGAGGCCATGAGCTCATTCTTGCCTCTGTAGGATAGTGGGCTTCAAGGTATCTGGTTTCCCATTTAGAGATGAGATGCTCTTGGATGCTGAGTTTGCTTATGGCATGACCATCTACTTGCAGGAGGCAAGGAGATCAATATGACCATATTTAAGCATTGTTTTCGAGAGATTCTGCGAAGCTTCCGATGCCAAGATCAATTGGCAAAAGTCATGTGGATTCTGGGTTGGCTTGGATGCTCTTCTTGGATGGCGACCTTGTGGGGAGCTTCATTTGATCCCCCTTGGCAGGGTACTTAGATACCTTGGGTGCCATATTGGTCTTGATCTTTTGGCCGGGCAGCAGATCCCATCTCTCCTTCTGGCCATTGAGAGGAAGCTTCTGCATTGGAGCTCTACCCATTTGCCCTTGGTTGGGAGGGTTGTGGTGGCAAACGAGGTTCTCTTCGCTATGATATGGTATGTCATCTCTTGTTGGATCTTTTCGAGTTCTTGTATTAGCCAAATTCAGTGCCTAATAAGGAACTTTATATAGTTTGGTAGAGATGGAAGGCTCGCTCGGGCTAAGGTTGCTTGGCTGATCATCACTCTTCCCTTGGAGCATGGTGGCCTAGGGATCGTTGACCCTGCTTGTCAGAGCAGAGACCTACTGGGCAAGTTTGTTGTTCGTGGTCTGCTTCCGAGCCTTGAGCCTTAGAAGGATTTTCTTTGCCAATGGCAAGGCCTCTTCGTTCTTGCTATTGGTGGGCCTTGGCTGTCGGAGATGAGATGGATCTTCGCTGAGATGAGGTGTATGGGATTCTCGCGATGGGATGAGGAACACTTCGCTTACAATATTATTCAGTCATGGGAGTAGCTGCGGCTTGCTCTAGTTCAGCATCTGCCCTCTTGTAGTGAGGAATAGCTTTGTCATCCTATTACTTGGAATCCCCTCATGCGCTCGAAGAGGGAATTCATGGTTGGATCTCACCCTCATGTTTCCTGGGGGAAGTTTGCTAGGTCCTGGACATAGCGTGGAAGACTAGATCAGCTTTAGGAGCCTCAATAAGGAGCGGAAGAAGGAGAGATGTATGAGGATGCATGGTGCTCCCCATATGATCACGGATGCTCAGGCTGCTATTCTGCGGGACTAGGGTGCTCAGGATGATCGGACGCATCATGCAGCCTCTCTAAGGGCCTTGACCTAGATGGAGGTCCTAATTGTGGCGCAAGGCATCACTCTGGATGGGACCCTTTTCTTTGAGATTGGTGAGGAAGGACGGATGATGAGTTCTCCATTGGAGTCCAAGCTCATTGCAGAGTGTACCTTTCAGCAGATTCGGGTGGCTGGCACTCGTAGAAGTGATTGGCACATTGATCCTGATTTGGAAGACATTCGGGCCCATTTTAGTTGGCATCTCTGGGGCTCGGAGACTCAACCGCTATCTCGCCTCCGCTTGGACTCGGGGGAGTGGCAGTGGCGTGATCCTTTTTCACCTCCGGAGGCCCGCACTATTCCATTCTTTCATTACTTTGCTCGCTTGGGGTGGAAGATCATTCAGTTGCATCATCTAGTCAGTCTTGCTTCGGCTGAGGCTTGGTAGCGTTGTAGGCTCACCGAGGAGTTCCTCTTGTCCTCCTCGCATTGGATTTGGGATGTTCAGAGGACTTTTCGGGTTATCCTTTTCTAGTGGTTGGTGGCCCATAGGAGCATTGTTGTGGGCACTTGGTGGAGGTATGGGGGCAAACCTCCAAACTCCACGGGTTGTGGCTTTCACTTTAAGTTTGAGCAACATTGCCTTTGGGACTGTCAGTTGGCTTTCAGTTGGCTCAGTAGATTTGGCGATGGGTTATGAATGTTCTTCACCTGGCAGGAGGGTCCTTAGACCATCACTTTGGGTGCAGTTACTTGGGGCTCGCTCACTGACTCGCCCTCAGTTATGAGCATGAGGAGGTCAGTACGATCCTTTTGGTCGAGGAGCGAAGGATTGGCACCACTCAAGTCCTCTGCACTCCTCCTTGGAGTGGTGTGGATGACCCCTACTGGGAGCTGATAAGGAGCCTTTCCATGTTGTTTATATGGAGAGCTAGATGTCGGTGCATCTTCGAGCGATGCATGATTCCTTCGGTCGAGACTGTTCGGGACTTGTGGCTGGAGTTGATTCATACTTTGCACGGCAACTCGATCGTCTTCAGGGAGACTCTGATGGCATGTCTCAACAACGGCTTGCCTTTCTTCACCTTTAGAAGAAAGGCCCCTTCTTTACTGTTCAGGGTGATACGATTCGATGGAGCTACCGGCCACTTGCTTGGCTCCCCCCCCGCGTTGAGTTGTACCTCTTGTATCCGGTTCATGGTGCCGGATTGGGATTGTAGCCCCTTGGGCGTTTTTATTAACTAATGAAAGGATCTCTTTTATGGAAAAAAAAGAGAGTGAAGATTGTGAAAAAGAAGCAAAAGAAGGGAGAAGCAAGGAAAAGAGAATGAAGGGCAAGCTTGAAGATCCAGACATCAAGGACCAACAAAAATTTCCAGTTAATGCTTAGGTTAGGTCTCAATGCTAAAAACTACTCACATTTTTTTGACCTGAAGGTCTATTGGATTGTTGTCTAGGAGAGATTGAATATCTCTTAAAAATACAAGCTCCTCACATAAACGAGTTACAAGGAAATCGTGAAAGCTCAAACCACACAAAATTCAGTTCCAAGATAAGAACATTGAGGTTGTATTTAAGGAAATTGAAAAAAACTGAAAAACACGAGTTCCTACTTTGGAACATTGTGGTGACAATTTAGGATATCGCAAAACTACAAAAGTTCTAATATGAAGAAATCGAAAATTCTCCAGAAACACAAGTTTCTACTTTAGGAAATATAGAAAAGTCCAAAGACCTAAGTTCCTACTTGAGGGAAAAAAAAAATAAAATTCCAAGACACATGTTCCTCCTCCTGGAAATCGAGAATTTTTCAAAAACACAACTTATAAGTTCCTACTTGAGAAAATAAAAAATCCTCAACAAATACAAGTTCCTACTTGAGGAAATAAAATATTCTCCAAAAACACATTCCTACTTTAGGAAATCAAAAAAAGTCTAAAGACACAAGTTCCTACTTGAGGAAAACTCCAAAAATAAAAGTTCCTCAAGATCAAATAAACTTTGTACATTAACCATGAGCTCCTACATGTTTTCAAGCTAGGAAATTAACAATTCTCAAGGCACTCGAGTTCATACAAATTTGAAGTTAAGGTGATCGAGAAAACTCACAAGGTACAAGCTCCTACAAGAGAATAGAGAGTTGGCACTTCAGGGAATAGCCAAAGGTATGAAAAGCCGAGTTCCTGCATAAGCACAATAAAGTGGTCCTTTAGGAGATCATAAAAACTAGACACAAATTGTGAAGTGTAAGAAAAGTAAGGTCTTACAAATTTTAAGGGGATGGAGAAAGGGACCAAATAGTAAGTTCCTACCTTCAAGTGTAGAAGGCAACATATGGACATCAAAGAGGGGAGAAAAGTTATTCCTCACCATAAAAGCAAAGGAGAATTCCTTGAATCGCATGAGATTTTTGAAAAAAAAAAGCATATTTTCCTAAAAAAAAAACTTGTACTTAGCGTTTTGTATAAGAATTACTATAAAGAGAGGCTTCCTCACTTCTTACACCCCAAATCCATGAAGGAACTTCCATGAGCTATTGTGTGAAGATTTGGGAAACTATTGTGCACCATCAAGGATGTTCAAAGGAGGCCAAATATTTGTGAGCTTGGAACACCCATAGCACTTAAATTGAGTAGACTAGAGACATGGGAGCATGTAACCGTTAGTTGGAAGATGGATCAATTGGCTTTGAGATTCCATGTACTCTTTAGGAGATTTTTGAACTTTATTGTTGAATTCAATTCATAGCTTCAAGTTCCTAGGAAACATTTGAGAATATTGTCAAGAAGGAAAACAATGAAAGAGGGTTCTTGATAGAGGGAAAGAAGGCACATACATGGTGTATGCAACTTAGATTAGATCGTTTCATAGGACAATCAAGATCAACGGGAAGTAAGATCTCTAGAGGGGGACTGCACAAACACACACATTAAACTTAAGATCAATCTCCTTGATTGAATCGAAAAACGAACTAGAAATCATGTCTATTGTTGTGGACATACAAGATCCTCGTCAAAAGAAATGATGTTAATGATTCATGGAGACTACTCTATCTCTCTTGGGTATGTGTCCTTAAACACCTTAGGCATTAGGATCTATTTGGATGGCTTAAATAGGTACGTTCTCAAACTTTGAAGTGTATAAGGAGGCATCGTTTACATGAGACCCACAGTGAAATTGGAAGGAGTGTGTTACCTAAACAAACTAGGGGAAGTGTATATCGTATGTGACATCTCATAGAGGACCAATGATTTTGGGGAAGTAGAGAATGATACCCAACCTCCACTTGAGGATGTACAAGAAGAACTAGGGACTTCTATTCATGGAGGGTGAGCTCCCCATGGTCCTTGAACCTGGTTAATGCATCCCATACCTATGCAAGAGGGTGAGAAGCATGTCGAGTTTAGCGATGTTAGATCCTCCAGGATCCTCCCCATTGGACAAGTCAAAACACAAGCCATAATGAGAATTAAGTTAGGGACGGACATCAAACTCACCTCATAGCATCAAAGCTAATACGGGCTCACCCCTAAGCTTGGGAATCTTCAACCATGCAAGATCAAGAGTCCAATCGTGGAAAATGCAAAGAATGACAAATGAGAGGCTCTGAGTCCTAGTGATAGGACTCAAGTGAAGTGATCCAGTTTCACATTGAACTTGTTGGACTTGGTACACACTTCCCGAAATCCCTTCTGGACATACACATGCAACAATGCCCATTCAACTGTCTTAGAAGGGTGGAGATGTAACAATCTTGGTTGGGTATATGCTACAAACATCCATCCAGACGTCTTGGAAGGGTGATGAAGTAATACTTCCATCCTTATTTTCAATTGCTGTCCTTAACAATATCCTCGATATTAAACCCAAGAAAACAACTCTTGAACGATCTCATTGACTCCAAATTCATAGCCAACTCAAGCTGGTGCTTTCGTTTGATCATATATTGAAAGGATAAGCAGTCTTCTGAGATCTCTCTCTCTCTCTCTCTCTCTCTCTCTCTCTCTCCCTCCCCCCCCTCCCCCCCCTTCCCCCCCCCCCCCCCTCTTCCCTCCCCCCCCCCTTCCCCTCTCTTCTCCCCCCCTCCCCCTCTCCCTTCCCCCCCCTCCTTGCCTTGAACCAACTTGGGTTCGAATGGAATGTATGCGATGGTATTCTCCAAACTCATGATCTCCTTCGAAGGTATCACAAGACCATCCTATCCAAGCCTCTCTTTCAAGCGACTAACATTGAATACTAGATGTCTAATGATTCCATGAGGTAGTTCTAGCTCGTAGGACACACTTCTTTGCAAGGCTGATCATGCTTACGAACCTAAAGCCTTATGAGGTGC
Source organism: Ceratopteris richardii (assembly GCA_020310875.1). NCBI lineage: Eukaryota > Viridiplantae > Streptophyta > Polypodiopsida > Polypodiales > Pteridaceae > Ceratopteris > Ceratopteris richardii. The sequence continues at coordinate 95,502,192 of CM035408.1, read as the reverse complement.
TTCCGGTTTGCTTTATTTGCAACGAGAGAGAGAGAGAGAGAGAGAGAGAGAGAGAGAGAGAGAGAGAGAGAGAGAGAGAGAGAGAGAGAGAGAGAGAGAGAGAGAGAGAGAGAGAGAGAGAGAGAGAGAGAGAGAGAGAGAGAGAGAGAGAGAGAGAGGGGGGGAGAGAGAGAGAGAGAGAGAGAGAGAGAGAGAGAGAGAGAGAGAGAGAGAGAGAGAGAGAGAGAGAGAGAGAGAGAGAGAGAGAGAGAGAGAGAGAGAGAGAGAGAGAGAGAGAGAGAGAGAGAGAGAGAGAGAGAGAAAGAAAGACTTTTTAACGTCTATTAGAGGCCAAAATCGGCCTATGAGACAAAACATATACATCAGTATGATCCAATCCACTGTGATCCAACACGAAAATAAAGTGTGAGTACTGCAAACGGGTATAAAAGGAGGGATAGTAGCTAGAGAGAGAGAGAGAGAGAGAGAGAGAGAGAGAGAGAGAGAGAGAGAGAGAGAGAGAGAGAGAGAGAGAGAGAGAGAGAGAGAGAGAGAGAGAGAGAGAGAGAGAGAGAGAGAGGGGCAACGAGAGAGAGAGAGAGAGAGAGAGAGAGAGAGAGAGAGAGAGAGAGAGAGAGAGAGAGAGAGAGAGAGAGAGAGAGAGAGAGAGAGAGAGAGAGAGAGAGAGAGAGAGAGAGAGAGAGAGAGAGAGAGAGAGAGAGAGAGAGAGAGAGAGAGAGAGAGAGAGAGGGGGCAAAGAGAGAGAGAGAGAGAGAGAGAGAGAGAGAGAGAGAGAGAGAGAGAGAGAGAGAGAGAGAGAGAGAGAGAGAGAGAGAGAGAGAGAGAGAGAGAGAGAGAGAGAGAGAGAGAGAGAGAGAGAGAGAGAGAGAGAGAGAGAGAGAGAGAGAGAGCGAGAGCGAGAGCGAGAGCGAGAGAGAGAGAGAGAGAGAGAGAGAGAGAGAGAGAGAGAGAGAGAGAGAGAGAGAGAGAGAGAGAGAGAGAGAGAGAGAGAGAGAGAGAGAGAGAGAGAGAGAGAGAGAGAGAGAGAGAGAGAGAGTATAACATCTACGAAGGCCAAAGTTGGCCTATGAGACAAACCATATACAACGATAATGATCCAATCGGCTAGAAAATCAAAAGTCAAAATAGAACTTAAACATAAAACATAACGGAACTAAGAAAGCATGACTCTGGCTTAGAAGAAAATGACCATGTCATATAGGGGGGAGATACAAGGAAGCAATTACAAAACCTAGGGAAAGAGTACTTTGGGGGGGAGGGGGGGATGTAGAATGTGATACATATGTGACAGTTTAAGTATCTGGTGGAATATAGTGCCCCAAGGTATGGATGCAAGTCTTCTCTTATCTCCTTCTCGTGTAATGATCGGATCCTCCGGATCTCATGCTGGTAGAACCAGGGTCTCATATATTGAGAACACGAGGTCGTCTCTTGGCCCTCTTCTTCTCTGTTTGCTTGAGAGTGAGTCCTCGGCCGTTCGGGATCAATCATGTGTGTGTGTGTGTGTGTGTGTATATATATATATATATATATATAT
>CM035408.1:95478151-95483151 GCA_020310875.1 Ceratopteris richardii | reverse complement strand
TGTAGGCAACTCGTTTATCAATGGTTAAAGATACATCGATCTCAAACTAGGTGGTTCTTAGTGTACAAAAGGACATCTAATTGAATTTAGGCCTTCAAACACACATTATATGAATGACCACATGGACGTACATAATTGATATCCAATGAAGCGTACATAGTGTGTATGTGCTCAATATATGTAGTAGAATGGCACGGAAAGGCTGAATTCACTTCCAAAACAATGGCCAACAACATCTGCAAGTGTCTGTCAAGTCCGTTCTTTAGGCTCAAAAAACTTGCATAGATTTGCGATGCTGCTCCCACCACAACTAAAACCTTTCAAGAAACCTGTAGATTAACTAGTGTGGCTGAAATCAGGCCCCAAGTGAACGTTCATTGTTGAAGTACAAAGAACACTCTTTTTGATGTTCTTGGACCTTTGTGAAGAGAAGTATGCATGAAAGTACTCCAAAATTGCTCCAAAGACACCCCAAAAATGCTTCAAAAATAGACTTTGAAAGCAAAGAATGAAGCTTTGAGGGCCCAAAACTTGTTGAAGATAATGTGAACCTTAGTCTTTCTCCTTCTTCAAGCACCACAAGAGTGTAGCTTAGTGGCAAGAGAGTTCCATGATTAAGCGAGCTCTGGGGGGAACAATACTAGGATGGGTGACCTCTCGGGAAGTATCGAGAACCTCCATCTTCCTTGATCATTGAGGTCCTCCCTCGCGTGAAGCCAACGGTGCTAACGATGACTTTGGTGACTCGGATGACAAGGTATGCCAAAGTCTATGCCTTGGTTGCTGCCTTAGTCATAAACCTCGAAGAAAGCCTTGGGTGGGTGCTTTTTGGAGAAAGCCTTGGGAAGGTGCTCGTTTTGCTCGCATAAAGAAGCAAAGCTTTTGCATCAAAATGCTTTGATAACAGTGAAGTGTTTCGATGGTGATGCATCACACTGCACTCTCCCCTTTGAGAGCTCCATGATGACATCCTCGGAGTAGAAAATTGAGCTCCAAGTACCACACACAGTACTCTGCACAAAGGCTATAGAATACACAAAGAAACTTAATACACAAGGAGCATGAACACAAACTTCTTCAGTGTTAGAAATGCGGTCGAACTTGTAGTCTGTGGCTGAAAGGACCACTATATGTTTTATTAAATAACATATAAAAAGGTGACTAGTGGCCATTCGACCTTTCACATGGGCACTAACGGGGGGGGGGGGGGGGGAGAGAGAGAGAGAGAGAGAGAGAGAGAGAGAGAGAGAGAGAGAGAGAGAGAGAGAGAGAGAGAGAGAGAGAGAGAGAGAGAGAGAGAGAGAGAGAGAGAGAGAGAGAGAGAGAGAGAGAGAGAGGAAAGAAATTTATATTAATGTCTTCTAAAGGCCAAAATTGGCCTATGAGACAAACCTATATACATCGGTGATACACCAATTATGCATAAACAAAATAGATTAAAAACATCTAAAGTGAACTAAAATGAAAGTCTAATAGTGTGCACAAAGTGATGTAGTTTTGGCACCACAGAGAATGACCATGTAGTATGAGAGAGAACTACAATATTATTGTGTGTTTTCGGATGCAATGGAAGCAACCGGTATTAATATACTTATTAATGTAGTATGGGGGGAAGTGGATAGAGGATGCGATACATGGGTATCAGATGAAGAATGACATGCATGGGTATGGATAGTCTATTGCTCATGAAGATGTCGGATCCTCCATATCTTATGTTGGTAGAGCCACGATCTCCTATATCGAGGGACATGTGGACATCCCCTATCTCTTTGATTCTTTGGCTCCTCGAGAGTGAGCCCTTGGCCACTGAGGATCGCTCGTGGCTCGATCCTCTAAAAGAAATCAATGATTCCTTGTTGTATGCCCTCATTGCCTTTGTAGGCTATGTTAGCGTTTCGCACATGTGGCATGCAACACCATCCAAGACCACAACGATCCACTCTCCTCATGCACCATTATAATGATCCCTCTATCTGGAACTATACCATAAGCCAAGCTTATCCACGACATTGTATAATGAAATGCTCCTCATTCTCTGCATTTATTTGGCAAATTGTGTATATGTGATCCTCCTTGGGTATCTTGCTAGCTTAACCTCTCTCGATCCTCAACTTGTGCGATGATACCCTAAGCTTCCCAAGCCACTCGTATGTGATGTGCCATATAAGTCAGCATGTAATGAGGCATCTCAATGAACCCGTGGTTTGAGATCCGTAGAAAAAGCACATGTTAATGGAGCTTTTTTGTTGCGAGTGTCTTCCCAGGTAGGACCCACATCATTTGTATATATCTGTAACATAACTCTTATCGTATGATCCTATTTCTCTCATGCAAAGAGAGTAGTAGGTGGGAGCATGTGTACCATATTGTACGGGTGGTAGTTGGCCCATGTCAAATCCATAGTTGGCCAACCAATCTCTAATGTGGACATACAAACATGAAGTATCTCTTGCTAGGGCAAGATCTCTTGATGTCTCAAAGGCCTTGTATGTGATGTGGTCGCTATCATAGCTTAGAGTCTGTGGATCAAGCAAAGTGCCTAGAACAAAGCCTCGATTAGCCTCGGGGGTGTAGCGAGCTGTGCTCTAATTATGTCACGTGCCACTGATGGCTTGCTATGTATCAACCTAGAAATCATGAGTCAATGGTGTCTCTCCATCAATGTCCATATATGGTCTTTGAGTCATAGCCCCCAAATGGATGAACCATATGTCAGTGAGAGTGTGATTAGTGTGTCCAATAGCCATATGTCCTCTTATAGTGGATTATATGGTGAATTAGTGTCCGGATTGTGACCATCCCTATCATATCTAGCATATGATGGACTCTGTGTGGGGGAAATAACATATAGATATATATCTCCATCTCTACTTAGTCAACTCAACGTGAACCCACATATCTTGTGCTTTCTCATCTCTCCTTAGAATCTAAATTTGTGTTTGGATACCAAGTCTGAATAGGATCGCCACATCACCAGAACTATGTGAAGTGCCGTGTTTAGTTGTAGACCTAGAAGTGGACTCCCATTGAAATCCAGCTATGTGGTGTAAACCTTTATCTGGGCTCTTATGTGTCTCTGTGATATAGATGAAGACATGTGCATCGGGTAGTTCCTCCAAGCTATCTCACCATTTCCATAGTGCCTCATTGCAATTCCAAACTGCTCCTTTGAAAGGTATGTCCTAATATGGTGTTCTCTCATAGGCCACACGCCCCCTATTTACTAGAGTGTCCATCCACAAAGATTTTACTATTACAGTGAAAGGACTTCTTCCCTGCTCTCTTTGCATGTAATATTTGAGGCATGCATGCCCATCTGTGCTCAATCTGCATCCCAGTGAGGTCCTCATCCATGAAAAGGGTTCCTTCTTGTAATCCGTTGAGTATTTGTTGCTTTTTAAAGAAGGAAATCCTCATCTCTGTAGAACTCATATGAAGAATGAGTTCACATGGTATAGGTGTATCCTTACTTGCTCATCAAGCCTAAGTAAATGGCATGTATTCATATCCAAGCTTATGACCTAAATCTTTGGCATCTGCATGAGGTGCGGTGCCTTTTTGAAGGCCTATGGTCCTTATCTCGATTTTTGTCCTCAAAGATGCTTGAAATTTCAACCATTCTTTTTTTTCTATCTTCTTTGAATTCTTTTGTTATGCTCTTTCGTACTACTTCTACGTGTTTGTCACATGTCTTTTCTATGTCTATTTTGCATTCTTTTTTATTTTCTTCTTTGATGCCATCGATTTTTATGAATTTTACATCTTCTTTAGAGTCTTTGTTTGGTTCAAGGCTGTCCATCTTCGTTTGGAGGGCTTTGTTTAGAGGGCATAGTGAGGGTTAGGGTTTACTAGCCAACCTTAGGCTTGTTGAGTGCTTTGAATAGGTGGCCTGTTAGGGTTGTAGGGCTATAATGACCTGGTTTTAGGGTTGAGGGATAGACTATCAACATGCTCGTTTAGAGCTATGGAGGGCTGGGGAAGGTGGCACGAATGGGCCATGGCAGATTGAGGTAGATGGTGACAGAGAATGGCAAGATGGCATAGATGATGATGAGAGAGATGATGGGTAGGTGGCACAGACATAGGTATTATCTTAGGGTTTTGAGAGACAATTAGGGTTTCAAAAAGAGGGATGGCGGGAGTGTAGGAAGTTAGGGTTTCAAGATGGTTAGTGTTTCGAGAGAGAAATTGGTTTCGTGATAGTTAGGGTTTCATGAGAGGAATGACATAAGGGTTGTGTGTGAGAGAGAGAGAGAGAGAGAGAGAGAGAGAGAGAGAGAGAGAGAGAGAGAGAGAGAGAGAGAGAGAGAGAGAGAGAGAGAGAGAGAGAGAGAGAGAGAGAGAGAGAGAGAGAGAGAGAGAGAGAGAGAGAGGGAGGGAGGGAGGGAGGGAGGGAGGGAGGGAGGGAGGGAGGGGGGGGGGGGGGAGGGAGGGAGGGAGGGAGGGAGGGAGGGAGAGAGAGAGGGAGAGAGAGAGGGAGAGAGAGAGAGAGAGAGAGAGAGAGAGAGAGAGAGAGAGAGAGAGAGAGAGAGAGAGAGAGAGAGAGAGAGAGAGAGAGAGAGAGAGAGAGAGAGAGAGAGAGAGAGAGAGAGAGAGAGAGAGAGAGAGAGAGAGAGAGAGAGAGAGAGAGAGAGAGAGAGAGAGAGAGAGAGAGAGAGAGAGAGAGAGAGAGAGAGAGAGAGAGAGAGAGAGAGAGAGAGAGAGAGAGAAATTCAGCACTATAAATGGCTTTAGTTATGAGGGAAGAGATTCAATGCCAAGTGGTTTTTATGTTGGCTCATAAATTGCTCTATTATTGAACATGAGATTTCTTCTTTTACAAAACCTTGGTTCAAAGCTGAGTTGTACTTATCTTATTTCATTCGACCTTGCCTTCAAGGTTCGATTTTGCATAGAGTCATCCTTCCTATATATAATTTCTTTTATTAGATGTGTTAAATGCTATTGCAAGGGAGAACACATCCCCACAAGCAAGGATGAATCCAAGTTCAACATATAAA
>CM035408.1:95240651-95473151 GCA_020310875.1 Ceratopteris richardii | reverse complement strand
ACTATGCTAGTGATTGTTGGCTGAAGAATGGAAGACCAAATGGAGGCAATCAAAGGAACCAAAGCAAATATGCAAGCACCTCAAGTGAAGGAAGCAAGGACACACTACTTGCAATGAGACATGAGTATAGAAGCTCTTGTGAAGATTACAAGAAATGGTACATTGATTCAGGTTGTAGTAACCATATGTCATGCCAAGGAAGTATGTTCACTAATCTACAGGTACCAAGTGGAAAAGGATGTGTTGAAACAGGTGATGATACTCAACACATGATTGAACATATTGGAGATATAAGGCTTGAAGATACAAGTAAAGCAAAGGTACTATCTAATGTTCTTCATGTTCCTACAATTTCAGAGAACTTGATTTCAGTAGGACAAATGGTAGAGAAGGGTTATCATGTCATATTCAATGAGAATGGGTGCGTCATAAAGAATCCAAAGGAAGGCTTCAAGGTCATTGCTCGAGGTAGAAGAGAAGGAAGGATGTTCACTTTGGATGTCCAACATCCACATGGAAAGGTCATGTACATTCAATGTGGGAACAAGAAGATTTCAGAGCTGGACTTATGGCACAAAAGAATAGGACACATCAACATTCCAAAGCTGAAGGACATGAGCAAACATGAAGTGGTAAGAGGTCTTCCAAAATTTAATAGCATTGGACTACATGAGTTATGTGAAGCTTGTCAACTAGGAAAGCAAACGAGGCAACCATTCAAGAGGAGCAATTATGTGGCTCCAAATGTCTTGGACTTGATACATACGGATGTATGGGGACCAACCTAAGAGGCATCAATGGCTGGTAATAGATTTTTTGTCACCTTCATTGATGATCACTCAAGAAAGGTATGGTTGTTTTGTATGAAGCAAAAATCAGAGGTGTTTTCTATATTCAAAAGATTCAAAGCTGAGGTTGAAAAGGAAACAGGAAGGTCTATCAAAACCTTAAGGTCCGATGGTGGAGGAGAATACTTCTCCAAAGAATTTTCAGATTTTCTACAAGAGAATGGGATCAAAAGGCAATTCACTTGTAGGTATACACCACAACAAAATGGAGTAGCTGAGAGGAAAAATAGGCAAATTGCTGAAATTGCAAGATGCATGCTCAACGAGATGAAGGTACCATTATACTACTGGGCTGAAGCTACCACAACCTCCATTTACTTGATGAATAGGTGCACAACATTGGGAATACATCACTTGACTCAAAAGAGGTATATTCCGGTAAGAAACCTGATCTTACACACCTCAAAGTGTTTGGATGTGTTTGCTTTGTTCACATTCCACAAGAAGTTAGAACAAAGATGGAACCAAGGTCAGAAAAATGCATTTTCATCGGCTACTCGATGGAGCAAAAAGGATACAAGTGTTACAACCCTAGAACAAAGGAATTAAGAGTCTCGCGGGATGTGGTCTTTGATGAACTAAGACCATGGTATGAAGATAAAGGAAAGGAAAAGATTCTTGAAGAAGATTGTGATGATAATGCAGGAACAAATCAAAGAGAAGTTCAACAATCAAGCACAAAGGCTTCAGGTCCAGAGGCATCTACATCAAATGAAGAATGTTCAACATGGAGGGGGAGCCATTCTTTGTCTCCAAATTCAACTCATAGTAGAGCCAAAGAGGCAAGTGCTACTCCAAACAGTGAGGTAGATGCAAGTGAAGAAGAATATGAAGAGGTAATCACTCCGATGGTAAAGCTAAATAGGTTAAAGAAGCAACTCTCTAAAGGCAATGAAAGAAGATCTTCAAGGACAAGGTATCCAACTCAAAGGTTTGAGTTATGATAGTTTTATGGCGACACATTTTGCATACATGATGCAGGTTATCAAAGACAAAGAGCCTGAGACATATGAAGAAGCTTGCACACAAAAGGAATGGAAGCAAGCTATGAAAGAGGAGATCAAAGCTCTCAAAGATAATCACACATGGGAGCTAGTGCCAAAGAAAGAAGGTATGAAGATTGTTCCAAACAAATGGGTGCTTAAAGTAAAGAGGAATGCTGATGGTTCACTAGCTAGATATAAAGCTAGATTAGTTGCCAAAGGATTTAAACAAACACAAGGCATAGATTATGATGAAGTTTTCAGCCCCGTTGCAAAGATGGGAACTATTAGAACCCTAATAGCAATTGATGCTTCAAGGAGATGGCCATTATATCAACTCGACATCAAAAATGCCTTTCTCAATGGAGAACTACAAGAAGAGGTATACATGAGTCAACCGGTTGGATTTGAAGATGAAAACCATCCAGATTTTGTTTGCAGGTTGAAGAAGGCACTTTATAGCTTGAAGCAAGCACCAAGAGCATGGAATCAGAGATTGGTAGAGTATCTAACTAAGTGTGGATACAACCCAAGTAGTGCAGATCCTTCGTTGTACATGAAGAAGGAAGAAAATAGAGAGGTATATATTTGCATATATGTCGATGACCTCATCATAACAGGAAACGATGTTACAGGGATTAAAGATATCAAAAGGAAGTTTGTTAATGAGTTTAAAATTTCAGATCTTGGAGAGCTGAAATATTTTTTAGGAATTGAAGTTGTTTATGGAAAGAGTGGCATCTACTTGATGCAAAGGAAGTACTTGTTGGATGTTCTTTTCAGATTTGGAATGAGTGAATGCAAACCACTCACTCAACCCATGGACACAAATACAAAGATTTGTTCAAATGATGGAGAACCATTGGAAGATGTAACGACATACAGAAGCATTGTAGGATCATTGATCTATGCAAACATTACAAGACCTGATTTGTCTTATGTTGTTGGTGTACTTTCTCAGTTTATGCAAGCCTCGACAAGTGAACACTTAAATTGAGCCAAGAGAGTGTTGAGATACATAAAGCATACAGTTAATCATGCTTTGTTTTACAAGTTTGATGAAGAACTGCATGTCAAAGGCTTTAGTGATGTTGATTGTGCAGGTTCAAAGGAAGATAGAAGATCAACCTCAGGTTATGTGTTCATGATAGGAAGCAAACCTATCACATGGAGCTGAAAGAAACAACCTATTGTTGCACTTTCATCTATGGAGGCTGAATATAGAGGATTAGCTTTTGCCACATGTGAAGCAATGTGGATTAAAAAGCTTTTGGCTGATCTTGGAGTGCAAGTTGGAACCATCCCTATATACGGTGATAACATGTCAAGTATTTACTTGGCAAGCAATCCTATGTTTCATGCAAGGAGCAAGCACATAGAGGTCCACTACCACTATGTAAGGGAGAAGGTGCTGAGCAAAGATGTGGAGGTAAAGTTCATCAGAACCAAAGAGCAGGTTGCAGATATGTTTACAAAGTTCTTGGATGCTTCTAAACTCAAAGGTTTCAAGGATGCGATAAATTTGAAGGACATGGATGAAGATAACTCCCAAATGAGCTTGAGGGGGAGTGTTGAAGATAAATGTACAAGCTCATTTTCATATGAGCCATGCTTGGATAAATTTACCAACTATAAAGATAAAGAAAAAAGTGGAGGAAAAAAGGAAAAAATACTAAAAGAAAAAGTCTAGTCAAAATTCATGATGAGTAAGAGATACAATATCTTGCCTTGTAGTTAGTAGCATGTAGTGGAGAAAGTGGTGAGTTAAGAAGGAGGCACAAACTTCTTCACATGCTCATTGGTTATAAAAGTGAAGTGGGAGCACATTCAAAACAAGGAGAGAAAGAGGCAAGAGCTCCCAGTAGTCGGATCTAGCCATTTTGTGATTTTGGTTTTCCCTTAGACTCCTTCCAGCCGCACGTCAGTTTGTACACAGCTCTATTGCAGAGCTCATATCTCAGTGCATATGTAACCATTTTGTGCGTTTAAACATTCATTGGAAAGCTTATCTTGTGTACTTTATGCATATCAAATATCTCTTTGAAAGCTTATGTAATTTGTGAGATATCAGTGAAAGAGTGAAGTCCAATTTTTCAGTATACCTGTGTAGATAGGTAGTCTATTTTGGTCGGTTCAGTTTCCCGACCAAAACATATCCAAATTGCGTGATTTTTGTCTTGTTGGAAAGCCCTTGGCATCTACTTTCACTGTCTCCTACTTTCACTGTCTCAAATATCTCATTCAGATCATTCATATTCTGTGAGATCTTTTAGAGAGTAAAGTCTAGTTTTACAGTGTATTTATGTGTGCAGGTGGTCTATCTTGATGAGTTAAGTTTCCTGATCAAAACTCATCCAAATTACTTGATTTTTAGCTTGTTGGAAAGATATTTGTGTCTACTTTCTCTGTACCAAATATCTTTCTCAAAGGATATATATTCAGAGAGCTATCAGTCCGAGAGTGAAGCTCAGTTCTTCAGCATACCTGTGTGGACAGGTAGTTCATCTTTGATAGTTGTGTTTCCTAATCAAAACTTGTCCAAATTAAGTCATTTATAGCTTGTTAGAAAGCTCTCTTTGTCTACTTTGATTGACTAAAGTATCAAGTCCATTTGAGATTTGTGTTGAGAGCAGCAAGCTATCTAAGGTGCAGATGTTTGTCCAAGTGCTGGACATACAAGGGTTCATTACACACTTCCGTTGCGCATAGGAGAACTCATTCTCCACAATAGATAGAAAGGGAAGAGAAAGACTAGAGTTTTCAACATAGTGACATTTAAAAAATCTTCCAATAGATCTTCGCGCAACTATGGATGGGTAACCAAGGACTTCTTAGAGTATTGGGATATAAAGATTATTCATTATACTTTCAACAATTTCTTATATGTGAGCTAATATGATGACTTTCCATTGGGCATAAGTATGGTTATGAGAAAAATATTTCTTGTGAGTACATTCAGGGGTAGAAAAACGAAGAGTAACATGATGAAAAGTCTATCATCTTAGTTCTAGATGGTTTATGGGAATTTGTTCTATGATTATATAGTTTATTATTTCCAATGAGATATAGTCCAGTTTCCTTAGCTTGGCATCTGACACTTGAATTTAATATGATTGCTCCAAAACAGAAGCATCATATGGACTAAGGACACTTGGATGATGTTTATTTTATGGGAGTAATAGTTTGGAAGTTGCATGTATATAGAAGATAGTAGACACATAGTAAGAAGATTTTCAATTTTCTGTTTTGCCTACGCTACGATACATTGTACTATGCATAGAATCTAGTGAGAGCCGGAGAATCCTTCCCATATGCCTTCCAATGCAAGTTTGAGGACAAAATAGAACTGAGGCGAAGAAATTCTTATAAATAAAAGGTCCTGGACCTTAGAACACGGGTGTGTGGTGAGGAAGCTTCACATCATGTACCACTCCTTTAGTAGGAGTGGTAGGTAGGAAAGGATGGTAGAGATAGTTCTCCACCATTTAAAGGAGCATTATAAAGAAGAGGGTTTCGTGGATAGGTACATGAATCTTTTCATCTAGGCATGTTTCTAATCCTTCTCCCTTGAGTGTCCTTGTGTGTGAAGCTTGCTTGCATCACTTTCATCTTCCAAGCAATGATTAAAAGAGGTTACAATGTAGATTTCAATGATTAAAAGAGGTGACAATGTAGATTTCTTTAGCAAGAGAGAAAGAAAAGCACTCGCAAGGCTAGAAAAACTGCGTTTATGATTGATTTTATGCTTTCTAAGTCATGTTTGAGGTATATTAATGTATTCGGAATTACTTTTTCTATTTTAATATTTTTTAAGGAATTGAATTAAAACGCTATCTTTATTTCTTGGTTACTTTCATGTCCTTGTAGCATTCCTGATCATTCGTTTATTTGTTTAATGGTGCAAGGCAATGGAAAAACATTTACTGTTTCCTACAATTGCCTCCTATTTTGATTTTCATTCATCACCACCAGATTTATATTATGTGTCAATAGTTAAGAAAATAGTTTTCCTTTATCACCAGGGAGATGAATAAGTTTAATGTTAGATTATTGAAAGCTTTCCCTACAATCCATGTGCCATGCATAATGGAATGATGTATAGCTTATCTAATATATGGTAAGATTATGGAATAATATTACCAATAATATATAGATATAACAATCACCAAAAATCTAGGAAAATTATCAGTATATTTTTTCTTTCTTGATATCTTGGTTTAGCATATTTGAACACACACACTTATCAACTATGAGTCTTGTGGATTACTCTTGACTATAAATTTCAATTTTTTGGAGACCTTTTTTATGTACTATTTTCAGCTTAACTACTGTATTCAATCTATATGTTAGCTTGGAACATGGTTATCTTAGTCGGTGTTCTTCTTCCTAAAGTTATACATGACAACTTGGATTTCTATTTTTTTAAAACTTTGAATAAGTGCATGAAGAATATTTTGTTGGCATGTGATTCAATATCGTCAGCCAACCCTTCCAAAAAAGCCTTATGAACGTTCCTGTAGTTACAAGCGTTGAACTCCCAGAAAGTAACAAAGCCTCTATTGATGTACTAAGACATACATTCACATGCATACATTGACAGAGCATATGCACACAAGAATCAACACCCATATGCACAAACATACATATTCACTAACATAGTCGCGTAATGTGGCACGAATTGTGTGTTCAATAAAGTATATTTCATTATATATAAAAAGATTTCTCAAATAGAAATTAAATGAGTTGTGTAGAACATACATTGGTGTTAAAAAAAAAAGAAAGCAAAGAATGGAAATAATTTATAAAAGATATTTGAAATGGGTCTACAAGTGTTATAACATAAAAGATTAACAAAAATATCGTTATTATAATACTTTCTGGTTTGTATGCATGAATTAGCCTCCACATCCAAGTTGCATATGAGACCATACTTAGACAAAAAAATGTTCAAACTTCTTTCCGTTGAGCAATTGAAACGTAGGCCAACATAACAATATTAAGCACACACCCAAGCATTGCCAAAAAAATCTTACGAAGGTTTCTCTACTTACAAACACTCAAATATGCAGAAGGTTTCTCTACTCAAACACTCAAAGACGTTCATATACACATGAGCATATGCATACACAATACAACACCCCCATGCACAGATCTACACATTCAGCAACAGTCACATAATGTGGTATGAACTCTAGTTACAAACACTCAAATATGCAGAAAGTAAGAACACCTCTATAACTGATGTACTAAGACGTTCATATACACATGACACCCACATGCACATACCTACATATTCAGCAACATAGTCGCAAAATGTGGTATGAACCCTGTTCAATAATGTATGGTTAGTTGGTTGCTCGAATATGCAAAGACTTCTCAAAAAAAAAAAAAGAGCCGTAAAAAATCAAAATAACATGTCACTGTGAGACTGAATGCAATGGATAATTTGCAACATATTTCAGAATAATCAGAAGCCTACCGTCACAACTACTCAATAGGGGAGGCGTTTGGAGAGACATGATACTGAATTCGAAAGAGGATTGTATTTTTCATTACACACTAAGGGAAAAAGAAAAGACTAGATTTTTCAACATATTGCCATTTAGAAATTTGCCAATAGAGCTTAATCCAATAGAGCCCAATAGAGTTTAGTCTTCTTGGAATAATGGAATGCAAAGATTATTCATTCTATTTCTTATAAGTGAGCTAATATGATGTCTTTGCATTATGAAAAAAATGTTGATAAAACACTTTCCATTGACTTATTGAAATTTAAGCCAACATTTTAATACTACGCACACACACCCAAACCTTGCGAATTACCCAGAAAGTGACAACACCTCAATAACTATTGTACTAAAGCATTCATATACACATGCATACACAGAGAGAGCATATGCATACACGAAACAACACCCACATGCATAGATATACATATTCAACAACATAGTCACATGATGTGGTATGAATTCTATTCAATGATGTATACTTAGTTACTTGCTTGAATAAGCTAGGATTTCTCAAATAGAAATCAGACGAGCTTTGTGCAACATAGACTGGTGTATTGAATAAGATGCGATATGGATTCTTGGGGTGGAAGATTGGATTAGTTTTTTCTTATTGCTTCCAAGTGTGAGAATGGAATCGTGAGAAGAGTGGGTAAGCTGACTTTGTTTCGTAGGAAGTGTGAGGATCAATATACGATCTTTACGCCTGCTCTCATTGGAGCTTTGCACTTCATCTTCATCAAAGAAGAAAACGCTTGCGTAGTTCATCACATCATCCGTTCCACCTATGTAAGTTACTTTCAAGCGATGTTTTGACATTATGGAATGGATGTTTTACAGCTTCATACTTCAGAACAATTGAAAGGCTATCATCATGGCTATTTAACAAAAGAGGCGATTGGAAAGGCCTATCTTTAAGACCAGCGATAACAATCCATGGCCTCCAGACTTTGGAGGTGGGGTCATAACGAAAGATTTGTTCCTTCTCGTGGCAGAGAGCACACAAGTGTCCCTGAACAACATCCACAATCGATAATGATAAGTCATCGCCAAAAATTTCTCTCGGGTATAGTTCCGGCATAAGACTCCACTCATTGGCATTACTATGTAAGTCCAAAGCTTTTCCTGCGTATATTTTTTGGAATCGAGCATCATCTCGGAGATAAAACCCTCCTAAAACATACAGTTTATTATCATTTACTCTAATGGTAGCGTTGACGCGTTCATTCGTCAGCATTGGCATACTTTTCCATTCTACAGACTCAGGAGCAATTTCAAGACTTTTACTCCGAGTTTCGATTGAGCAGTCATCAACGTTTAGTTGACTAACGTATCTCTTGTGTGTAATAAATAAATTTCCATCAGCGACACACCTTGAATTTTCCCATAAGCTCATGAGCGGCAATCGATTTGTGATTCTGTATTGACGCCACTCCTTTTTATGTAAATTGAAGATCTGCAGATTTGGCGCCTCGGTTTTCGAAACATCTGGATCTTTGAAGACATGCGCAACCACAAAAATATTGCTTCCTTGTGCCTCTGTAAGTACGTACATCTCCTGACCAGAATTCTCGGAATGGATATGCGGGCACCATAAATGATATCTACAAGCTCAAATTCCAGCTCTTCCGCGTGTCTCAGCTGCTTCCTCTTGAGTCTTCTCGCATGCAAGTGAGCTAGGTCATGGACGTTCGGGAGAAGAAGAAAACGTTGTGCGAGCCCACGTGACTCTCTCACGCGGAGAAAATGCTCGAGCGATGATTGAACAATGCGTCGCCAATGAGTGTTGACACATCGAATGTTATCTACCTTCTAGAGGGGGAGTTTTGGCAAGATCTCTGTCACTGTGAGGTTATCCGGCAATCCAGGTATCAAGACACCACATGGGTTATGATCTTGTTGCACCTTCTCTGTAGGAAAACGCAGGCGTTTCTGGCTGTTGTCCATCTCCGTGACATGTGAACAACAGCGCAACCGACACTCTTTATTTATGCATGCGATTTGGAGCCGCAAAAGTTAAATCAAACGTAAAAAGCAAAAAGCATAGAAAATTATGATCCGCAAATGTAATTGTAGATGGTGCATGAAGTGCCACATGCAGATAAAAGCAGAATCCGACGCGAAAAGCAAGAAGAGTTCGCTAATCTCTAAAAAAAGCAAAATACATATAGATGCCGCATGAAGTGCCACATGAATATAGAAGAGCAAAATCGGATGGGAAAAGCAAAAAGAGCTCGCAAATTTCTAAAATGAACTATCCGGAAAACGCAAAAAGAACTAAAAAGAAATATCGTATAGAAAACGCAAAAAGAGTTTCACCATCACACTTCACTTTATGTTAATGGAAGTACGAGTTTATCTTGTACATAAAGTTGAAGTATCTACAGGTTTCTATGTTTTCCCATTTGTATCCACCTAAAAATGTGCTGCATTTCTATGATACATATGCTGTCTTAACCCTTTTGTTATTGTGATTTTTAGCAAAGGCAATCATAAAACTTAAGTTTTATTGTAGAAAAAAAAAATTAGTGATATTCTTTTTTTTTTTTGTTTCAATTTTCATGTGATATTGAGAATATTCTTAATATGAACACCACTCTTCTAATTTAAACCACTACAAGAGGACTGACATTTTTCCATGTGTAAAGATTTCTCAACGAAAAATGAGTAAAGACTTCTACAATGGAATATGCAAAGATTTTTCGATGAAAAATCAAAAGAGTTGTGTAAAACGTATAGCGGTGTATAGAATAATAGGCCATAGGAAGGCTGCATGCATTTCCTCTTCCTGCTACCAAGTGTGAGAATGGATTCGAAAACGTTCAACTTAGATTATTACTTTAGTGGAAGTAAGTCTAGTCTACTTTTAGAGGTAAGTCTAAGAAGAGACTTTTTTTAGGAAGTAACTATAGCTTCCTTCTAGAGGAAAAGTCAAGGTTGAAAGACTATCTTTTAGATTGCCTAGATAGGAGTGGCACAATCCTATTCGTTAGATTGAGTCTCATTTGAGGATTCTAGATGATAAGTTTTGATATTCATTTCCAACGATGTTCTTGGACTAGATGGGAATCGAATGATGATTTTCCATTTTTGAGTTAGAAGAGAGAGATAAATGTGACTCATAGAAGGATCAATCTCTTATTTGGTATTGAGTCCTAAGGATGATGATCTAGTATCATTTAGGGGGATTGATGTTTATGGATTATCTGAATTCGAAAGAGGAATGGATTTTCATTTATATGGAACTAAGGGGGAGAGAAAGACTAGATTTTCCAACATAGTGTCATTTAGGAACAGAGACTATTCATTCTACTTCGAGGAGTTTCTTACATGTGAATTAGTATGATTTCTTTGCATTAGGCATAAAGATAGTTATGAAGAAATTGTTGAAATAACATGTTCCATTGAATTATTGAAATTTAGGCCAACATTACAATAGTATGCATGCAACAGAGTTTCCACAATACTAGCTTACAAATGTATGTCATACTCACCTCCAGTTGTATGCCTCTATATATAGCTGCTTGAATCAACGAGGACCACAAATGTAACTAAACTCCACAAGTGCGTGTGCAATTTCCACTCCTTTGATACCTTCCACTAGAGTCCACTAGTGGTTGGAGTGATCTTGTCCACTACTTTCGTACCTTCCCCTAGAGTCCTCTAGTGGTAGTTGTACTCGCCACTCGAGTTAAGTCTCCCTAGACTCAAGTTAACTCATGTGAACTTGAGTTAGAAGGCTCTAGAGATTCTTGGGCAAAACTCTCTCCCCATGCTTCTCATTGGGATTGAACCCAATACCTCCTCCTTCACAACCTTGAGACTTAACCACTAGCCTAAGTGGTTTATGTGTTTATGAGAACACATGAACTTATACTTGAGTCTATTCTCAAGATCTTTGGTCGTACACATGAGTGACCAAACGATGTCCGATTTTAGATCTGTTTGAAGCGAAAGGACCCTTAAACCATAGAATTACTTTATTACATTCTTCCCCCCCTTGGGAAATATTTTCGTACTAAAAAATCTATATATATAGTATCCATAGGTGTTGGAGCAAATGTGAAGCCTTCACACTTGGCTTGGCATTGGAAGTACTATGTGCAAACTTTTTGAAGAACCACATGACCCAGTGCTTATGTTTTTCACCATTAACCTTTGTAAAAGTCTTTTGACTTAGAAGAATCTTGTAAAGCCATTAAACTTGTGGAGTTAGAAGAATATCTCATGAGAGAATATCTCCTCATTTAGAGGAAGAACTTTTAGGTGGAGCTTTATTTGAATTTCAATTTTGAATTGGAAAAGAGTCACTATAAATATAGCTTGAAGTCTCACGACCATTAGTGCCCCCATTACTAAGCTTATTGCTGATCATTTGTATATGTTGAGTGGCTTACATCATAGCCTACTCTTAGCACAATCATTGGGCATCATATTCATGCCAATGATCATGTACAACATTGTTCTATAATACATTATATCATTGATCATCTCTGTTCATCTCTCTACTACCTTCGCTCAGAACACTGTGCTTGTAATGCTCATATCTCAGTGATTCCTCAATCGTTTTCAATGCTCTATAGTTTGTTGGAACCAATGCAAAGTCTACTATAAGCTACCAAAGTTTGAAGAAGTTTCGTTCAGCCAATTGGGAGTAGATGGTCTCAAAGTGGTCACTGGTCATTCTCTACAGAGTTCCTAAAATATCCGAGGTAAGCAGCTTCAGCTACTTGCTAAAGACATTTCTCAGTGTGTAAACTATCATTTTAAGTAATTCCACTTGGAATCATTCGCTCTCTAAACTAGTTAGATATCCTTAGAAGGAAGTTTTCTAATTGCTACTGTACTGTGAGCACTAAGCGAAACATCCAACAGGTGTCAAGACCAAAATAGCAACTTTTTGGTCAGTAGCTAGTTGCAAACTTATCTGTTTTGATCAAATTGTTTGAAGCATCATCTCCAAAGCACATAGGAATTTATTTAGTGTCATTGGAAAGCTAAAGGGATCCACAACACAACTCTAAAGTAAAATAGGGCAGGTATTAAGCAAGGATTAACAACTCATTTCTTGAGGTGTCCATCCATCTTTCCCAACTGTGATATCAGAGCAATTGAGGTAAAATGGGAGATGGTTTCCCTTCTTTTATTGATAAATTGGACAGGAACAATTACCAAGTATGGTCCTTGAGGATGAACACATAGAAGGAAGGAGTCTCTATGGATACATATCGGGAGATGAGGAGATGCCCATGTTTAGAAGAAAAGGACAACCTACACGAGAGGAGCTTGAAAGACTCAACTCATGGTGTGCCAAAGATGCATTAACAAGGTCATATTTACTTAACTCTATCTCTGAGTTCCTTCTTCCACATATTAGGAACTGTAAAATGTCCCAAGAGACTTGGGATACATTGTCTTCATACTTTTCTTCTAATACAAGAGCAAGAAAGAATCAATTGTGGATTGAGTTTACCACTCAAAGGAAGCAAACCAAGCAAAGTGTTTCAGTGTATGTGACCAAAGTCAAAGATGTGGCTGACCAGTTGGCAAACATAGGAGAGGAGATTGAAGAAGAGCAAATTGTGAGACAAGTAATCAATGGCATCAAGGCAGATGACAAATGGGAAGCCTTCACAACTTCCATGGACTTATACATGGACATGCAGATTCGAGATCTTACCACACTCATGGGGCAACTCTTTAACCATGAATCCAAGCTCAACAAAAATGGAGAACCATCAAAAGGTAATAACTCTTCTGCCCTATACACAAATAAAGGTAGGACTAAAGAGAAAGGGAAAAGCAAAAAGATTGAAGATGAAGGTACTACTTCTCAAGCTTACTATGCAGGGAGAGGTAGGAACTCAAGAGGAAGGGGTAGAGGAGGTAAGCGAGGTAGGGCGACCTTTCAAATCTTCCCCATGCAACATATGTGGATTGTCTAATCACACTATAGATGAATGCTATAGGAACTACAAGAATCAGAGAGGAAGAGGATATTAAAGAGGAGGCTACTCATAATCAAGAGGAAGAATCAACCATACTCAAGGCTACAACAACAAATACAACAACAATTACAATAACAACTACCAAGGAGGCTACAAATCAAGAAAAGACTACAAAAATTACATAGAGGATCAAGAGGATTCCCTTCTGATTATGAACATGACTTCAAAGCAAGGTATGAATGATGAACACCTCTTCTATATTGATTCAGGTTATTCAAACCATGTGGCAAGCAATGCAGCTCTTCTCTCTGACCTTGAGGAACCCAAGGGTAAGCACCAAGTACAAACAGGTGATGACACCAAGCATTCAGTGGTCAAGGTAGGAAATGTTAAAACTTCTGATGGGAATAGAAATTTGTTGAACAGGGTTCTATATGTACCTACAATCACCAAGAATTTGATGAGTGTTGGATAGATTGTGGAAAAGGGTTTGCAAGTTAGGTTCAACAAATATGGAGCTTTTGTGGAGGATCCCCAACATGGATTCAAGAGAATTTCCAAGGGAGAAAAGACAGGTAGATTATTTACATTTGAACTTGAAGATACAAGGAATATTGCACTTTATAATTACAAAGATCAACCATTGTCAGAGCTTGAGATTTGGCATAAACGATTAGAGCATATTGGTGAGAGAACCTTGAAGCAAATATGTAGAGATCAATGTGTACTTGGGATACCTAATGTATCCAAGCAACACATGATCTATAAATGTGGTGCATGTGAGTTTGGTAAATCTCACATGTTACCCTTCTCAAAGAAAGGTTATATGCATGAGGATTACTTGGAGGTTGTCGACACAGATGTGTGGGGACCAAGCAAGGAACCTTTAGTTTCTAGCTCAAGGTACTATGTGTCTTTCATTGATGATTTCAATAGATGGACTATCTTGTACCTTATGAAGCACAAAGATGAAGTGTTCAATTGCTTTAAGAAGTACCTTGCACTTGTGGAAAACCAAACAAGAAGACATCTAAAGAGACTAAGGTCAGATGGAGGAGGTGAGTACTTCTCAAATGAATTTGATGCATTTGAAACAACTAGGTCAATGCTAAATGAAAAAAGATTACCTAATTATTTGTGGGCAGAGAGTGTATCTATTGCCACTTATTTTATTAACAAGTTGCCATCAAAATCACTTGATGGGATGACCTCATATGAAGCATGGCATGGTGGAGGCCATCACTTGATCATTGTAGGATCTTTGGATGTGTTGCTTATGTGTCTATCCCATCTCAAATCAGAGGTAAGATAGACCCTAAGGCAGAGAAGTGCATCTTCATAGGGTGTGATTTAAATAAGAAAGAATACAAGTTTTATAATCCATCCAACCAAGGTTTTATGGTCAGTAGAGATGTTGTGTTTGATGAGAATGATTCTTGGTTTGAAAGTGAATGCAGAAAGGTTAAGTTGCCATATCACTTGGAAGAGGAATTTCCAAGCCTCACCAAGGAGAAGCCAAGCCACATGGAAGACATCAAATTAGATGATGAGGACCTTATCAACCTAGAAGAATTCAAGGCATGGAAATCAAAGGGAAGGTCAAGATAAAGAGGTTGGAAGATATACCTGAATCATCCAACCAAGCTATAAGAAGATCACAAAGGAAGAGCAAGAAGCCAATCAGATATGGGTATGACACTTCTTTAGTTACTAAGCACTCTATTTATCTTGCTAAGGATTTATCATTTGAAGAACCTACTTCATATGAAAAAGCAAAGACCAAGGCAAAATGGAAGGAAGCTATGGATGAAGAAATCCCAAAGAAGGAATCAATGAAGGTAATTGGTTCTACATGGATTTACAAAGTCAAGAGAAACTCAGATGGATCCATAAACAGGTATAAAGCTAGACTTGTGGCTAAGGTTTTTGCACAAACCCAAGGAGTTGATTATGAAGAGACTTTCTTGCCTGTGGCCAAAATGCCAACCATCAGAGTATTGGTAAGTGTGGCTGCATCAAGGAATTGGAATATGTACCAATTGGATGTAAAAAATGCTTTCCTTAATGGCTGGATTTGAGAGGAGGTTTACATGGCTCAACCTCCTGGTTATGAAGACCCAAGCAAGGTAAATTATGTATGCAAACTAAACAAAGCCCTTTATGGATTGAAGCAGGCACCTAGGGCATGGAACCATAGGTTGACTACATTCCTTCAAGATCAAGGATTCATCATGAGCAAAGCAGATACTTCTCTATTTGTCAAGAAAAGTAATTCAGAGATGATATACCTATGTGTGTATGTTGATGATATCATACTTATAGGTAGTGATGCCAATGGCATCAAACAGATCAAGCACCTAATGATGGAGAAGTTCAAAATCAGTGATCTAGGATCACTAAAGTATTTTCTTGGACTTGAATTGGTCTATACAAATTTTGGACTTTACATTACTCACAGAAAATATGTGCAGGATATGTTGAAGAAGTTCCACTTGGAGAATGCCAAGATAGCTAACATTCCTATGGAGGTAAATCAAAAATTAAGTGCTCATGAAGGTGATTTGCTTGAAGACATTGTAGGATATCAAAGCATAGTAGGAAGCCTAAAATATGCTACATTGACAAGGATTGATATTGCTTATGGAGTAAGTGTCTTAAGTCAATTCATGCACAAACCTAGAGCACCTCACTTGGAAGCTACCAAGAGGATTTTGAAGTACCTCAAGGGTAGTCAAAATCAAGGTTTATATTTTCCATATACTTTAGATTTGGACATCAAACTTTATTCAGATGCAGATTGGGCAGGTTGTAAGGATGACACGAGGAGTACTCCTGGTTATCTTTCTTTTGCAGGTGATAAACCCATTTCATGGTCTTTACATCTTGCAACAAATCCTATTTATCATGCAAGAACCAAGCATATAGAAGTTCACTATCATAATGTGAGAGAGAAGCTACTGAGCAAGGAAATTCAACTTGCATATGTATCAACTAATATTCATTGTGCATATTTATTGACCAAAGCACTTGATGGTACTAAACTTTGTAGGTCTAAAGCTATGATTTGATTGCATGACATTCAAGAAGAAGCATGAAGAAGTCAAAGCCAAGATGTTTGGCTTGAGGGGGAGCTGTTGGAGAAAATGCCAAGCCTTCACACTTGGTTAGGCATTGGAAGTACTATGTGCAAACTTTTTGAAGAACCACATGAACCATTGCTTATGTTTTTCACCATTAACCTTTGTAAAAGTCTTTTGAATTAAAAGAATCTTGTAAAGCCAATAAACTTGTGGAGTTAGGAGAACTTTATGGTACTCATGAGAGAATATCTCCTCATTTAGAGGAAGAACTTTTAGGTGGAGCTCTATTTGACTTTCAAATTCAAATTGGAAAAGAGTCACTATAAAAGTAGCTTGAAGTCTTGCAACCATTAGTGCCCCAATTATTGAGCTTATTGCTGATCATTTGTATATGTTGAGTGGCTTACATCATATCCTGCTCTTAGCACAATCATTGGGCATCATATTCATGCAAATGATCATGTACAACATTGTTCTATAATACATTATATCATTGATCATCTCTGTTCATCTCTTTGCTATCTTCACTCAGAATAGTGTGCTTGTAATGCTCATATCTCAGTGATCCCTCCATCATTTTCAATGATCTCAACAAACCAGCTCAAAGTCTAATACAAGCTGTCAAAGATTAAAGAAGTTTCATTCAGCTAATTGGGAGAAAATTGTCTCGAAGTGGTCACTGGTCATTCTCTATAGAGTTGCTAAAATATTGGGGGTAAGGTTCTACTTGCTAAAGACATTTCTCAGTGTATAGTCTATCATTTTAAGTAATTCCACTTGCAATCATTAGATCTATAAGCTAACAAGATACTGGAATTTTTTTAATTGCTACTATAGTGTGATAAGTAAGCAAAACATCCAGCAGGTGTCAAGATCAGAGTAGCAACTTTTTGGTCACTATCTAGTTGCAAACTTATTTGTTTTGATCAAATGGTTTGAAGCATCATCTCCAAAGTACATAGGGGCTTATTTAGTGTCATTGGAAAGCTAAAGGGGCCCACATCACAACTCTAAAGTAAAATAGGGTAGGTACTAAGCAGGGATTAGTAGCACCAACTCATTTCCTGAGGTGTCCATCCATCTTTCCCAACAATAGGCAACCTTGGAGCCTCATGTTCTAATACCGGAAGAATATGAGCATTCATTCGATAGGTTATCCACTTAGAACTTGAAAGTAGAAAACCTTATTTATTGTTGATCAATTTAAAATTGGAAAGTTGGAAAACGTTGCTGAATTCTGGAAACTTTTTCCCAAGTTGAGTTTTCTTCACTTCCATCCTTCCATTTTACTAAGCACTCTTCATACAAGTGACTTCTTGTATGTTATCTTGGGTGCAAAGTATCCTTTTAGGTTCATGAGGAACTGTTCAAGTTACAGGAAGTGGAAGAATAACTTGTTGTTCAACCAAATTATCTGAATCTGTTAGACTCTTCCTAATTTGGCTAACATGGAACACTGGATGAATGCAACTATCTTCTAGAAGTTGTAATTCATATGCCCATAAGCCAACTTTCTTGATAATTGGAAAAGGACTCCAATATCTAGGCGACAACTTGGCACATTGACCAATCTTGTACTTTCCCGATCTTTCAGGAACACGAAGATAAACTTGATTGCCAACTTGAAAAGTAACATCTCTTCGCTTAGGATTGGCATAAGCCTTTGCACAATCTTGAGCTTCCTTTGAGTTTTCTTTTGCTATCTTAATCTTAAAGTTCATGTCTTGGAGGAATTCTTGAGCTGCTTGTACTCATTCATTTTGAAGTCCTGCTGCATACAGAGACCTAGGATGAAACCCATACATCAACATGAATGGACTAAATTGAGTTGATGAATCCTTGGCATTGTTATATGCAAATTTAGCTAGAGGAAGATAGTCTTCCAAATTAGTGTGTTTGGAACTAACATAAGCTCTAAGTATGTCTTCCAAAATTTTATTGACTTTCTCTGTCTGTCCATCTATTTGGGGATGTTCAACTATGGTTAAAATTAGTTTAGTTTCAAGTATACTCACAAAAAATGACTTGTAAATCAAGCATTTCGATCAAAAACTATGTCAACTGGAAGACCATAGAGTTTGTAAAGCTGATTTACAAATATCTTTGCAAGTTCTAGAGTCTTATATGTAGTCTTGACCGGAATAAACTGAGCAAGTTTAGTCAATCTATCGACTATAACCCAGACTGAATCAAAGCCTTTCTGAGTGCAGGGTAGCCCTAAAATGAAATCCATGGAGATATTTTCCCATTTACCTTTGGGAATCTCCAAAGGATGCAGAAATCCTCCAACTTTAATGTTGGAGCAGAGCAATCATCAATAAGTGATTACATGAAGTCCAGAAGTGAAAAGATATGTGGAAGGTTGAAGATTAGTTTCAAAGGAAGAGAATAGAATCAGAAACTTTTCTTTTGTATATTATTCTTGTAAATAGTTCAATGTATTTGAAAAGATGATGAGTTAGACTCGTATATATATCTATAGATACGTACTCATAGTATGAGAGAGAGATATAGATGATATAGAGAAGACAATAGGTGAATAGAAGATGAACATTGTATGTATCATCAATAAGATGTATGAGAAGTTATGAGAAGGAAAATGTTGCAGAAATTTGCGCGTCGATTTTTCCTCCTATTCTCCTTCTGTGCTTAATCTTATGAGAAATCCTTTTGTACAGATCTAAGTCCATAGTTAATCAATCTATGGCTAAAGTTTGAGAGTCTAATTGCAAACAGGATGAGAGAATTTTGAATAGGAACATTTGTATGTGAAAAGTTCTGAGTGTCTTCTGAAACAGGCGCAGATTTCGTGTTCAAAGAAATGGACAGTGCTCAGTGCACAGTGTAAAGTTTTACACAAATGAGGACTCAAAATTTAAGTTGAGAGGTAAGCCATCTATGGCTAAAAGCATTTGACTAAACGGGCTATATTTTGGGAGAACCATACCTTAGAAGTTACAGGTGTCAAAGTGGCCATTGCAGAGAAGCGGTTTCAGACATAGGTAAAGTATTTCAGTCATTTCTCACAATATACTCAATCATTTGAAGAGATTTAACTTGGAGAAGGTGCGCAACCTGAAGGTGACACATTTTACAAAGTTTTATAAAAAACTTTACACAAATGATTAGTCAATCAGTGATTAATCTGCAGCAGACTTTTCTGCAAATTGATTTTTCTACAGTTAATCAATTTCTTGATAAGTTGGTGATTGTTCTTTAAAATTAAGTGGAGTCTGAAGTTGTTCTTGATATAGAGGTGATCTAAAGTCAAGGATAACTTGTTCTTTTGGATATTAACACTCTCCATCATTTAAGTCTTTCAAACTTATTGGCTTGACATTTATAGCACTTGGATACATAGTTTTGCACATCTTGATGTAAACTAGGTCAATAAAAAATTCATTTAACTAACTCATAGGTTCGGTTAATACCAGGATGTCCAACACTTAGAGCATCGTGGCATTCAAAAAGTACTTTATTTCATATGTCCAGAAGACTTGGGACACAAACCTTACCTTTATAAAGCAAATATTCATCCTAGAGAGAATAGTGTTCTTCTTTACAACTTCCTTTCAAAGTTGAAATAAATTTACTTTTAATTTGTACAAAAGTCAGGTTGTTCAACATAGGCATCCGACTTAAGGCATCTGCCACTGCAGTGAACTTTCCTTTCTTGTACCTTAGTTCATGATCGAACTCTTGCAAGTATTCGGTCCTTCTAGCTTTTTTACCTCTCAAATTTGGTTGGTTTGAAAACCATTTGATGCTCTCTTGATCAAAGACTATGGTTAACTTTGATCCATATAAGTAATGACACCGTTTATTTAGAACATTTATTATAGTGAACATCTCTCGCTCATAGGTAGAATAGTTTTGTTGAGCAGGACATAGCTTTCTAGTTTTGAAAGCTATTGGTCGACCTTCTTGGCTTAGTACTGCTCCTATTGCAAATGAACTTGCATTTGTTTCTAATTGCAAAGGTTTATTCAGGTCTACTATTCGTAGAACCGGGGCCAAAGCTAAAGCAAGTTTAAGCTCTTGGAAGCTTCTTGCTTGCTCCTCTTTCCAAGTAATCTTGTGATGCTTCCCTTTGAGATGATTTGTCAAAGGTACTGATATCTTGGCATACCTAGCCACAAACTTCCGATAATATCGTGCCAATCCAAGAAAACTTTGTAATTCTCAAACTTTCTTGGGCTCAGACCATTCAAGAATCACTTGGACCTTTTTCAGGTCTACGTTGATTCCTTCCATGGAAATAATATGGCCTAAATACTTACTTCTTGGGTAAAGAAATCACATTTTCGCTCTTTACTGTAAAGTTGGTAATCGTGAGGAAGTTTAAAAACTTTTCCAGATGTTCCAGATGACTTTCATGATCTGTAGTGTAGATCAATATGTCATCTAAAAAATCTACTACAAACTTACCTAAGTATGGTTGTAAGACTTGATTCATCAAGCTCATAAATGTTGCGGGTGCATGACTAAAACTTCATAATGATCATACTTTGTATGAAAGGCTATTTTAGGAATTTCATCATCTCTGATTTTGACCTGATGATATCCTTGGCATAAATCAACCTTTGAAAAGATTTTAGCTCCCTTTAAGTTATCAAATAGATCTTCAACCAATAGCATGGGATACTTATGCTTTACAATAAGATTGTTTAACGCCCTATAGTCCACACACAACCTCATAGTACCATCTTTCTTTTGTACAAGAAGGATGGATGCAGCCCAAGGGGACTGACTTGGTTGAATAAACCCTTTTTCTAGATATTCCTTTTCTAGATTCTGGACATAGGGGACTCGGTAATGGTTTTGAGATTTTGGCTCGGTTCACGAAAGTAGATCTATTCTATGATCAATGCTTCCACGAGAGGGTGGGAATCCATGGGGGAGTTCCTTAGGGAATACATCTTTAAATTCCTTCATTAATTCATTGAATTTAACATACACTTCATGCGGAATAAATGATGGGACATAAGAAACTTGTTTTGTATTATCAGAATCAATTACATTCGTGCTAAGGACCAAAAAAGCTTGGCTCCTAGCTTCATTGCTTACAAGTTTCTTTAATTCTTTGTGTGAAATCAAAGGGCTGCTTGGAATGTTGTGTTCACCCTTGATCTTATACAACATTCCATCAAGCTAGGACTCCAAAGTGTTTGTATAGCAACATCTAGACAATGAAGGTCCAAAACTCCAAATCCACTCGCTGCCTAGAATCATATCTACCCGTTCCGTGTTCATAATTTGGAAGTCCAATTTGTCTTTATAATCTTGGATTTCTAGTTCCAGATTTGAAATCATGGTATCCCAAACACAAGTGTCCTTCCTGTGCATCATAGAGACAACATATCTATGAGGAGATGGACTCTGAGGAAGAGCCAATTTTTTCACAAGTGCATAATTTATAAAATTATGTGTGGCTGAATCATCCAGTATAATCTGGATGGTTTGACCTTTGACTAACTCCTGCAACTTGTCCAAATCATGTGGACCAAATTCTTGAGGTTGCAACATGTGTTTGGAGACTTGGCACTTATGGGTACTATCACAATGCATGATCTAAACCTTCTTTGCACTTGAACTTTCATCCAAGTTCAAAGTTTGGATCAAATGAATCTATTGTTTCCCTTTATCTTGGTCAGTCATAGAGGCCTTATTTTCTCTTGCAATTGGACAGGTCCTACTACGATATCCTAGCTTGAGGAATTTAAAACACAGATTTTCCTTTTGTGCTCTAACAAAATCTTTGGAGAAAACACATGTCTAAAAATACAAAGTTCTTAGAAGTGCATTTAGATGATCTTGGACCTTTGACCTTGCATTTAGTGGCATTTCTTTGGAAATGACCACTTTCTTGTGGGACATCTATACGAGAATTATCCTCATAAATTTGTGCAACCTTAATCACTTCATCAAGTGATTTAGGCATGTGTCTCTTAACCTCATTACAGATTCGCTGGTTAAGTCCTTTGACAAAACCACGAAGCTGATGGAGTTCATGAATGTCTTTTCGTTTGAGAATACTATCTCGGTATTCTAAAATGTAAACTAATAATGGTCTTCCTTTTTGTTGAATTTGATCCCATGCCTCCTAGTTAGGTTCCTCCTCATTCTCGAGGAGAAACTCTTTTTTAAAGAGATAGGTGAACTCAACCCAAGTTGAAGGTTTTTTATGAGTCTCACAAAGACTCATCCACCATGTGTAAGCCTTAGGGTCTAGCGATAAACTAGCCTCTACCACTCGCACATGTTCGATGGTATTCTTGAGCTGGTGGACATCATGCCACTTCTCTAAGAACATCAAAACAACATCCTTATTCCTATCCTTATCTTTGCTTGAGAAGCAAGGAGGACATAGATCTTTTTCTCTGGAAAGATCTACTGAACAACTTTGACCTACTACTTGCCCTGAAGTATTAGCAAAAAGTGGAGCAGTAGTCATCAAACTGAGACCACTCAAGCTACCAGTTAGGGGAAATAAGTCTGCTTGGGAAATAGATATATCTTGATCCTTCTCCAACAAAATAGACATTGACGAGTTTGCTATTGTATTAGTATGGCTACCAAGAGTAGCCCTTCCTACATCCTTGGGCTTCTGGAGTAAGTCCAATACGATGCACGAAATTCACAAGAAAACTTCCTTGATTGATTTGTGCTTTGATGTGGCCTTAATTCTAGCACAGAGTGCTAGAATAATGACGTGGATTGTCCTTCAAAAATCAATGGACTCCACAGTTTCACTTTGGCTTGCTTCTCTGAATGTTGCTTTATAGTTACTTCTTGGGTCAAGTTGATGGTTCGACTTCGGGTTCGGTTGGGATAGCAGAAGATAGTTGGAGACAATTTCTAGACTCGAATTTAGTAGAGTATCCAGAAACTAAGAATGCATATAATACTATGCTTCCTTCAGTTTGCAGAGGTACTTGGTTTGATTCTTATGCACCGGGTAATGAAGTGTCCCTTTTCTTTGTCTAATTTAGAGGGTTGTAGCATCCAATACAAGGTCTAATGTCTAATGAATTGCACACAAGTTATGATCTTGAACGCTTCTTCTTCCTCTAGTGGATAGAGTAGGGGCCACTATTTCTAGACATCACGGGTTCAAGACCCGTCGCTACGACCTGTACAAAGTGTTTTTCTTTTTGCTTATGATGAAGAAGCTTCCACAACGCATAAATTAAGCCTATGATGGTAATCCAACACACTTCAAAAATACCATGAATGAGGCTTGGTCTCATGGATAGATGAAGAGGCTCTCTTCTCGATGTCACGAGTCCAAGCCTTGGTTGCCACTACCTCAAAGCTAGATGATCTTTTTGGTAATCTTCTGCTTCAGGTATGCCCCCAAGAGGAATTTGGAATGAACCTTTACACTTTCATCTGTGAGCAGCCACCAAGAAGATAGCGACACAAAATCATGATCAAAATGAGGAGATCTCTAATGGCCAAACTATAAGAGCTTGTGCAAAGATGATGATGCTCACTCCAAGGTCACCATGGAAGCTTTGATACCAATGCAACAGAGTTTCCACAATATCAGCTTATGAATGATTGTCATACTCACCTCCCAGCCAAAAGACTCTATATATAGCCGCTTGAATCAATCATGTAACTAAAGTCCACAAGAACATGTGCAATCTCCTCTGCTCCTTTGATACCTTCCACTAAATTCCACTAGTGGTTGGTGTGATCTTGATGATGCTCACTCTAGGTCACCATGGAAGCTCTAATACCAATGCAACAGAGTTTCCACAATACCTTGAGACTTAATCGGTAGGCTAAGTGGTTTACTTGTTTACAAGAGCACATGAACTTATGCTTGAGTCTATTCTTGAGATCTTTGGTCCTACACATGAGTGACAAAACGGTGTTCGATTTTAGATCTGTCTGAAGTAGCCCGACGCTTAGACCATAGAATTACTTTATTATAATCTAGACACCCAAACCTTATAAAAAAAATTTGTGAACCTTTCTATAGCTATAAAAAAATTTGTGAACGTTTTTGTAACAACACATCTATAGCTGATGTACTAATACATTCATATACACATGCATACACTGAGAGAGCATATGCATACATGAAACAACACCAACATGCATAAACATACATATTCACCAACATAGTCACATAATGTGGTATGAATTTTGTTCAATAATATATACTTAGCTAGTTGCTTGAATATGTCAAGATTTCTCAAATAGAAATCAAACAAGCTCTGTACAACATAGAGTGGTGTATTGAATAAGATGCGGTATGCATTCTAGAGGTGGAAGATTGGATGAGTTTCCTCTTAGTGTTATAGAGTGTGAGAATGGATTCCCGAGAAGAGTATGTAAGTTGAATTTGTTCTTTAGGAAGTGTGAGGACAATATATGATATTTCCTTTGTTCTCATCAAAGCTTTGCACTTCATCTTCATGGAATGGGAAAATGCTTTCATAATTCATCACATAATTGCTTCCACCTATGTAAGTTACTTTCAAGCATCCATTTGATGTTTTGACATTATGCAATGGATGCTTTATAGCTTCATACTTCAAAACAATCAAAAGGCTATTTTCATGACTACTCAATAGAAGAGGCAATTGGAGAGGCCTATCTTTAAGAACACCGATAGCAATCTATGGCTTCGAGAATTTGGAGCTAGGTTCATAGAGAAAAACTTGTTACTTCTCCTTGTAGAGAGCACATAGGTATATTCCTGAAGACTATAGTTGCAACACAAGACTCCAGTTACTGGCATTACTATGTAGCTCCAAAACCTTCCTTGAGTATATTTTTTTGAATTGAACTTCATCTTGGAGATAGAACCCTCCTAAAGCATACAATTTATCATCAAATATTCTAATGGTAAAGCCCATGTGCTCATTCATCAGCATTGTTATACTTTTCAATTTGACAAACTCAAGACCGATTTTGGGACATTTACTCCAAGCTCCGATTGAGCAGTCCGCAACATTCAACCGACTCACATATGTCTTATGTGCAATAAACAAATTTCCATCAGTCACCCACCTTGAATTTTCCTATAACCTCATGAGCGGCAATATATTTTTTATTGGATTTTTTATTTTATATTGGCATCATTCATTTTCATGTACATTGAAGATAAAATTGATTCTGTATTGATGCCATTGATTTTTGTGTACATTGAAGATATGCAGATATGTTGCTTTTGTTTCGAAAACATCTGGTGGTGTTGAATTGGCACATAGGTACATGATGTATCCATCGATATACTAGTCATTATGGTGGTGTGGATTTGGTGGGTATACTTGTTGATATACTGGTCAATATGTTGGTTGAAAAGTGATGCATTAAATATTTCTATATTTAGAAAGCCAATAAAAACATATGTTTTTATGTCTATTGCCATATCCATTAGTACAAAAATCAAAAAAGAGGGAAGAAAAGACCCACAAGCTTTGCATGCATGCCTCATTTTCGTTCATGCATAGCTTCTCTTCCTAAGGCATCTCTTATCTCTGATCTGCATCATTTTATGTGAATTTTGATCGCATCCATCGTAATACATGTCCAAATAAGTATCACTACGCAAACATCCTTACACTCATGTGCATCACAAATGCATGTCTAAAGGCAGATGGGTCTTTGGTGTATCCATAGAGATACTAGTCATTATGGTGGTCTTAATTTCGTGTGATTATACTAGTTGATATATTGGTCCATATTGTTGGAACATCAAGCTTACACTATGCTTGGGGTGGATTTGATCTACACCAAAAAGCTATCATTTATATTACATCGAAGGAATATCGATAGTAAAGTTCTTTTACTTATGCTCATTTATTGTATTTTTAATAAGATTTTTCATGGATCTTTTACTATTGTAAATACCCAGAGATTTACACATGTAAAAGGAGAAAAAGAGAGCTGAACTTACACGAATTTGAGGTGGTTGAGTTGCAATCAATGAATCAATCGATCACTTAAAAGTAGATCAAACTAGATCTTCACTTTTCCTAGATTGTAGGAAAGTGAATTGATTCCCTCCAACAACTAATCCTGCCTTCATTTGAATTCAAAATCCACTTGTAGAAGTCATGGAGAACTTCAAGAGTCTATATAAAGAATTAAAATCACTTGTACATTACACATAAGCAATATACCTACACTTGTGTCCATCATTGTCTTGCTTCTTCATGTCTCTACATCATGTTATTCAACAACAGTAAGCTTGCAGAGGCTTCTGCTCTCTCTATGTAGCTCTAAATTAACTGGCTAATCACTCATTGGAAAGATATTAGTACCCAGTTTATATGTATAAATTCTCAAAGCATTCGGTTTCATATATTGTGAGAAATCTTTGTTTTTCTATCTCGGGCACTATCTCTAAATATTCCCAAAAATAGGAAGTACCACTGTTGAGTATCAGGTTCATTCCAAAAGCATATTTTGCCTATTTCTTGTACTCTTGTGCATTCTACACATTAAACCCAATGTTTATCATTCCTCCAAAAGGATTTTGTCTAATTGTAATCATGCTCATTGCTATGAGCATTTGAAGTTGATTGTGTCATCCAAAGATACTAAGTTTTTTGAGCTAGTCAATGTGCAAACCTATCTGTTTTGTATCGAATCTTTCTCCTTGATGCTACAAAATACATAGTGCATTTTATTGCATTTATCGCATGATTATAAGGTCTACTTGAGTCTCGACGAGCTCAAGGGCTGGTCTTGTGCCGATTGCATGGACCGAACTTCATCGTTTTGCAACTCACTTTTCTACCTCCTACAAGCTTCTCCAAGTTTTTTAGTGTTATCAAAGCCAGATCAAGATGGGTGATGGCTTTCCCTCAATGACTGAGAACCTTGATCAACACAACTATGTGGCTTGGCTGATCAGAACGGAGGCCTATTTTGAAGGTAGAAATCTTTATGGAATTGTAGCAGGTGATGAAGCTATGCCTATTCCAAGATCCAAAGGAGGACCTACACAAGAGAAGATAGATAATTTCACACTTTGGTGTGCAAGGGATGCTCAAGCAAGGTTGTACATACTAAACTCTATCTCTGGCTTTCTATTACCACATATTAGAGGATGCAAGATAGCTCAAGAGACTTGGGATGCCCTAGAGACTTTCTTTTCAGCTAGTACCAAAGCAAGAAAGAATCATCTTTGGAACGAGTTCAACCAAATGAAGAAGACACCTAAACAAAACATCACAGAGTTTGTTACCAAAGTCAAGGAGGTTGTGGATTAGTTAGCATCCATTGGAAACTTGATTGTGAAGAAGAGGCCATCATGAGACAAATTCTCAATGGGATTAGAAGTGATAAACAATGATAATCTTTCACCATAGCTTATGATCCCATCATGGATGTGCAAACTCCATACTTCAACATCTTTCTTGGAAAACTCTTCAATGAAGAGGCCAACAATAGCATAAAGGAAGGTAACTCCTATTATGGTAATTCAACTCGTGCTCTATATGTAGATAAGAAGGACAAGAAGCTGAAAGGCAAGAAGAAGAAAGAAGATGAAGACGAGACTTCCCAAGCCAACTTCTCAAGCAAGAGCAAGTGGAAAGGGAAGAAGAAAGGACGGAAGCATGACAAGGCCAAAGGTCATAATATTCAACCTTGTTCCATCTGTGGTAAGACCAATCACACCACTTTGAATTGCTGGTTCAATGGAAAGAACTAGAAAGGGAGTGGAAGAGGTGGATATGGTAGCATAGAGGCATAGATGGACACAACTTCAACAATAACAATAGAGGCTATAATAGAAGGAACTTCAACAATTATTCAAAAGATCAACCACATGAAGACTCATTGCTTCTTATGAATCTAAGCCACAAAGAAGGTAAAGAAGATGATCATTTGTTCTACATAGGTTTATGATGTTCAAATCATGTTGTAGGCAACATTGCTCTTCTATCTGATTTGGAAAGTCAAAAGCATACACATTAAGTTCAAATAGGGGATGACAAAAAGCACAATGAGGAGAAAATTGGTAATGTCAAAGCTTCCAATTGCAGAAAAAACATTCCGAGGAAGGTTCTCTATGTACTCGCTATCACTAAAAACCTAATAAGTGAAGACCAAATAGTTGAAAAAAGCTTGCAAGTTAGGTTCACCCAACATGGAGCTTTTATTGAAGATCCATTTCAAGGCTTTAAGAAGATAGCCAGAGGTGAGAAGCATGGTAGGCTCTTTAGGTTTGAAGTAGGAGAGACTAGGAACATAGCTCTATTCACTTTTGGGTCTCAAACCCTAAGTGAGCTTGAAGTGTGGCATAAGAAACTTGCTCATGTGAATGAAAGAACCTTGAAGGATATATGCAAGGATCAAAGTGTTCTAGGACTATCAAACATATCAAAGCAACACATGATCAACAGGTGTGATGCATGTCAGATTGGGAAGCCACAAAGACAACCATTTTACCATAAAGGCTACATCCATAACAGCTTATTGGACTTATTACATAACAGATGTATGGGGGCCAAGTCAAGAACCTTCATTGGTACGATCAATGTATTATGTCTCATTTATTGATGACCATAGTAAATGGACTATTCTATACTTTAACAAAAGTAAGAATGAAGTGTTTGACTGCTTCAAAAAGTATCTAGCACATGTGGAGAAATCATACATGAAGATCACTCAAGAAGCTCAAATCTAATGGAGGGGGAGAATAATTCGCCAAAGATTTTGATGAGTTCTTGCAGGATAAAGGTATCAAAAGGGAAGTGACTACGAGGTAGTCTCCTCAATTGAATGGAATTGCAAAGAGGAGAAAGAAGAAATTGGTTGGATCAACCAAAACAATGCTTGAACAGAAGAGGTTGCCACACATTATCTATGGGCAGAGGATATTTCAACTGTTGAGTACCGTGTCAATAGAATACCATCCAAATCACTTCAAGTTATGACTCCTTATGAAGCACAACATGGAAGAAAACCTAGTCTTGGACATTGCAAGATGTTTGGTTGTTTAGCTTATGTTCATGTATCATCACAAATAAGAGGTAAGCTAGATGAAAGGGCAACAAAGGTAGTGTTTATTGGGTATGACTCAACTCAGATGGGTTACAGGTTCTATAATCCTTCAACCAAGAAATTCAGTACAAGTAGAGCTATTGACATCAGAAGCCTTGACATTTCCAAGCTTCTTAACAGAGTGTCTAGTGTCATCACTTGTCTGCACTTCATCCTTCCCTTTAGGTTCTTCAAGATCAGATAGCAGTGCTACATTTACAACCACATGATTGGAACAACGAGAATCAATAGAGAAAAGATGCTCATCATCGTTCCCTTGCTTGGATGTCATGTTCATGATCAGTAGAGAATCCTCTTGGTCTTTTGTGTAGTTGTTATGATCACTTCTACCTCTAAAGCCTCCTTGATAGTTGTTTTTGTAGCCTTGGTTGTAGTTGTGATGATAATTGCTTCCTCCATTTTTGAACCTGCCTCTGGATTGACCATAGCCTCCTCTATGGAAGCCTCTTCCTCACTGATTCCTTGTGTTCTTAAAACACTCATATGTGATGTGATTGATCAAGCCAACAAATGTTGCAAGGTGAAGAGTTTAATGATATCCCCCTACCTTGCTTTCCTCCTCTGCCCCTTCCTCTAGTACCTCTTCCTCTACGTGTGAAGTTCACTTCAGAGGTATTTGCCTCTTCTTCATTCTTTTTACCTTTGTCTTTATCTTTAATTTTATTTCTATCTCTGTACAAGATAGAA
Source organism: Ceratopteris richardii (assembly GCA_020310875.1). NCBI lineage: Eukaryota > Viridiplantae > Streptophyta > Polypodiopsida > Polypodiales > Pteridaceae > Ceratopteris > Ceratopteris richardii. The sequence goes on along the minus strand of CM035408.1, from coordinate 95,443,063 downwards.
GTTTGATTAGCTCTAGAGTTGTCTCCATTCTTGTTGAGCTTTGTCTCATGTGTGAAGAGTTGCCTCATCAATGTGTTGAGGTAAGGTATTTGCATATCCATATATAGGTCCATTTTTGTGGTGAAGGAATCCCACTTATCATGAGCTTTGACGCCATTTACAATTTGCCTTACTATCTACTCTCTTCTATCTCTTCTCCAATGCTCCTAAGTTGGTCACCTACATCCTTCATCTTGGTTACATAGTCAACTACACTTTTCTTTGGTTGCTTCTTCAAGGTTGTGAACTCCATCCAAAGGTGGTTCTTCTTAGCTCTTGTATTTGATGAGAAATATGAAGAAAGTACTTCCCAAGTCTCTTGCAATTCCTAATGTGAGGTAATAAGATATTAGATATTGAGTTAAGTATATAAGACTTGGCTAGATCATCCTTTTCACACCATGTAGTTAACCTTTCTTGCTCTTCTCTTGTAGGTTGATGTTTTCTTCTGAATATTGGCATTTTGTCGTCTCCAGAGATGTATCCATATAAGCTTCTTCCTTGGAGATAGGATTGCTTCCTTAGGGACCATGCTGGATAGTTTCCCCTATCCAATTTTTCAATGAATGATGGAAATCCATCTCCCATTTTGCTTGTTGCTACTCTGATACCATTATTGGAGGAGATGGTGGATAGATTCCAGAGATGAAGTGGTGCTGCAAAATCCTAATTCACACCAGCCAAGAAAAAGTTGTGGAGATTATTGTAGGCCCCTTGAGCTTCCCAACAATCATAAGTAATCACCTTAGTGCTTTGGAACATGATGCTCAAATCAATGGATCAAAACAGATGAGTGGAAACTTCAACTAATGTGAAGACTTGCTATTTTGGTCTCTACACATGTTTAGAAAAATGAACACAGCTCTCAAGCTACTAGCAATTAACTAAATTCCTTTTGGGAGTGTCTAATTAACTTAGATAGCTATCAAACAAGAGTTATTTCAATAGATATAATCGAGTGTACACTGAGAACGATGCTTAGAAAGTTGAAAGATTAACCCGACATTTTTCAGGTGCTATAGTATGCACACCAGTGAGTAGTAATGTGAAGATATCTTGATATTGAGAAAGACAATGATAATGAAACTTTGTAATATGAAGTAGATAATGTGCTGAATCTATAGCACTTTAAATCACATCAAATGATCCATTATGCACTAAGAACAAGCTCTGAGAAGTTCACTATTTTGAGATGATCATAATAGACAAGAGATGTAGAGATATGATCAATATGTATGTATTAAATCACATAGAAATACAATGGCATTGGCAATGCATATTGCACAATGTGAGGATAGTGATGGAGCTATGGAATGAGCTCACTAATCACAAGAAAAACCTCTCAATTGAACTTCAAATCGGGCTCTATTCAACGCGAGATTTTGATCCACTTTTATAGCTAGAGTTGGAGCCAAGTTTTGAATTCAAATTCAAGCTCTCAACATAAAGTGAGTCCTAAACTTTAGGCTTCACGTTCTCATCTATCAACTACCAAGAACTCGAGATTTGATTCATCCTAGCTCCAGGTGGGGTTAGTCCAATTATCATATGCACTTTTACAAGGATAAAAAAAAACTGGCTTTTACAAGGGACTAGTCATATATGACTATATGAGATAAATGCTAATTGTCCAAGTATGTAGGCTTGGACCCATTTGTACCAACATGGTTGACCCTCTCAATCTAACCATCTATTTATGGATGTTCACAAATACCCATTTCTAATGAAACTATAATCTTATCAAAGACAAAGTTCTAAAAATTTCATATGAATCTTGTTGAGATATGCTCTACCCTTTTGTATTCACATGCATCCACTTTATCCCCCATAGAAGGGCCTTATCATGCACTCTCATGCAAGCTCCATTTTTCCCACATAGGATGTAATTTGCACTTTACTCCATATAAGCAGGGCCTCACTTCACCTCTCCTCATTCACTCATGCACTACCATGAGACTCTCTCCTTGAGGTGCAAGCTTAAGCTTTTTATGTAAGTTCTTTTTCATAATTTGATTCATTTCTATTTCATTTCCATCATTATGTTGTTTGTAGTATATTTTGAGCCTCCATAGCTTGTTTCGGCTTGTGTGTATCTTAATCCGTGTTTCTTAACATGGTATCAAAGCATAGGTTACTTTTTCATAGTGTTTCCTTTTGATTTTTGCTTCCATTACGGTCATCATTCACATTCACATCATTTATAATACCTGTCTCCCATATCATAATAAGAGTGGTTTTAAACACTATTAGTGGTTTCATTCACTTAATTAGTGTCATCATGCTTCTCTGAATTTCTTGTTCTCAATTTTATGATGGTAGCACATCTTCTCAGCATCTTCATGTCCCTCCCTTCCTCCCATGTCTTATGTTTCCAAACAAAGTGGTTCTAATCACTATTAACATATTCCATTGGGCATTGTTGAGCCCATAAAAGTCATATTGGTCAAAGTCAACTATAGTCAAAGTCAACCATAGTCAAAGTCAAAAGGTCAATGTCAAACCGGTCAAATTCAACATGTTCAAGGTCAAAGGTCAAGATGGGTGAAGTCAAAGCATGCAAAGTCGGGTGTCAAGGTGCACAGATAGTGCACACTTAATTGTTCACAAAGGATAAAATTGCTGAAAGTTGGTTGCAGGTTGTAGAGGTATTTCTGTAATTCTCTAAGGTTCAAAGTGTTTTTAAAAGTATTTGGAAGGTTTAGGTGAACCCTCTTTTAGGTGCACATTTGAAGAATTAAAAGGCAAAATGTGAAGGTATGTGAAGCAGCAGCGTACACAGAAGTGAAAGCATGGCCCCCCAATTAAAATTTTTGTTTTACTCTAAAGTCACTACAAGACAAAATAGGGATTTGTTGGCTGCCCACTTTTAGAGACAATCTTGGGACATCAAAGTGAGCACTATGATACTCTAGCACTTAGTAGCATACACGAACCGACACCCAAATCAAGGCAAGGCATTATTCTTTGGGGACTAAGCAAGGTGAGAATAGTCTAAGCTAAGCAAGAGAGAAGTGCAAGAGACATACTGTGTGCGACATAGAGAAGTGAAATGCAAGGTATGCATGAAGAGTGACTACGAAGTGTGCAGAGAAGTGCTAAGCTATACAACCAAAGATCCCAAGGTCCCATTGAAGCTGTGCGGGTGGGGACAAAAGGTGTCCATCCCTCCCCCTATTGGAAGCTTGAGTGCAAGGTGTGCACAAGTGCAAGCTTGGAGAAGGTGGAGGTCTGGTGCAGAGAAGGCCGACAACAACAAGAACCTTGGGTATTTTGTACTTTATGATTTTGCACTCTGTGGGATTTTGCACTGAAAGCATTGGACTGTATTGTGCATCACCATTGTGTTTTCCTTCTTATAATCAATCGACAGAGGCCTCCAATGACTGTATCTTTCTCCTTATCTTTCCCTTTTCTTCTACAAACACTCAAATCCCTTTTTGCACAAGAATCCCTCAACAAAATTTGGCACGCCCGGTGGGACCACAAGGAGATTTGAGCATAGGAGAAGAAATATTGCAGTGTGGAGAAGCATTATTCAAGTGACAATAGTACTACTTCATTGGGTTAAAAGGTAAATCTTCTTATTAATCATCTCATCTTAAGAGGATTATGAACAACTGATGACCACAACCCGGCCTCAAGCATTGAGGGTCACTTGCAAAGCAATAAGAAGGAAGGCTGTTAGAAGATCCTCCAGTCCACTGTCATCAACATCATCAATAAAGAACATGGCAGGTCAGGTTGAATTGGAGACTCTACTTTCTAGATTAAATATAAAATTTCCTTCTTTCAAAGGCTTAGCTCAGGAAGATCCCGATGAGCATATTAGGAGATTCTTAGCATTATGCAAAACAAGACGTTTGATGGGAAGAGAGGATGCTTTGTTGATACTCTTTCCTGCCACATTAGAAGGGTTAGTGGATAAATGGTTCAGCTAGTTTGCTGAAAACCATTTCACCACTTGGGATTTAATGAAAGATGCATCCAAAACTCAATTCGAGCATGGGAATACTACAGAGATAATCATAGAGGAGTTAGAAAACCTGAGACTAGGTCCTGGTGATACGTTTCTAGAGTTTGTAACTAGGGCCAAGGCACTAATGTCTAAGTTGCCAGATCCTCCACATGATTTCTTTATTAAGAAATGGTTAGCTAAACCACTTCTAGTGATTAGACAATGTAAAATCAAGGAATTCGTGTTGCCAACAGCCTCCATAGAGGAGTTCATCAATACAGCTACATGACTGGAACAAATAAGACAACACTATGGAGCAACTTCTCGTAGCTACCTTATTCTGCAGAAATTGAAGATCCAATGATTCAACTAAGGAAAGAGCTAGAGAACTTAAAAAGAAATAAACCTCAAAAGGAAGAAGAAAATGCAGTAACCTTGTTGTGGCAAGAAATCGAGGCCCTCAAACTACAAAAGGAAGAGGAAGCCCAAGGAGAAGAAATAGTTCAACTTCGACATGAATTACAAGAATTAACGAGAGGTGGCATAAAAAATGGGCTATGGTGTACCATGTGCAGTAAGCAAGGTCATGTAGTAAGTGAATTTCCTTTGTTAAGTGTAACTTGCCAGCTATGCAGGAAAGCTGGTCATGAGGCCCATGAATGTCAGTCAACAACACATTGGACACAAGGAGGAGCCCTACCACCGCTAATGTGATGGTGGTTGCACCTAATCAAGGTAACAATTACAACTCTAGACATAGAGATAACTTTGGAAATGGGCCAAGGCGGCCAATTATTTGTTTTAGATGTGGAGAATGTGGGCATTACCAAAGTAGGTGCACTCTACTAGAAAATGCCCCTCCTTGCGGGAATTGCCCAGAGGCCAGAGAACACTATACTAATTGTTGTCTTAAGAACCAAGCATCTTCATCTGGACCGCACATTCAAATGATTTCTGCGTGCAAAGAAGAAATGGTAGACCAAGTCAATGTGCCATCACCATCTACCAGGGTGGCGCAATTAGAAGAAATTGAATCTTTTACAATGCAGACAAGAAGCAAGGGGAAGGCTCAAGTAGAAATAGGTCAAGAATCAAGGATTAATGGATTGAACAAAGACAAAGAGACATCTAAAGACAAAGCCACCACATGTGCAGATACAAGGCAAAAAGAAAATCTCATAGGTATTAGTGATGCCATTGGACATGTAAGACAATAGTTATGCAATATAACACATGAGCAATAGCAGAGAAGATAATAGATATAGGAGAATCTTAACAATTTTCTACTAACAACAAGTACAAAGATGATGGCGTTGTCCACCCGTGCGCTCTCAAGTTAGAGCTTAAATGGTGATCTAGACAACTCTAGATAGGGAGATACAAGGTAGAGGCATGTTGGCTCAATTCGATGTCTCAGGTAGTGTAGAAGTCCTGTATATATAGGATCATGGGTGGCCTTCCGTGGATGGCTATACATGGGTGGTAGAGCGTGGGCGGCCACCACCCACATAATTGCCACGGCTTAGGCCAGTCGAACCGACCTAACAAATATAAATGATTTCTGAATTTGACAAGGAATATTCCATGGAATATTCCCTTTATTATCGCGTTGGCGGCGCTGCCCCCGGACCCCCACCAGGGGGCCCGCTGGCCCCCTGGGACCCACCAGCCAGGGGGCTCGCTGGCCGCCTTGAACCCCCTAGCCGGGGCTGCTCACCGCTACCCCGGACCCCACAAATTGGGGACGCTGGTAATTGCCTTTCCTTACAGTACCTTACATGGTCCAATATGACCTTCATCCAACATGCAAGTTGGGATTCCCATCAATTGGGTAATGCACGCTTGGCTTCTCCTCATAATGGGGGCCTTACAAAATGTGCATACAATCATGAGGGGTAGACATTGATCATATACTAACACCCCCCCTCAATGTTTACTGATGATAAATCAAGTAGGTCTCACTCCTATGCCCATCTGTTGAAGATGTCTGTTGAGTTGCTCTCTTCCAAGTGCTTTAGTGAATATGTCAGCACAATTCGCCTTTGTTGGGCAATATTCTAGCTCCATAATTTCATCTTCAATTAGCTCACGAAGGTAATGGTACTGTACTTCTATGTGCTTGGCGCGAGCATGAAATACTGGGTTCTTTGCAATAGCCATACAACTTTGATTATCACACTTGAGTACAGTCAACATATTTGATGGAAAGCCTAGAGCTGCAAGACTTCTTCTTAACTAGACTGCCTCACAAGAAGCGAAACAAGCTGCTTTGTACTCTGCTTCAGTGGAGGAGAGTGCGAGAGTTGGTTGCTTCCTACTCACTCAAGAAAATATTCCTGAACCAAGTGAGAAACAATATCCAGAAACTAATTTCCTAGAATCACAATCTCGAGCCCAATTTGAATCACAATATCCTTGAAGTGTATCACCTGTGGAATAAAAAATTTAGAAATCCAAGGTTCTTGCAATGTACCTTAGAATTCACATTCCAACATTCTAGTGATTGTCCTTAGGTTTGTTGGAAAACCTCCTTAACACTCCAACAACATAGCAAATGTCTGGTCTAGTGTCGCACAAAAAAATAAGACTTCCAACGAGCTTCCTATACTTCTTAGCATCTACATCAAGCATGTTATCATCCATAGATAGCTTATGATTTACCTCCATAGGTGTGCTAGTTGGTTTGCAATCCATCATTCCAAATGCCTTGAGAATTTCTTTGGCGTATTTTTTTTGTGAGATGAAAATGCCATCCTTCCTTTGTGATACTTCAATTCCCAGAAAAAAATGGAGTAGACCTAAGTCTGTCATTTCAAACTCAGTTCCCAAGCTGATCCGAGTTTCATTGATGACTTCTTGATGATCTCCTGTAATGATCAAATCATCTATATATACAATGACAACAACTAGCTTGCTATCCCTTTTCATTACATGCAAGTTAGCATCAGAATTACTTCTTTCAAAACCCATATTTTTGAAAAAATTATCTATCCATTGGTACCTATTCCTTGGAGCTTGCTTAAGTCCATACAAAGCTTTCTTCAACCTACAAACTTTATTTTTTGAATTGGGCACCTCAAAACCTGGTGGTTGAGATACATATACCTCCTCCTTGAGGTGACCATTCAAAAATGCAGATTTGACATCCATCTGAAAAATACGCCAGGCCTTTTGTGTAGCTATTGCAAGTACTATCCGAATAGTTGTCATGCATGCTGTTGGTGCAAAAGTTTCTTGAACATCAAATCCTTCGATCTGTGAAAAACCCTGTGCAACTAATCTTGCCTTATACTTTTCTAATGTTCCATCTGCTTTATACTTAGCTTTCCAAATCCATTTAGTACCTATTACCTTCTTCTTCTTCTTCTTTTTCTTCTTCTTTGTCATTCTCCAACCTGGATCATCAAGGGCTTCTTCAATGGTGGTAGGTTCCTTTATCGAGCCCATGATATCTTCCATTAGAGCCATGTTAACAATGTGTTTTGAGGCTCTTCTTTGCTCCTCTATTCTCTTTGATCTTTGTAATCCATCGAAGGATGATTCTGATACATCTACATGTGGCTTGTGACCATCAAAGAGCTATTGTGCCCACTTCGGTAGTGGCTTACGCTGTGCAGCTACACTGGTTGGCTTTTTATTGAGGAAATTTCTCCATCAGATGTTTCCTCTGCCTCAACTTTAACCTATCTTTTGGTAGGCACAAGGTGAGATATTTCTTCGTTTGATGAGATAGTAGATTTACCTTTATCTTCTACTAAGTGTGGTCGTTCATCAAACACCACATCTTGGCTGACAAAAATCTTCCTTGCCTCAGGATCCCACAATCTGTATGCTTTAGAATCTTCACTATATCCTAGGAAGACACAATTTTTGCTTTTCGAATCCAACTTTGATCTTGTTGAACTAGGAATATTGCATAACAGAAACGACCAAAAATTTTGAAATGCAAAACTGAAGGCTTTTTACCTGAATATGCTTCATGAGGAGCCATCCCCTTCAGTGCTTTTGTCTAGCTTCGATTGAGGATGTAGACTACTGTATTGACTACTTCTGCTCAGAATGAATCAGACATGTCTTGAGCCTTTAACATACAATGAGCCATTTCAACTACTGTCCTGTTCCTATGCTCAAAAACGCCATTTTGTTGAGGTGTATGAGCTGTGCTAAGTTGCCTTTTCACACCATGCTCCTTACAGTAATTATTGAATTCTATTGATAAGAATTCACCTCCTCTATCTGTTTTGAATTTCTTTAGTTTCCTTCTTGATTCATTTTCCACATACTTATGCCACATTTTAAATTTTTCAAAAGCATCAACCTTCTCTCGAATGAAATAAACCCACATCTTTCTACTATAATCATCGACTAACAATAAAAAGTAGAAAGATCCTCCCAAAGCATGTGTAGACATTTTACCACAGAGATCAACATGTACCAACTCTAGAGAAGCTTGAGATCGATTGCTGGTCTCTCTTGGAAATGACTTTCGTTGTTGCTTGCCCATCATACAAGCTTCAGAAGGTTCCTGCAACTCTGAAAATGCAGGCAAATGAGCAACCATCCCTGTTCTTTGCATCTCCTTCAAAACTGCAAATCCGAGATGCCCAAATCATTGGTGCCATAACCTGCTTACATCTTTATCTTTTGTAGTAGTTAAGGCACTTAACTCATACTAGTTATCCCGTCATATGCCTTTACCCACAACATTACCTGATGAATCCATGATTTCTCCACCACTCTTATTGAAGTGAACTTCGAGTCCACGATCTGTTATTGCAGAAATTGACAACAAATTTCTTTTAAGTGTAGGTACATAGAGAACAGTGGATAAATTTTTCTCAGCACCTCAAGAAGTGATAAAAGAGATGGTTCCAGTTCCTTCCGATGGACACTTGGAGTCATTTTCCACCACTACATTGATGGATTCCCGTAGAGGCACTAGGGAACTATACCAATCCTTTTTACTGGTCATATGGCGAGAAGCTCCACTATCTAAAATCCATGGTTCATCAACATGAGCTTGAGCAGATGAGCATACCTCTTCAACAACTACCCACAATTCCAGCTCTATGTTGTTTGCAGACCCTTTGTTCTTCCACGATGATTTTACAGTCCCATTCCGTTCATCAGCTTGTTTCTTTCTACAATCCTTGATGGCATGGCCTTTCTTTTCACAATAGAAGCAACTTCCTGTGAACTTTTTCTTCTTTGGTTTCTTCTTTGATCCATCAGAAGAGCCTTTAGCTTGTACATTTGTTGAGAATGCAGCATCACTTGTACGTTGCCGATTCTTCAACCGCATCTCTTCTTCTAAAAGCATCTAAGCACAAAACTCTTCAAATGTAAGGGGAGGTGGTCTTACCTGAGTGTTAAGGGCTGTTACTAATCCATCATACTTTGTTGGAAGAACACGTAGACATCTTTGAGCCAGCTCTTCTGGTGTTATAACAACACCAATTGCAGCCAATTGATCTTGAAGATGTTTTATCCGTTTGATAAAATCTTCAGCCTTTTCAGAATCAGAATGCTTTTCATTTGCCGATTGATTTTCTAAATTTTGTATCCTGGTGTGGTTCTTGGTCTCATATTGACGAGCCAATATGCCCCAAGCCTCATGTGCTTTAGTAGTATGTTGAACTAAAGTAAGCACAAAATCACTTACACTAGTGATAATTGCACATAATGCATCAGCATTCCACCTCTTCCAATCTCGTAGAAGATCTGGATCTGGCTGAATCATCAATCTTGAATTTGCTGGATCTTCAACTCGTATAGGCTCTGGATCCAATCCCATCGGTCCCATGACAGTGTCAAGTAATTCATAGGAGTCCAAACTTGCAGAAATTTTGAACTTCCAGAGTGTATAGTTGGTTCCATCTAGCTTCCCTTCAGTGAATGCAGGTGGGCAAATTCGAATAGGTGCAGCATTAACATTAGCTGAAGCACCAAGACCAATGTTCGACGATGAAGCCATCATGTAATCACTTGAATAATCTATTGATATTCTAGTCTACTAGTAGGCTAAAATAGTGATACTTCTCAAGCTATTCGAACCTTACGGCTCTGATACCATGTAAGACAATAGTTACGAAATATAACACAGGAGCAGTAGCAGAGAAGATAACAGATATAGGAGGATCTCAACAATTTTCTACTAACAACAAGTACAAAGATGATGGCGTTGTCCACCCGTGTGCTCTCAAATTAGAGCTTAAATGGTGATCTAGACAACTCTAGGTAGGGAGATACAAGGTACAGGTATGCAGGCTCAATTCGATGTCTCAGGTAGTGCAGAAGTCATGTATATATATGATCATAGGTGGCCTTCCATGGATGGCTATACATGGGTGGTAGAGTGTGGGCGGCCACCGCCCGCGTAATTGCCATACACGGCTTAGGCCGCTCGAACCGACCTAACAAATATAAATGATTTCTGACTCTGACAGGGAATATTCCATGGAATATTCCGTTTATTGTCGTGTCGGGGGTGCTACCCCTGGACCCCCACCAGGGGGCCCGTTGGCCCCCTTGGACCCCAGCGGAGGCTGCTCACCGCTACCCCGGATCCCACAATTGGGGACCCTGGTAACTCCCTTTCCTTACAATACCTTACATGGTCCAATATGACCTTCATCAAGCATGCAAGTTGGGATTCCCATCAATTGGGTAATGCACGCTTGGCTTTTCCTCGTAATGGGGGCCTTACAAAATGTGCATACAATCATGAGGGGTAGACATTGATCATATACTAAGAGGACATGCATTCAACAAGGCTAATGAGGAGTTTGATAAGTCAATTGGAGCCCATGCTCTTAAGGAATCAAGAAGCTTCACACCTAATCAAATCCATGAAAAAGGAGGTCAGTATTTTTGATCTAATAAAGATGGATGGGAAATTTAGGTCAGAACTCTTGCAAATAATTGATGAGGCTTCCACAACAAGTTTAGTGGCAAAGGTTGTTGTTATGAATAAAGATAAAATTATAGGAGAAGCACCCCTCACAGATTATAAGAGCCCTCGGCTAACAGTCTCTATCAAAGATCATGAGTTTCAAGGAGTTATTGTGGATGGTGGTTCTGGCATTAACTTAATGCTTGAACATACCATGAAAAAGATTGGACTACACCCTTCAAGATTTGCCAACTTCACTGTAACACTAGCAGACCAAAGCATAGCAAGGCATATGGGAGTGGTCCCTGGAGTCCCAATCAAGATACAAGGTACCATCTTTAACTTGGATTTTGTTGTTTTAATGCTGCCACAGGTAGAAGGAAGTTTCCCCCTGTTAATTGGGAGACCTTGGTTAAGGCATGCCAATGTGCTGCATGACTAGGGTAAGGACACAATGTGGGGAAAGCAAGAGGGAAAAGAGTTGCAAGATATATTTTTAGAAGAAGGACCAGACAATCATAGACATACCAGCATGATGCAGACAATTGGTATTTATATGGAAGAAGAATTGTTGGACAACCCAGAAGCAAATCTAATTGATGAAGCAAATTTACATGAAGAAGAAAACATGTGGGCTTGGCTCCATGCAGAAGACCCATCTTCTTGCTATAGAATTTTTCCTAACTCAAGTAGAGAGGCCATAAAAGAGAGAAGAAAAGAAAAGCCCTTAAGTGCAGCAGCGACGAAGCTACTTCAAATCCTACATCAAGGGCTATTTTGTTATGGATACTGGTATGGATATCATCTGTTATGTCAATTTTTATGATAGTAAGTGCAAGGCTTTACAAGGATGTGGAAGGAGTACCTGCAACTCTTTCGAAACAGAGGGTTCCATTGGATGAAGAAGCTAGAATAGTAAAAATGGAATTTTGCAAATTAAGTCATAAAGTAGCTGAAACAAAGATACAAAAGATGCAGTATGGAGGAGATAATAAATTAATGAAGGATTTAGGGTGGCCCTCTCACATGGTCAGTACGCCCAAAAAGAAGACAAAACAAATGAAGTGCAATACAATTGGAGATTATGGAGGGGTTCATCTTAGTAATCAAATAATGGCTCAAGGCCTATCATCAGCACAACTGAAGATTTATGGATCACCTGGAACTTGCAAAATCTACCCAGGTTGTACATAGCCTTCTCATATCATTTTGCTTAAGTTTTAGTAGTTTTTATCCATTTTCAGGCTTGTTCCTTGAGTTTTAGCATATTTAGCAACCATTTCATAGCCCTTTGCATAAGTACAATTTTTGGAAATTTTTGGGAATTTTTCAAGCATTTTAAGAATTTTTCTAGCATTTTTCATCCTTTTCAAACGTCATTTTCTTGCTACATTGGAGGAATAAAGGAAGCTCTCTGTGGTTTTGAGTGAGGAAATTGACCTTGACCTGTAGGGATTTTTTTGAGATTTATTTGGATTTTTTTTGCATTTTTTCTTATATTTTTCTCCAATTTTTTGGATATTTTCACCAAACAAAGGGCCCCTAGAGGCTATATTTATTTAAAAAAAAAAAACCCCTCTCTCTCTCTCTCCTCTCTCTCTCTCTCTCTCTCTCTCTCTCTCTCTCTCTCTCTCTCCCACCCCCTCCCCCCCCCTGAACCCACCGATTTTTATTTTTTATATTTTTGTATTATTTTTTACTTTTTATTTTTTATTATTTTGTATTTTAATTAATTAATTTTATTTTATTTTCATTTTTTCTCTCACCCCAGCCCCCAATTTTTATGTTTTTATATTTTTTATTTTATTTATTTATTTTTATTTTTATTTTTGTTTATTTTATTTTATTTTATTTTTACTTTTTATTTATGCTTTGCCCAACCACGTGGGTTCGAAAAGAAAACAAAAAAAAAAGAGGAGGAAACTCTTTATTTTTCCATTAGAAACAATTAAAAAACATATATCTTTTTTTTTAATTTTCATGATCCAATGCTTTTGGCTCTAGATTGTGCCTCGGATGGAAAATTTTTTCAGACTTGGGGTCATTTGCATGTATTTTGGCACCTCTGGACTCATTTTTTGCCTTATTTTTTTCGAAATCCCACCTTTTCTTTGAATTTTGGTCAACTCACTTTATTTTACCATATGTTTCATACTTTCCCATATCCACCCTCTGTAGCTTTCTTGTTTTATCATTTCGGCCCTCTCCAAACCCCATACTTCTACTCCCTTACCCTCCCTTTACCCTTCTGCCCAGCCCCATCCTTACCCCTCCTTGCCTATCCATTTCAGCCTCCTGAGCCCTCCTTTCCCCCTCCTTCCTACCCTCCATTCGCCATCCTTTGCTTTTCTGTGCAAACTTTCCACTTTTGGTTCTTCTCTGGTGTCTGTTCTCTCTTTCTCCTGGTGGACTTGGTAGCTTGTCAAGTGTCCTTTTAAAGCTTTTGCAGCACAGGTCTCATGGTGTCATCTCAGCTCAGAGTTTTGGCTGTAGCTCTTTGGGACAGAGAGCCCATTAGGTGGTGGGCAATTGTTGAGCCCATAAAAGTCACATTGGTCAAAGTAAACTATAGTCCAAGGCAACTATAGTCAAAGTCAAAAGATCAAAGTCAAAGCAATCAAAGTCAACATGTTCAAGGTCAAAGGTCAACATGGGTGAAGTCAAAGCATGCAAAGTCGGGTGTCAAGGTGCACAGGTAGTGCACAATTAATTGTTCACAAAGGGTAAAATTGCAGAAAGTTGGTTGCAGGTTGTAGAGGTATTTTTGTAATTCTCTAAGGTTCAAAGTGTTTTTAAAAGTATTTGGAAGGTTTAGGTGAACCCTCTTTTAGGTGCACATTTGAAGAATTAAAAGGCAAAATGTGAAGGTATGTGAAGCAGCATGTATGCAGAAGTGAAAGCATGGCCCCCCTTTTAGTCTAAAGTCACTAGAGGACAAAACAAGGATTCATTGGCTGCCCACTTTTAGAGACAATCTTGGGACATCAAAGTGAGCACCAAGATACTCTAGCTGTTAGGAGTGTACGCGAACCGACACTCAAATCAAGGCAAGGCATTATTCTTTGGGGACTAAGCAAGGTGAGCATAGTCTAACCTAAGCAAGAGAGAAGTGCAAGAGACATACAATGTGTGACATAGAGAAGTGAAATGCAAGGTGTGCATGAAGAGTGACTAAGAAGTGTGCAAAGAAGTGCTAAGCTATACAACCAAAGATCCCAAGGTCCCATTGAAGCTGTGTGCATGCCGACAGAAGGTGTCCATCCCTCCCCCTATTGGAAGCTTGAGTGCAAGGTGTGCACAAGTGCAAGCTTGGAGAAGGTGGAGGTCTAGTGTAGAGACGGCCGACAGCAATAAGAACCTTGGGTATTTTGTACTTTGTGATTGTGCACTCTATGGGATTTTGCACAGAAAGCATTGGATTGTATTGTGCATCACCATTGTATTTTCCTTCTTATAATCAATCGGTAGAGGCTTCCAGTGACTGTATCTTTCTTCTTATCTTTCCCTTTTCTCCTACAAACACCCAAATCCCTTTCTGCACAAGAATCCCCCAACAGGCATGTTTAGCATAATATGTTTTTTTTTGTATCTTAATTATCTTGCAATATATTTCTGTTTTTGTTGTACTTTTATCACCATCATTCATAGTGTTTCTTGTGTTCTCTTCATTAGAATAGCAAGTGCTTATCAGCACTGTGTCAATAAAATTCCATGTCCATCAATAAAAAAGTGCTTATTAGCACAAGAGCATGTCTTCAACCCATTATAAGGGAATAAAGAGGGTGGAAAGAAAGTCTGAATAAATAGTAAGTTATATGTGGAAGAACTTGAATTTTCATCTTCACATGCAAGAACATGCTTATCTACTCGGGAAGCACAATTGACAGGGGTGTCAAAAAATGATTGCGCACATACGAAATTCTTCTCAAAGTTAGCAGTTAGTACAAAATATATGTCTGACAAGTATTCGCATAGCCAACAACATGGGACTCTTAATGTTCATTGAACACCACCTGAGCTCTGCCATTGTGTGCATTAAATCAGCAACAAAGAGAATTCAATCCATGCTAGACATCAGAAGTGGTTTTTCTTGGAATCTCAAATGCTTGCGCACTCTTGTCATGAATGCAACAGAAGCATTAGAGGAAACACAAGAACACATCAAGTAAGAGAGAATCTTATCAAATTCCAATGGAAGTAGACAAGGAAATTTGTTCAAAGGTTCACTGCACCGACAACTACCAAAACAAGACCATCTGACACACCAAAATAGGCTAAAAATTGATGTGCAAGCTATCAAAAATGGAGACGAAGGTGCTATTTCATCCTACATAAAAGAATTGCACCAAATAGATTAGCAAATATCACACTTCTTGGAGTAGCTTGTTTCATCACACAAAGAGTGGCATGGCAGACTGAAACAGCCACATGAATATAAACCTAACATGAAGTGCACTTCATTTACTCCAAAACTAGGATGAATTGCAAAGAGTTTGCACCATATGCAAACAAATATGGAGCTTCCAATGTACCTACACCTACATAATGGGAAGAAAAATCAAACTGATTGAATTTAGTTATGTGAGAATCATTAGGTATTGATAGCCTCACAATTTCCTATTCCAAGATTTTATCGATTGTAGCTACGGATAAAAATAGTGATGGCGAAGGGAGATTTATAAAGTGTAGCTATAGAAAACTTCAAAGCCTTAAAGCTTTGTGTGCAACTTTAGAGATTCTTGGTACTACAAAAGATGAACATTGATTGACAATTTTCCTCAAGGCAATGAAGAGCCAAGCCATCACCTATCATACACACAAAGATTGAGAGAAGCAAGATAATTCTCGGATTCCATTAGTAAGGACCATTCTTATAAGCAAAATATTAACTTCTTGATGCTAAATTTTCACTTCCTTGATGCAGCTTGTGATGTTACATCCGAGTCATCATTAGATGGTTGAGGTAGTTTTTTAGATGATTTGCTCTACGAGCATATTTCAAGAGGATTTGATTTTGGGTCAATTCGAGAGAGCTATGCAAGCAATGATGAAAGCTGTAGATTGTTTTTTTTTAGAGGGAAATAGAGGGACTTCTGTTACATGGTGCCATTTCTTCTGTAGGGATTCATAATATATTGAGTTATAAACTTATATATGTCTTTGACAAGTGGAGGAAATTGGGAGCTCATGCGTAGCCTATAGAAATAAAGTTCCATAACTTGCTCTATATACACACAATTTATGGAGTTAATCAAGTCTTTCTCACATGTTCGCATGCGTTCTATGTAATCATTTCCCAATTTAAATCCTATTTCAAGGTTATATAACACACATGGTTCCTTTTAAGGGATTAGATACCTCTAAAGTGAAGGAGGATCAAGCTTTACACATCAAAAGCATAGCTCAATGCATGATGAAGAAAAGAAGGCAATGAATTCTAGAACAAGTGGAAGACACTCAAAGATCCCATCAATGGATCCAAGGAATGATGCATCACCAAGAAAGTCTTCATCAAACCAAGGTCAAAGGTAGAACTACCTACCCCATGATGTAATGCTTTTCCATGTCTAAGGATCCCTAGATCCCTCAAATATCACTTGGATCCTGAATTTCCAAGCATATGTCTAGGGATCCCACATGTTTGTAGATCCTAGGGATGTCATATGTCTCATCACATTGAATCCCATATGTCCATGGAACTAAAATCAAGGGATGTCATATGTCCCACACTTGGATGCGAGATGTCCAAGATATGTCTAAGGATCCCATATGTCCATATATCTAAAAACCCAATGGACTAAGCGATGCCATATGTCATGAGTTTTCCATGTTAAAACAAAAGGGTCATCACATGGGAGGAGGGGGCATGTTGAGATATCCATGCTCTAAACTTTTGTATTCACATGCATCCACTTTATACCACATGAATGGGCCTCCTCTTAAGCTCTCATGCTCTCATGCAAGCTCTTTTCATCCCACATAGGATGTAATTTTGCTTTTACTCCATATAAGGAGGGCCTTACTTCACCTCTCCTCATTCACTCATGCACTACCATGAGATTCTCACCTTGATGTGCAAGTTCAATCTTGTTATGTAATTTCTTTTTCATAACATAAAATTTAGGCAACCACTTCTTGTGGCATACTTGGCTAGGCGATCACTTGTTGCACTCCTTGGGTGATTCGGTTTATTGGATACGTTTGATACCATTGACTTGTTAAGATCATGATATAGGTGAGCATGTGAAAAATGGGAAAATATGTAGACCTTTATATGAAGTATGAGAATTTAGAGAAGCACCTAGATTTTTTCTTGGTACTACGTACTAAGGGAGTTTAGTTTTCTAGGGATATCTGATGATCAATTGATAACCTAAAACAGGTTGGTTTGAAAACTATAAAGGATTCACATGAATCCATAGCTATAAGAATCCAAATTCGGATTTGGAAGAATCCATATTCGATCTATAAGAATACAACAAGTTGGATTGCATTGGAGTTGCATTTAGATGTGGTATTCATACTTTTTTGAGTGAAAATATGAAACATGAATTAGATGGAGGATCCATTAAAAGTTCCTTTGAGAACTCTTCTCCTATGCACAGGGAGAAAATGAAATAATATTCATTCCATTAAGGTAGAATGAGTAGATATCTCCTTAGGGAATGGAATTGTAACATGAACAATTTGTTCTTCTAAGACAATGCATTTAGGAAATTTTATTTTCGTAGATCCTATTGTTTGAGTATTAATGAATCTTTAGAGCGTATGCAGATCAATACATAAAGAAGGGATAAACCATTACTCATCCAAAGTGATAAAGGGAAAGAATAGAGAAAGTTACTTATTATTATATCTTAGG
Organism: Ceratopteris richardii; assembly: GCA_020310875.1. Taxonomy (NCBI): domain Eukaryota; kingdom Viridiplantae; phylum Streptophyta; class Polypodiopsida; order Polypodiales; family Pteridaceae; genus Ceratopteris; species Ceratopteris richardii. Next base: position 95,425,315 of record CM035408.1, on the reverse strand, counting down.
GGAAGTAAGTCTAGTTTACTTGTAGATTTAAGTCTAGGAAGGGATTTGTTTCTAGGAAGTAAATCTAACTTACTTCTAGAGTAATAGTCAAGATTGAGAGATTTTCTTTTAGATTGCCTAGGTAGGAGTGGAACTATTTCATTCCAGGGAATAAGGAGATCAATTATTCACACTGGTAAGATTGAGTCTCATAAGAAGATTCTAGATGAAAGTTTACTATTATATATATATTCTTAGTGACCATTGGCTAGATGAAGAAGATCTAGTTGTTGGCAATGGAGAGATTAGGAATTGAATGATATATTTCCACCCTAGAGTTGGAAGAGATAGAGATAAGTCTAAGTTATAAAAGGATAAATCTCGTTTTCGGTATTGGTTGATGCAGATGATGACCTAAAATCATTTAGGAAGCTTGGTACTTATGGATTATTTGAATTCCAAAGAGGAATGTACGTTGCATTCATATGGAAAACTAAGGGGATAGAAAGACTAGAGTTTTCAACATAGTAACATTTATAAAATATTCCAATAGATCTAAGTCCAATTATGGATGGGTAGCCAAGGACTTATTAGAATATTGGGAGATAAATAATAATTATTATGCTTTCAACAATTTCTTACATGTGAGCAAATATGATGACCTTCCATTAAGCATAAGGATAGTTATGAAAAAACATATTGCTTATGAGTACATTCAAGGGTAGGAAAACCAAGAGTAACATGATGGCAAGTCTATCATCTGAGTTCTAGATGGGATTGTAATCAACATTCTTATGGGAATTCGTTCTATGATTATAGAGTTTATTATTTTCAATGAGATATGGTCAAGTTTAGTTAGATTGGAATCTCACACTTGAATTTCATATTATTTCTCCAAAGCAGAAGCATCATATGGACTAAGGACATTTCAATTATGTTTATTTTATGGGGGTAATAGTTTGGAAGTTGAGTGTATATGGACGATAGTAGACACATAGTAAGAAGGTTTTCAACTTTGTGTTTTGAGTACGCTGAGATACGTCTAAGGGAAAGCACATGGGTAAACAACACATATAGGTGACTACATACATTGTACTATGCATAGAATCTAGTGAGAGCTAGAGAATTCTTTCCATATGCCTTCCAATTCAAGTTTGAGGACAAAATAGGACTAAGGCAAAGAAGTTCTTATAAATAAAAGGTCTTGGACCTTAGAACATGGGTGTGTGGTGAGGAAGCTTCACATCATGTACCACTCCTTTAGTAGGACTGGTAGCCAAGAAAGGATGGTAGAGATAGTTCTCCACCATTTAAAGGAGTATTATATAGAAGAGCATTTCATGGATAACAACATGGATCTTTTCATCCAGGCATGTTTCTAATCTTTCTCCATTCAGTGTCCTTGTGCGTGAACCTTGCTTGCATCACTTTCATTTTCCAAGCAATGATTAAAAGAGGTTGCAATGTGGATTTCTTAGCAAGAGAAAAAGAAAAGCTCTCGCAAGGCTGATTTTATGCTTTTAAGGTCATGTTTGAGGTATATTAATGTATTCGGATTTACTTTTTCTACTTTAATATTTTTTAAGGAATTGAATTAAAAAGCTATCTTTATTCCTTGGTTACTTTCATGTCTTTGTAGCATTCTTAATCACTCGTTTATTTGTGGATCCAATGTTTTCTAGTTATTATATTAATGGTGTAAGGCAATGGAAAAACATTTGCAGCATCCTACAATTTCCTCCTATTTTGATTTTCATTCAACACCACCATATTTATATTATTTGTCAATAGTTAAGAAAATAGTTTTCCTTTATCACTAGGTATATTAATAAGTTTAATGTTAAATGGTTGCAAGCTTTTCCTACAATCCATGTGCCATGCATAATGGAATGATGTATAGCTTATCTAATATATGGTAAGATTATGGAATAATATTACCAATAATATATAGACATAACAATCACCAAGAATCTAGGAAAATTTTCATTATCTTTTTTTTTTAATTTCCATTTTGATAAAAAATTAGAGATCATGGTTCCATTACAAACTACTGTATGCCTTCTGATGATCACTTTCAATGAAAGATGAAATGATTCTTTATATCTTGGTTTAGCATATCTGAACACGCACACTTATCAACTATGACTCTTGTGGATTACTCTTGAGTATAAATTTCAATTTTGTGGAGATCTTTTTCATGTACTATTTTCAGCTTAAGTAGTGTATTCCTTGATCTATATGTTAGCTTGCAACATGCTCATCTCAATTGGTGTTCTTCTCCCTAAAGTTATGCATGAGAACTTGAATTTCTATTTTTAAGACTTTGAATAAATGCATGAAGAATATTTTGTTGGCATGTGATTCAATATCTTGAGGCAACATAGAATCGCTGAAAGATGCATTCAACTGTATGATTCTAATAATAATAATATTATTAATAATACTAATATACTAATTTTCCTTTCTAAGGCACCAAAACACATAAGTTTTGAGGATATTCTATTTATACAAGCCGTATCTAGCTTTTAGTTTTCCTACATCAAACAATATTGTCCTTTTTTTTTTACGATATAAGGGATCAATATACTGGTTTTTTTTTTTTCTTGAGAAAAAAACAAAGCCCTTTCATTTGTGGTTGTACCTTCATGCATTTTACAAATATAAAACAAAAGTTTCAAGTTTTCATAGTTCATAATTATTTATTTCTTACAATTTCAGAATGTTTTATGACTTGCTATGCTTTTCATCTTGAAGGTAACCTGATTGTTTTTTTTTTAACTTATTTGACATAAGATAGCTCTATATTTCTATTATATGTGCAAACCAGTTCAATAAAGCAATTCGGACCGTATTTCCTTCGCTCGTTTCTTTAACATATTTCTTATAATGAATCTGATTTGATAACCATTCTTTGTTCTTGTACACAGATAGCACCCTTCAGTTCTATCAGTCCTACAGCTTTGCACCCTTCTCTCATAAAAAAGAAAATGTTTTATAGATTTATGCCATGGCAAGAGTTATCTCTTCAAATAACTCTCTTGTACATTGTCTCTCTTTCTAATTAAGTTGGAGCCTTGTGTCAAGTAAAAAAAAAAGAGAATACATAGATTATATAAGTAAAATTGAAAGTTATAATTTATTTACATGGATTATAGCATCAACTAATAATAATAATAATAATAATGATAATAACAACAACAAAAGTAATAATAATAATAATAATAATAATAATAATAAAAATAATAATAATAATGTTACAATACTTTTCGAGATGTATGCATTCACTGGGCTTCAACATCGAAGTTGCATATAAGACTACATTTAAACAGAAAAAATTCAAACTAATTTCCATTGATTTATTGAAATTTGGGACAACGTAACAATATTAAGTACTCTACCCAAAAAACCTTATGAACCTTCCTGTAGTTACAAGCGTTGAACTACCCAGAAAGTAACAAAACCTCTATTGATGTACTAAGACATGCATACACATGCATAAATTGACAGAGCATATGCACGGACATACATATTCACTAACATAGTCATATAATGTGGCAAGCATTGTATATTTCGATATTTTCAGGCATATACAAAGATTTCTCAAATAGAAATTGAATGAGTTGTGTAAAACATACATTGGTGCAAAAAGAAAAAAAAAAGAAAGCAAAGAATGGATATATTTTATAAAAGATATATGGGTCTACAAGCGTTATAACATAAAAGAGTAACAAAAATATCGTTATTATAATACTTTCTGGGATGTATGCATGAATTAGCCTCCACATCCAAGTTGCATATGAGGCCATACTAAGACAAAAGAATGTTCAAACTTCTTGCCCTTGAATAATTGAAACTTAGGCCAACATAACAATATTACATTGCAAAACAAATCTTACGAAGGTTACAAACACTCAAATATATTCAGAAAGTAAGAACACCTCTATAACTGATGTACTTCTAAGACGTTCATATACTCATGAGCATAGGCATACACAAAACAACAGCCACATGCACAGATCTACATATTCAGCAACATAGTCACATAATGTGGTATAAACTCTGTTCAATAATTGACGGTTCTGTACTTGCTCGAATATGCAAAGATTTCTCAAAAAAATATCAAAAAGAGCTGTAAAAAATCAAAATAACATTGCAAAAAAAATCTTATGAAGGTTACAAACACTCTAATATGCAGAAAGCAAGAACACCTCTATAACTGATTTACTAAGAAGTTCATACACACATGAGCATATGCATACACAAAACAACTCCCACATGCACACACCTATATATTCAGCAACATAGTCACATAATGTGGTATGAACTCTGTTCAGTAATATATGGTTAGTTACTTGCTCGAATATGCAAAGATTTAAAAAAAAACACATCAAAATAACATGCCACTGATGCATTTCCTCTTGCTGCTACCAAGTGTGAGAATGGATAATTTACAACATATTTCAGAATAATCGAAAGCCTACCATCACAACTACTCAATAGAGGAGGCGATTGGAGAGACATAATATGGATTATCTGAATTCGAAAGAGGAATGTATTTTTCATTCATATTACAGACTAAAGGAAAAAGGAAAGACTGGATTTTTCAACATATTGCCATTTAGAAAATTTCCCAATGCTTAGTCTTCTTGGAATGTAAAGATTATATTTCTCTTAAGTGAGCTACTATGATGTCTTTGCATTAGGCATAAGGATACTTATGACAAAATTGTTGATAAAAAACTTTCCATTGAATTATTGAAATTTAAGCCAACATTTTAATACTATGCACACACCCAAACCTTGCAAAAAGAAAAAAATTGTGAACGTTTTTGTAGATATAAACGTCGAAATCCACAAAAAGTGACAACACCTCTATAACTATTGTACTAAGACATTCATATACACATGCATACACGTAGAGCATCTGCATACACGAAACAACACCCACATGCATAGATATACATATTCAACAACATAGTCACATGATGTAGTATGAATTCTATTCAATGATTTATACTTGGTTACTTGCTTGAATAAGCCATGATTTCTCAAAGAGAAATCAAGTGAGTCGAGTGCAACATAGAGTGGTGTATTGAATAAGATGCGATATGAATTCCAGGGGTGGAAGGTTGAATGAGTTTCTTCTTATTGCTATCAAGTGTGAGAATGGATTCGTGAGAAGAGTGGGTAAGCTGACTTTGTTTTGTAGGAAGTGTGAGGACCAATATACGATCTTTCTGCTGGCTCTCATCGGAGCTTTGCACTTCATCTTCATGAAAGGTGAAAATGCTTGCATAGTTCATCACAACATACTTTCCACCTATGTAAGTTACTTTCAAGCACCCATCTGATGTTTTGACGTTATTCAATGGATGCTTTACAGCTTCATACTTCAGAACAATCGAAAGGCTATCATCATGGATACTAAAAAAAAGAGGCGATTGACGAGGCCTATCTTTAAGCCCAGCGATAACAATCCATGGCCTCCATACTTTGGAGGCCGGGTCGTAGCGAACGATTTGTTCCTTCTTCCAACAGAGAGCACACAGGTGTCCCTGAAGAACATCCACAATCGCTAATGACAAGTCATCGCCAAAATTTCTTGCGGGTATAGTTCCGGCACAAGGCTCCACTTATTTGCATTATTGTGTAGCTCCAGAACTTCCCTTGAGTATATTTTTTGTAATGGAGCTTCATCTCAGTGACAGAACCCTCCTAAAACATACAGCTTATCATCGACTACTCTGATGATAGTGCCGATGCGCGCATTCGTCAGCATTGGCATACTTTCCCATTCTACAAAGTCAGGAGCGATTCCATGACCTTTTGAGCAGTCACTAACATTCAGTCGATTCACGTTTCTCAGGTGTGTAACGAATAGATTTCCATCAGCGACACACCTTGAATTTTCCCATAAGCTCATGAGCGGAAATCGATTTCCGATTGTGTATTGACGCCACTCCTTTTTATGTAAATTGAAGATACGCAGATACGGTGCTTCGGTTTCCTTGACCACCAAAATGTTATTTCCTTGTGGCTTGTGAAGTACGTACATCTCGGGATCAGAATTCTCGGAATGCATATGCGAGCACCATACATGATATCTACAAGCTCAAATTCCAACTCTTCCGCGTGTCTTTCCTTCTCCTCGAGTTTTCTGGCACGCAATTGAGCTGGAGCATGGACGTTCGGGAGAAGAAGAAAACGTTGTGCGACGCCACGTGACTCTCTGAAGTGAAGAAAATGCTCGAACGATGATTGAACGGTGTATCGCCAATGGCTGTTGAGAGATCGAAGGTTATCTAGCTTCCAGAGGGGGAGTTTTGGCAAGATGTCTGTCACTGTGAGGTTATTCGGCAATCTAGGTATCAAGACACCACATGGGTTATGATCTTGTTGCACCTTCTCTGTAGGAAAACGCAGGCGTTTCTGGCCGTGGTCCATCTCCGTGATATGTGAACAACAGCGTAGACGGCACTCTTTATTTATGCATGCGATTTGGAGCTGCAAAAGCAAAATCAGACGTAAATAAAAACCAAAAAGCTAATTATAGATGCCGCATGAAGCGACATGCAGATCGAAAAGCAGAATCGGAGGCAAAAAGCAAAACGAATCCGGAAATTTCAAAAAAAAAAAAGAAAAAGCAAAAAATCATACAAAGTTATTATCCCAAAATTTAATCATAAATGCCGCACGAAGTGCCACATGGAGATAGAAAAGCAAAATCAGACGCGAAAAGCAAAAAGAATTTGCAAATTTCTAAAAATAACTATCAGGAAATATGGTATAGAAAACGCAAGAATATGGCTCCTACTATGAGTGTGTGTGTGGTATCACGAAAGTTCATATGTTTGTTGGTTTTCCCATTTGTATCACGAAAGTTCATATGTTTGTTATTCTGATTTTTAGTGATTTTTGATGGTTATTGTGATTTTTAGCAAAGGCAATCATGAAACTTGAGTTTTATTGTTAAAAAATATAATTTAGTGATATCCTTTTTCCTTTTGGTTTCAATTTTCATGTGATATTCAGAAGATTCTTACTGTGAACACTACAAGAGGATTGACATTTTTCCATGTGTAAAGATTTCTCGATGAAAAATGTGTAAAGATTCCTATTATAGAATATGCAAAGATTTCTCGATAAAAAAATCAAAAGAGTCGTGTAAACGTAGAGCGGTGTATAGCATAACATTGCAAGTGATATCTTTAAGACCAGCGATATAGACATAATATTGACTATGCAAAAGTACACTACACGTATAGACGTAATACTTCAAGTGAGTTAGTCAAGCTGAGAAGTAAGATATGAAAGTTATCCTACCTTACCTATTCATCTTAACATAGTTAAGAGCATGATATATAGGATTACAAGGTGAACTAATGTATGCGTGAGAAATCACTAGTTTCATGAAACTTAATCACGTGCAAGTGGAATAACAAGTGATTTGTAGTACACATATGTTATGATCACTCCAATGGGCGTGGTAACTCAAGAGTTTAAAGTTTTAAAGGTTTTAAGATTGTCTAAGAGAAGGTACTAGAGCTTTCTCATAGATTGTGCACAAACATAAGTATAAAGGAAAGACATTAAGATTATATATTTATCTCTAGAGAACGAAGGATTATTTTTCATCAAGAGAACCTCAAAAAAGGTATGTAGGAGGTTATGGATATCACAACTAGGAGTAGAAGATTAATCTAAACATCACTTGAATAAAATGGTGAAGCATATATTTGTTACCATTTAGAAAACCAATCAGAAGGGATCCATGAAATGGGTTTCATGAGGAAGCATGTGATTATCTACGCGTAGTCATTAGTTTTATGGTCTGGCATAATCGTTTGTTTTATCTTCTGAAATAATCATTCAATTTATGGTCTAGAGTAAGATCGCAAGAAATTAACTATAAGAGTAATCAAAGATTTAAGCGGATTAAAGATTTATTATCAATTCAAGGATATAGATGGGGATCTTAGGAAGCACAAGAATGTGATCAACGATCAAGAAAAGGATTGTATGAAGTATAAAAATCTAGAGAGATGCCTAGATTTGTTCTTGGTACTCAATACTAAGAGAGTCTACGTTTTTAAGGATATCCAATGATCAAGTGATCATTTGAACCAAGGTAATTGGCTTGAAAACCATAGTTATAAGAATCCAATTTCGAGATTTGGAAGAATACATATTCTATCTATAAGAATACATTAATTTGGATTGTATAAGAGTTCCATTTGAGATGTGGATTCATACCTTGTTGAGTGGAAATCTGAAACATGGATTGGAAAGAGGATCCAATGTGGGTACAAGTTCCCTTTGGGAAGTCTTCTCCTGAACATAAGGAGAAAAGGACTCATCAAATCAGATTTATTAGATATTTGCTTAGGGCATTGGATTGTCACATGGACAATTTGTTCTTCTAAAGAGATTATACATAGCATTTGCAATTAAACTATAATTATTAGATATTTCCTTAAGGCATTGGACTGTCACATGGACGATTTGTTCTTCTAAAGAGATTATAGTTAGGAGACTTCATTTTTATAGATCCTGTTATTCAAAGATTTATGATCGTATTAGAGTGGATTCAAATACCTTTGCCCATTAAGAAAGTTTTATCACTATTCCAAAATAGTGGGTTGTAAAGATTTATGATCGTATTAGAGTGGATTCAAATACCTTTGCCCATTAAGAAAGTTTTATCACTATTCCAAAATAGTGATACAACCCAGAGAACAACAAAGCACTAGAAATTTGGCTTGAAATATCTCAATAGTACCCAAAAACCTATTGTAATTAGAGAAATCATTCAGGTGACCTTGGTGGACTTTTAAGGCTCGAAGTTAGATATGAATCATCTTGATTGGTTATAAATATAGAAAACTCAAGTCATGCCTAGAAAAGTCTCAAAATGTGCATTGTACATCCCAACAATTGCCCTAACTAAACCCTAGCCAAAGCAATTGTTAGTGTGCATTTTAGGGTATTAAGGTTACCTACCACCAATTTTGAGTTGATTGAGAAGTTGTATAGACCCTAGGAGAGAATTTAGATAAAAAAGCTATCTACATCAAGCAATTGATTCTTTACTGCTATAAGTGGCTCTATATTTGAGCTCTAGTGTTGTCAAGTATGAGCATTTCTATTCATAATGGATCTCAATAATTGGCTTGAGACCCTACAAAAGCTTTTTTGTGTGCATCAAGTGCCACCTTCACGCAAGCCTACCTCAATGCATCAGAACAATTGCTCAAGTTCTAGAGCAATCAAATCTCCTTCGTATTATCCATTAAACTCTTGGACAAGGAATAGATCAAAATTTCATCAAGATCTTCCAAGAAAAGGATCAATACTCAAAATCAATTGCTCCATTAACATAAACCCTAGAAAAAAGTTTCAAGACATATAAAGTGCAAGCAAGTCCTTAGATCTTTCCAAATAAATTGAGGTATTTTGTGCAATCAAGAATTGGTTCTTCACTTAGCAAATAGTGCAAGAAACATTGTCTACTCCACTTGGGCTAGAGCCATAGTTGGTTTGCAATCAAAATTATTTTGTATTTGATTGAGGCAGTAAAGTAACACTTGCAGAAAAAGTAGACATTTGTTCATGATTTCCATCAAATGAAGGCACAAAAAGCATGAGGTAGATCCACGATTTCCCTATTCTATCAAAGTAATCGTTTGGATGCATTTTGGGGTTTTTCCCCTACTTGATAGAAGCTAGAGGATGCTCGCTAAATATTCACAACTTTCCTAGCATTTAGAGCTTTGGTTCATTCATCTCTAACTTTTTTGTCAAAACTACTAAGGGGAGATCATTCCAACCCCAGAGTTTGTCTAGAAGGCATTGTGAGCTTTAAAGCACCTAAGTCACCTAAAATCTCATTTATCATGGGTCTTAGAGAAAAACCTAGTTGTAAATACACCAAACCATTGATAAGAGTGAGGACTTGACAAAGGCGTTGAGGTACCACTTAGCTAAAAACATTTAATCCCACTGTGGAATTGATTGATCTTCAAAAGAATGCTTGGAGATTACTATCTCTAAAGGATAAAAGTGTAAATTGATCCTACTAAATAATTGAAGGGAATTTCTCTTGAATCAAATACCTCTTTGTGAATGTATTATTTTCCACTGTATAGAATAAAAAATGATTATAAATGTGCCTAATTCCCAAGAACTTACTACCAGTGGAATCCCATCCTCTTGAAGGTTATAAGGAGAATTCTCTGGTAGCATATCTCAACTATAGGAAGTAATCCTCAACCATGGCTTTTGCAGCAAGTGGTTAGCCCATCATACTCCTAGCTGGGAGGCTATGAGTTCAATTCCAACATTGGTATCAGAGCCTACTTGAGGAACTTGGGCAAGATAGAGGTAAGGAACCTCAAACATGGGCACTTGGAAAGCATTTGATCATGGATGTGTCTAAAATTAGCCATATATGAAAGTGTGTGGGCATTTAGGCACTGAAGGGTGGACTGATAAGTCCATGCACTAAAATTTGGCACTAGTGGAGGCAATCAACGTTAGGAAGGTGCCATATAGTTAGTGCACAAAAACTCTATAGCGTAACAAGAGATAAGAACAACAATAGCAAAGTCTCGATGAGAGAAAGTGTGATTTCTTCTATTTTAATCCTAAGATCTATATTCAATACTTTGAATGAATCCAAAAGCAAATCGAAAAATATGTCTTACTTCATCAATATGGATGAACTTGAAAGGAAGCTAGCTTTTGTATCCAAGATTGAGGGTGACAAGAACACCACACTAACCTATGAGAAAGATAATAGACATGGTGCTCCTCTATTCAAAGATCCTTGCGGTCATATCCTAGTCAAGATTAAGAGTATTAATGCTAGAGTAAACTTAAGCCATCATCATGCTCTGAAGTAAGAAGATAATGCTTATGTGGATTAGAGAGGCTCACTATATTTCTTCTATGAAAATCTTGAAAAATTAGATGAATATGGAAATGAAGTCTCATATGAACTTCCACTTACCTCTCGTGGTGGCCCTAGTGGATTCAAGGGCATCCATCCAAAGACACTAGGGACCAATGACCAAGTACTACCTTCTCAACCTATGGTTTGTGGTCCACCCCTAGTACACCTATGAAGTGAACCAAAATTAACAAAATCCAATCATTCCATACCTTAAAAATCCTAAAGTGTGTACTCTGAAGTCATCCTTAGAGAGTGGAAAAAGAGTTGGTACACATTCAATCATCTAGTAAACACTCTCTAGAAATCATAAAACTGCTTCAACCTAGAAAGCTTGTTTCTACTAAGGTTATTCTAGTCTATCCCTCTCGAGAAATCTCAGAATGAGTTCAACCTGAAGTTCTGGATAAGGATGCTCATCGTGGAGTTAAGCATCAAGAAGAACCAAAACTTGTGATTACATTGCTAGAACCAGTCAAGGATTTTGTCTCTATATCCCAAATATTGTGGGCTCTTGGAAATATTAGTTTTGGCATGAAGTGCAAGAAGAGAAGTGGAAGAAGTGGTAGTTATCAAAACCTGCCTTCAATAAGCTTTACATGAGAACATTCAATACTCTAAAATGATCTAGATCTCCAAAGCTTTGGACTTGACAATGAGGAAGTGTTTGAATATGAGAATGAAATTCAAAATGCCTAACCTATGTTGAGATATCAAGCTCAACATGTGATGATCCAGGATAAAACATATCACTTTTTCATTTGTTTGGCATGTATAGTCATCACGCCGGTATATGTCAGGGACACTTCATTTAGCTTTATTAGATTTATCTACCGAGAGTGTTTCTTGCCAACTCACTCATTTGCGGACATTAGGATTTTCCTTATGCATTGGTCTCTATATATTGCACTTGTTGTATTCTTGTTTTTTAGGTCATTCTTGTGCATTCCTTTTATGTAATAGAAGAAGAAGGAGAAGATCGTTCTTCCTTGCCTCAATCTGTGTGTGTGCTTCTCCTTAAGTGCGAGAGTGTGTGTGTGATAGCTCTCTTCTTATCTCCTTCCTTCTGACATGGTATCATAGCTAGTGTTGTTGTAGAGAGCTCATCGAGAAGGCCGATGATGAAGAGTATGTGAGAAGGCGTGGAGAAAGTGTGATTGATAAATGACCTCAGATTGCTATGAAAATTGGCGTGAAAGTAGAAGACCTCAAAATATTTTCGAGAGGTATCTGTTTAGGGTCACTTGTTTTGGTCATACCCAAGTTTCGGAGCCATCTCGACCTCCATTTCGAGCCTGCAAGGTGGGGCCCAAAGAAAAACCAAGTCAGTTTGCAAAATCGTAACTTGCGTTGTGTTGGATAACACTCATATATTCCAGATCCAAAAATTTCAAGCGATTTGGTGTACTGTTGATACGCGAAAACTGTGTTTTTGTGAGATCGAACTCTCACATCATAATGCAATAGTGTTCAAGCACAAGTGCTGCTTGTAGTGTTTTGAGTGTTGTGAATAGCTGCAAAAATGGCAAACACAGATGGAATGAGTCAGCTTATGAGCGATAAGTTGGACAAGAACAACTTCCATGCTTGGAGATTCAAGATGACAAATTTCTTGATGGAAAAGGCTACTGGAAGTGCATCGAAGGAGAGAATGAAAACGATCCACAGTTACTAGAGAGGAATCGAAGTGCAGAGCAATTAAGAGCGTATGAAGAATGGAATCACAGAGCACGAAAGGTAATGTATCGGCTATCTATTAGCATATAGGATAGCATGATTGGGCACATACAAGATTCCAAGACTCTGAAAGAGGCTTGGAACAGTTTGGTCACATTAGAGAAACATACACTAGAGAAAAAGAGCATGTCGGTAAGTGACTACACCCTAAAAATCAAAAGCATATGTGAGTCACTCACATCTATTGGCATGAATGTAGATGATGATGACAAGGTGGAAGTGTGCCTTTGTGGTTTAGGAGCTGCATATAAGCAGTTCAGATCTTCTATACAGACCAGAGAAAATATTCTGAATTTTGCTGATTTGGTATCTATGCTGATTATTGAAGAAAAGAATCTTGGTGAGGGTTCAAACTCCTAAGGAAAACCCAGTTTTGAGTAGTGTTACTCAATGGAATAGTCAATGTCTCCCCTAGAAGGTGGAAATTAATTGAGCGGCGCTGAACCAGGACGGATGAACCCGGACGGGTGCCGAAAAAAGTGGATTCGCGGTAGCAGACTTCTATTTAAAAGCACATAAAGGGAAGCGGAAAAGATCGGCAGTTTTTCGGAAGGAGTCTCTGTTCTGTTGAGCGCTGTAATGAGTAGGGTTGATTACATCGCGAACTGAAGTATTTGGAGATTGCAAGTATCTCATTTAGCCTGTTGTCTGTTATAGTGAATCAAGTTGGGATATTGCGAGCATCATATTTTAAGACTATGTATGAGATATTGATAAATACATTGAGTTCTGTTTCATTCTATTCGTATTTAACTATTCTGCAATTCTCTTGGTTGAACAGATTTCCATTCGGTAGTTTTGTGTTGTGAGCCTATTTGATGATCAGTTATATACGATTCTGTATCTCTTCTGTCGCGAGATTGTGTGTTTGACGCCCTGCGTGAGACTGTGTAAGGTCAAAGTAAACATCTACGTTTAATATCTTTTCGGTTAAGTGACCAGATTTGAAACAATAGTCTGCGTTCATTGATAATTAGATAAGATCTGTATGTGGACAGAAGTATGAAGATTTATCAATTGCGGTAGGAATTTGTGACTTAAGTCAATATAAGAAAAGTTTGGCGTAATCTCGATTATAGTTGTCTGTATTCGGTGTACTTACCTGACACAAGGAATCATCATATTGAGAAGTATTTAATTACGGAAAAGTGCGTATTCTAGTAGTTATAAGTCACGGCAAGTCCACTGCGTTATTACCATAGTAGGTTCAGTCTGAACGTCCTAACACTCACTGTACCGAAGAATGGTCAGTATTCAGACTCACCCGCTGTGCTAAGACGTGAGGGAGTATTTATAACTGTGTGAAGCATTGGGAAAATAGTACAGGGCCTCTGTCTAACAGACCCCTACCACTCCCAAGAACCCGAGGACCCGATAATACTCTTTCGAAAGTTGGATAGAAGTATTATTGTTCAACATTGGCGATCCTGCTGGGGATGTGGCATTGAGATTGCCTGGTATTTTGTTCAAACTAAATTTTGTTGGAAGGACAGTAGCAACAGAATCAGATTGTTGCAATACTGTTTGTTCGTAATACTATATGATCAGTACGGAAATGCTACATGCCGATTACTCGATCAGGTGAAAAGTATCCCAAGAATCATTAGTTAGGGGTATTAAGAACAACTTTGGGAGGTACTAGTGCAATTAGACCTGACCCAGTGGTCGAAAAAGTGACGAATGATAACACTGATTCCGGTGAAATTACGGTAGAACGTAGTACATCTCTAGAATTGCCTAGTGTTACTAAGGTGCAGACTGCCGAAAATACAGCAATTTTGGAACCTACCAAGGCGCAGTTGGAATCTAGTCTAAAAGTTTTCGGAATAGATTCAGATACGATTAGAAACACTTTAGGGAAGGAAATTAATACAGGCGAATCTACGCTGTATCCAGTCACAATTTTGAATCCTTCCGGTGGAATTTCGGTAAGAAAAACACAGTTTTTCGGTGACGATTCAGCAGTTTCGGCTGAATCTTCAGCTCAACTACAACGTTTGGAAGCAAGTCCTCCTACTTTGGATATCAAGGAGGACTCTGAAAGAGGAAGAGGCAAAGTCTGAGGCTTCCGAAGTGGAAGAGGACAGAATAACCAAGACCAAGGTCAACAACAGAATCATGCAGGAGGAAGAGGACAATTTCGAGGTAGGGGGAGCCAAAGAGATCGCAAAAATTTCCAAAGAAATGATTCAGGTAATAACAGTAAAGGATGTTGGAACTGTGGTAAACTTGGACACTTTGAACGTGATTGCAGGTTGAAGAATCAAAATAATAGAAGGTAGCAAAACAATTATGCATCCACGAGTGCAGATGATTCTGAAAAGCTATTCATGGTCCAACATCATATGATGAATACGATGTCTGTTGATGCTTCAAAATCAAATAGTAATGTTTGGTATGTTGATTCAAATGCTTCAAATCACATGACCAATCATGCGGAATGGTTTAGTAGTTTACAAAAATTGCCAATTCCTAGATATCTTGAAACAGGTGATGACACATCACATCCTATCGAGCATACAGGAAATATAGCACTATTTATGGAGGACATGAAGGTAAAACATCTTGCTGATGTGCTTCATGTTCCAAATATAACAAAGAATATGGTTTCTGTTGGACAAATGGTTGACTAGGGATTACAAGTTAGATTCAACATTGATGGATTATATGTAGAAGAGTACAAATAGGGTGGACAATTGATTGCCAAAGGAAACAAAGTGGGTAGGATGTTCACCTTAAATGTGAAAATTCACAAAATGAATGCAGCCATGTTTGCAAAAGGTGTAGGAGTTAGAGATCTGGCACAAACAAATTGGACATGCAAATTTGCAAAGGCTAAAATTGATGCAGTCAAAGGAGATTGTCAATGGACTACCAAATTTCAAAGTTGCAGAAAATGCAAAAGGTATGTGCAGCATGTCAATTCGGTAAACAATCAAGATCATCGTTTCCACATGACAAGCATGTTAGTGAGAATGTGCTAGAAATAGTACATACAGATGTTTAGGGTCCTACAAAGACCACATCTATGGGTGGTTGCAGGTTTTATGTTACTTTCATTGATGATCATACATGGAAAGTGTGGGTATATTTCATGAAAGAGAAGAGTGAGGTGTTTCCGTCACTTCTAGAATTTTAAAGCTATGGTGGAAAAGTAGATAGGAAAGTATATTCAGACATTAAGATCTAATGGAGGAGGTGAATACATGTCAAATGGGTTCAACAATTTTCTAAAAAGTCATGGAATTCGATGTCAGTTTTCATGCAAGTACATACCACAACAGAATGGCGTTGCTGAATGCAAAAATAGACATATTGCAGAAATAGCAAGACCCTTGATGGCTAAGAAGAATATGCCTCATTGTTATTGGGCCGAAGTTGTGCATACGGATGATACATTATGGACAGAACTCCAACTGCTGTTGTACATCAAGTTACACCTGAAGAGAAGTTCACAGGTAAAAAGCCAACCTTATCACATACAAAAGTTTTTGGTTATATTGCATATGTACATGTTCCAGATGAGTCGAGGACAAAGCTTGATCCAAAAGTAGAAAAATGTGTCTTCATTGGATACTCCCTTGAGCAAAAGGTATATAAATGTTATAACCCACTCACATGATAGGTGAAGGTGAGCCAAGATATGGTATTTGATGAAATATCAAGCTTTTATGCAGATGCCAAAGATGAACTTAATCTTGAATCAAATGACAAAGAAAATGCTGAAAAATCAAGTGCAAAATCTCAAGTTTTGAGTGGACCAAATGAATCACCAAGCAATAGTTCCAACTCAAATCCATGGAGTGGAAGATTGCGTGGAAATTTTAGTCCAGCAAATTCATCAAATGCATCCAAGAAAGGTAAAGAAAAGCTTTCTGCTGGTAGTAAAACATGTGCAGGTTTTGAAGACGATGGAGATTAAAGTGGTTCAAAAAAGAGCCTTGATAAGGAACTTGGATCGCCCTCTGTGAAGACTCTAGGAGTAAGAAAGGCACATTCAGATGATACAACGAGAAGTGATCCAAGACCAAGAAGATCTAGGAGGATACAGAATTGAGTGCAATGATTGACATATGATAGTTACATGGCTCGTCATTGTGCCTACATGACAAAGATAATACAAGATGCTGAACCCTCTTGTTTTGAAGATGCAATTGGAAATGAAGATTGGGAAAAGGCTATGGATGAGGAGATGGTTGCACTTTATGGAAATGATACATGGAATTTGGGTCCATTGCCACAAGGGAAGATGCCCATAGGTTGCAAGTGGGTCTACAAGATAAAGCACAAAGCTGATGGTAGCATAAGCAGGTACAAAGCACAATTGGTAGCAAAAGGATATGCACACACATATGGCATTGATTATGAGGAAACATTCAACCCTGTAGCTAAAATGTCTACTGTCAGAACACTTGTTGCATTAGCTACAGCAAAAGGATGGACGTGAACGGTCAACTTTAGCCCCATAGTTTTTCTTTAGCACCTAATCGATCGCCCGTATCTTTGCATTAGATGGATGTGAAGAATGCTTTCCTAGATGGTGAGTTACAGGAATAAGTATACGTGGACCAGCCACAAGAACTATGAAGATTCAAAGCATCCAAAAAAATTTTGCAAGTTGCAAAAGGCTTTGTATGGGTTGAACCAAGCTCCTCGTGCATGGCATGCAAGGCTTGTTGATTACTTAACCACCATTGGGTTTTCTATGTGTGATGTAGGTCATTCACTATATGCAAGGAAGGGTGACGATGGCATAGTCTATTTATGTTGATGACTTGATTGTAGGTGGTAATATGAAGAAAGCATTGAAGAGGTAAATCAACTTCTTATGCAAGAATTTGACATGAAAGACCTTGGCGTGCTGCGCTATTTCTTGGGCATTGAGTTTATACATATAGAAACAGGTATATGGATGTTGCAAAGGCAATATGCCTTGAATATGCTGCAAAAGTATGGTATGGATGATTGTAAGACAATTTCTATGCCATTAGAGTAGAATTTGAAGTTAGGTACTACATCAAGTGAAGCATTGGAAAATGCTACTATGTATAGGAAAATTGTGGGAAGTTTGATATATCTCACAATTACGAGGCCTGATCTTAGCTACACTACTGGACTTGAAAGTCAATTTATGCAAGTTCCAAGGAAGCTACATTTAGATGCTCTAAGGTGCACTCGTTGTTATGTGAGTGCTACTTTGAGATTATGCATTGTTTTATGAAGCTAGTGTAGATTTGCACGTTCATGGATATACCGATGCAGATTGGGCTAGTGGCATTCCAGATTGAAGATCTACTAGTGGCTTTCTATTTTCACTTGGGAGTGAAGCTATTACATGGAGAAGCAAGAAGCAACCCACTGTTGTTTTGTCGAGTACAGAGGCTGAATATAGAGGTGCTACAATGGCAGCATGCCATGCATCATGGCTGGAGATGCTACTTGTAGATTTAGGTGTGGAAGTGCAAAAGCCTATCACCATCTATTGTGATAATCTTAGCAACATACACTTAGCACAGAATCCAGTTTTTCATGCTAGAACAAAGCATATTGAGGTACATTATCACTTCATTAGAGAGAAGGTATTAACAGGTGATATTGATCTTGTTTATGTGAGAATAGATGAGCAAGTTGCTGATATTTTCACTAAAGCACTTGGAGCAGAGAAGTTGGAGAAGTTTTGGAGGATGCTTGGATTAGAGGACATGGTGTTGAGCTTGAGAAGGAGAGTTGAGATATCAAGCTCAACATGTGATGATCTAGGATAACATGTATCACTTTTTCATTTCTCTTACATGTATAGTGGTCACGTCGGTATATGTGAGGGACACTTCATTGAGCTTTATTAGATTTATCTACCAAGAGTGATGGCACATTTGTTTCTTTCCAAATCACTCATTTGTGGACATTAGGTTTTTCCCTATGTACTGGTCTTTATATATTGCACTTGTTGTATTCTTGTTTTTTAGTTCATTCTTGTACATTCCTTTTATGTAATAGAAGAAGAAGAAGAAGAAGAAGATCATTCTTCATTGCGTCAATCTGTGTGTGTGCTTCTCCTTGAGTGTGAGTGTGTGTGTGTGTGGGTGTGTGTGTGAGCTCTCTTCTTATCTCCTTCCTTGTGACAACCTAGGTATTCAAGAGCAGATGAAGACACTTCAGAGTGCAAAAAGATAGCACTCTCCCAAGGAGCTCTAATGAATCTAAAGAAATCTAGAGTGAAGTGTACTTTGACAAGCTAAAGCCTTACCATTGGGATGACATTGCTAAGAAAGCAGCTCTAAATTCCAAGAAGATGAAGGTGGATATTCAAGTCAAACAAATACCTCTAGCTAAAGTTGGTGAGCATAGTGAAGGAAATGAGAGTAATACATGTATTCCCATCACCTTCAATGATATCACCACTACATTAGTCATTGAATCAGGGCAGGTGTAGTTTTTTCTTGTAAGTACTTGTAGATCAAATGGGGCAAAAATGACACTAAGGCCGCAAACGACCACATGGATAAACCATTATGATTTCTAGGTGTTACTCTAAGCACTTGAGGTGTAGAATTTCAGTACACACTTTCCATATGTAAATTTGGAAAATGCAAGTAACTATGAGTTGCTCATAACACCAATGACAAATGGTGCAAGATTGGGATGAAAACCTAGTTTATCTACAATATTAAGGCACAATGTGCCACCACTTGAATGGAAGACCATCCACCCAAATACAAATGATTTAGCAAAAAGTGAGTCTTCTAGTGAATATTAAGAAGAAAATGAGTTGAGAAAGCATGAGGAAACTCACTTGTGGATGTGCTAAGTTGCTCAAAAACAAGAAGCTAGGATAAGAAACAACCAAAATCTTAAGTGGGAGGAATGAAACTTTGGCAAAGCAATTGAAGATCCCTCCTACATGCCTATGAGATTCTTGGATGAGGACTTTGAACCATATGATTGGGCCCACATCCTTGCTACCTTGGATATGGTAGTTAATGAGCAAACACTAAACAACCTCTTCATGGTGCAAGTGGTCTTAGATGATGAGAAAAATGGGATAGATTATGAATTATCCAAGACCTTGCCTATGAGAGAGTAAAAGAGGAAAAGGAAATCTCATTGGGACAACAAATTCTTGAAGTGGTTAAACACTTCTGAGTTACTCTCCACATAATAAAGCCACACCATTCTTCTATGACCATTTATAAAGTTACCAAAATACTTATTTTCTCCAAGTGGGCTCTTTGTTTGGTCCCCATACATCTTTATGCACGAGGTCAAGTGGATGGTTGCCCAAATGATTCCCCTTCTTCAATGGTGGTCTTGCATACTTTGAATTTGAGATGACTCACAAAGGGGTTTCAAATTTTGGGAGGTGAAGTCAAGAAGACCACTCACCAAGCCTTTATTTTCAATTCTTTCATTATTTGAAGATAAGCATGGCCTACCTTCTTATGCCATAGATCTGCCTCTACTATCTGTTTGTTGCTAAATGCAAAGTATGTAGTATGATTGGATTGTGATTTTACCTCCAATGTGAACAACCTCCCTTGCTCCTTCCCTTGTGCTGTCAACTTGCTTCCTTGCTTTGGGTCTTCCAAAAAACATCCTTTGCCATTGTATATGAATCTCATATCCTCTCTCGATCATTTTTTCCATATATAGTAGGTTATTTTTCATTGTCGGTACACACATGAAATCCTAAAGATATTTTGCACTTTGTTTAAAATCTTATGCTCTATATTGTCTCCCATTTTTGCATTCCCTAGTTTCTAAGGAGTGGATAGATTATAAAACACTTACCTTTGGAAGATCATATGGTTGCAAGTACCACTATCAATGTACCACCTTGACTCTATGCTTTTTTACTACTATCATGCAAAGAGTAAGTAGACTTTCATGCTTTGATGTGTTTAAAGTTGAGGCATAGTTACCCTCATTCTTTTGGTTCTTGTTTTTGGAGGATCCTTTGTAACTAATCCCTTGCATAGTGGACTCACTTTCCACATACATAGAAGTAATCCCCTCATTGATCTCTAGATTTTCCTCCACCTCCTCCTCCAAAACCATTGCCTCTTCTTCTTGAGTTTGAGCCTTGATTTGAACCATTTGGGTGTCCTTGATTTGATTTTGATCTACCTCTGCCCTTCCCTTAGCCATCCTTTCTATATCTACCTCTTGATTCACCTACACTGAAAACCTGTGCATCCTTGTATTTGGTTGAACTTCCTCGTAAGTTCATTTCTTCAATGACCATCAGTGTCACCAATTTTTCAAAGTTAGGTAGTGGATCCCTCACATATGCTGATGTGGTGAAGAGCCTCCACTTTTCTTCATCTCTCAAACAATTGAGAGTATGAGCTACTAGGTCATCATCGTCAATAGGTCTAACAATTCACCTAATACATATACAGTTTCTTTCACCTTGAGTATGTAATCATTTATGCTATTATTGGATGCCTCCCTTAAGTTAATCAAATAATTCTTGAATTGAATTTTTTTTATCCTTTCTACTTTTTTAGTAAAATCTCTCTAATGTCTCATAAGCCTTCCTTGATGAGTAAAGGTCTTGCACATGCCCTATCATGCTATTGTGTATATAATGTGATAGGATGAAATCTAATATTACCTCTTGTTCCACTCTTTCAAATCTCTCCTTTGATACTCTATGTATTTCTCATCCACATATGGCCTTAGCTTTGTGCCACTAATCAAACCCCATAGGTCCTATCCCATGAGATAGTTGCTCAACCTAAATCTCCATAATTTTTATTTTCCCTTCTCCAATTTCTCAATTTGGGTATTGAAATCAACCATGTGATATGCTCCTAAACTCTCTAGCATACCTTCAAGTGATTAAGAGGTCTGGTATTGCAATATCTTACCTTGAGAGCTTGCCTTTGTAGATATATTTAGGTAGCTTCCTTTCTTCCTCCTTGACTTGAATGGTGCTACTCCATAACAACTTGAGAGAGGATTTGATTTCATCCAAGAGCTCCAATTCTTTATGTAGGGTGTTCAAGCCTTGGAAGGTCCTAGGCCCTCACAAGTATGCTTTCTTTTACGCATGTTGAGTGATACTCAATGACTATTTTTCAAATGCCGCAGACTTAGAAACCTTTTCTACACAAGTAGCATCACTCCAATTGTACTCTAAAGTATAGAGAACCGGATGCTACAAGACAAACTTCCGATTATGTTTGCTCACTCATACACAAATGAACAAAGTGCATTGTTTGCAAGTTTTCTCACAATGTATGCATATAATTGACATAACAATCAAAAAAACAAAGCAGACGCATTGATATATATAGTATTCTTTGAATTACTTGAAATGGATACAAATAATAAAAATTGGTCAATATGGATTTCTTAGGTGTCAACACAAAAAGCACCATGCAATGACCTATGGTGAGCTTCTTCTACACTAACCAATGAGTAGGAGGCATTCTTAGCTAGGGGCTTGCTTCCTTGCTTCACAAATTACGAATAAACAATTTAGTCAATATGGAGTTCTTTGGTGTCTACACAAGAGCACCATGCAATTAGCTATGGTGATCTACTTCTACATTATCCCACAAGTACGAGGCATTCCTTGTACTTTTATCTAGGGAGTAAGAGCACAAGTGAGAATGGGTCATGCAACTATGAAAATGACCCCAAATTTGGATTATAAACAGATATCAACTAAATCCTCTATTTTAGAAATTAATTATCAATCAATCAACTCACTTTTTGGTGAGCAAAAATTAAAATCTTTAGGTACAACTTAAAGTGATTGAACTCATAAGTTTTAGCCTTCATTTTTTATTGTTCCAAGCAAGCCTTTGATGTCATTGAATGCTTCCTAAGGTTGGATCTTCACTTTCAACATAAACACCTCTTATGTAGGTTCACTTTGGATTTTCTTTTTTAAGTGCATGTAAATTGTGTTGTATGACTCTCATGCTCTTGAGGAGCCCTCATTTCTTTTTTTGATCCAAAAATACACACTTGATGTTGTTGCCATTAATGATGATGATGATGATGATGATGATGATGAGAATTGTACCTTCGGGACTCACATATGAGAGATGTGTATTGCTAGCCTTCTCAACCACATAATCAATCTCCTCTCTCTCTCTCT
This sequence comes from Ceratopteris richardii, assembly GCA_020310875.1. NCBI lineage: Eukaryota > Viridiplantae > Streptophyta > Polypodiopsida > Polypodiales > Pteridaceae > Ceratopteris > Ceratopteris richardii. Next base: position 95,402,540 of record CM035408.1, on the reverse strand, counting down.
CTCTCTCTCTCTCTCTCTCTCTCTCTCTCTCTCTCTCTCTCTCTCTCTCTCTCTCTCTCTCTCTCTCTCTCTCTCTCTCTCTCTCTCTCTCCCTCCCTCTCCCTCCCTCTCCCTCCCTCCCTCCCCCTCCCCCTCCCCCTCCCCCTCCCCCTCGCTCTCTCTCTCCCCGTCGCTCTCTCTCTCCCCGTCGCTCTCTCTCTCTCTCTCTCTCTCTCTCTCTCTCTCTCTCTCTCTCTCTCTCTCTCTCTCTCTCTCTCTCTCTCTCTCTCTCTCTCTCTCTCTCTCTCTCTCTCTCTCTCTCTCCCCCTCTCTCTCTCTCTCTCTCAATCGAATAAAAATTAACCAAGGGTAAAAATTTTGAGAAACCAAGAGAAACACCACCTCATGCAGTTGAGAAAACACCAAAATATACTATACAAGAAGAATACATGCATCCAAAGAGAGACACAAGCATAAAGTATGTCCAATTCTAGCATAACATATGTCTCAAGACTTAGCAATGCTTCTTTCAGAGTATCAAGAAAGAATTATGGTTGGACATACATTGGAAAACTTGAGAAGCATTATCCCCAAGGTGAATTAAAAAAGGAACAGTTAGACATGTAGAAAAAAAGATCAAAATTACTCAAAATTCTCTAGAAAGAATTTCTTATCCGATTCTTGACACAAAAATCCTAGAGCCAAAGTTCTAGGAACTGCTAGGAATAAAAGCCACTCCTCAACCTAGTATGAGGAGACACAACCAAACATACAATTAAACAAAGGAAAACAAATCAATATGTAATCATAGATGAGGATGTTTCTTCCTTGACTCTAGAAGTAATTTTCACAACAAGAATTATCGGACAAAATTTGAGAATTGAGATGGAAAGTGAATATAAATATCTACCACCCATCGAGGAGACTAATTTTAGGAAAGGACCATTCCCAAGTGAATTGTTCTCCATGTGCAACAAGCCCATGAGCGAAAATCTTGTGAGAGAGGAAGCCACTAGCATCTATTGGATTCAAGTGAACTCATAAAATGAGTGACATTTAACAAGGATCATTGGAAGAGATATGGAAAGCAAAGGTATAAAGTACTTTGATAATAAAAGAGCTTAAAGTAAAACCACATCTTTGAAAGCAACTCTCTCAACAAGAATAAACTTAGAAGAAACAAAAATTTGAAGGCTAGAATCAACCTTCAACAAGTCTCTCAATACAAAGTTAGAGGTTATAGTGGAGATAAGGGAAGCAATTGTATTCCCATAGACTTCAATGGATACAAAACAAAAGAAGCACTTGATTCATGTGCAAGTGTAGCAATTGAGACTACATTTCTCTTCGAAAAGAGGAAAAATTCTACACTCAAATCAACTATCATGATACACATTGAACATTTGAAAAGAAAAGCTACGACATGATTTTAAGAAGGATTTTCATGTTCGGATTTAACGTAGTGAGAACAAGAATTGTCCATCCATCTCCAATATCAAGGTACCATAATATGATTTATAATATTATCTATTGACAAATATATGGGTTATCATTACATAGTCATGACTCTAGCGATGCATCATAGATGCATGCGGATACACACTTATGGCTATAAGATCACTAAAAAATAGTGAAATGGGAATATGAATCACAAAAGAAAAACCAATTAAGGATCTTGCATATATACCTAGAGTATTCAATGATGAAGAATGACCAATCAAGGATCTTTCATATATGCATAGAGTATTCAATGTGATTCGATAAAGATCTTGGATACTCTAGATTTTTGGTAGTTAGATTGGTCCTAAGATATATACATAGATATATAGATAGATAGATAGATAGATAGATAGATAAATAGATAGAGAGAAAGAGAGATGATAGAAGTGTTTCCATGTATATAATTTATTTTTCAAGATGAATCTTAGGGAGATAAGGACCATGGAGTTAGAATTCCAACATGAGAAGGAAATTGAGGGGATCTATCATGTTCAAGATAACCAAATAAATTAGGAAGATAACATTCAAGAGGAAATAAATGATGAATCTAAAACTGAATTACCCAAAAATTTTAACAAGTACAAAGTGGAAGGAAGATCAAGATAGAAATGTATAAAAAAGAAGAAAAAGCATGTTGGTCTTACAAAAATAAAGATTTCATGAAAAAAGCAATTACAATAGAATATGGTTAAGGAAGATGTACTATGATACTCATATTCCAGATAAAGATTCAAAAGAGGAAGATTTTATGTTTTTATACACCCTAAAGTAGCAAATGAAGGACTTTCAAAAATTTATTACACTTATGTACTCCTCGAGTAGGTTTGATGTGAACCTTTTCCCTATACATGCACACTTTTTACTCTAGTGCTGGCTAAAAGCTTTTCTCCCTTGATACCACATACATGATACACTCATATGTGGTAGTACTTTGTACGTGGGGATACTATTCAACTCTGCTTCAGTTTTGTTCATCACCAATAGAGAGAGCTATTACAGCCATCTGTCTTCTATATGTGTCTTGTTGCGTTTGTGCTCCTTATGTATGCTTATTGTGTATCTTTGGCACTTCTACACTCACCCAATGGTACTATCTCTGCTACTTCTCAAGTTTCTATTTTTTGCATTGTCACACATGCACTTTTAACAGTGCAAATTGACTTCAGAGCATTACACATTGATTTTCATCAAGCAGAAAGCATTTCCACCGATTGCACTAGAATATTGCCCCCATTTCAAAGTGATTCGTGCAGTCAAAATTGCCGTCAGAGTGATGATTGGGAATTGAAATTTTAGCATTCATTTCAACTTTCATTGAAGTAAAGATCTTATCACATTCTTATTCTTTAGAGAAATGGCAAGCAAGATGAAGGCAAGCTTGACGGGACCAACTATGCAATGTGGTCTTATATGATGAAACATGTTCTTGTTTCAAAACAACTATGGAACATAGTGGTAGATGTAGATCAAAAACACTGAGGTTCTTAGACTTCACATCTACTATCACAAATGGAGCTTCTTCTTTACAATGATTACTCCTCAACCTACAGAAGAGCAACTTAGATGGGATCGCAAATATTCTCAAGCTCATGCAATGATTACACTTTCTGTGAAGCATCATATAGTTCCACACATTCGGTCAAGTTCTACACTAAGATAAGCATGGGGCACTCTTGCTTCTTTATATGTCATGTAATGAAGCATGTGTTGCATACTTGATGTATATATGGCAGAAAATGAGTCTATGGATGTGTATGTGACATGCATTAAGGACTTAAAAGAGCAATTCACAAGCATAGATGAGATTATTCCGGATACATCATGCCTATCTATATTGTTGAAAGGATTACCATAGTCTTTTCAAAGCTTTGCTACTACACTGTTTGGTTGCAAAAAAGAATCCAAATATATATGCATTTGATGAGGTTGTGTCTCTTCGTTTGCAAGAAGAGCAATCCAGAGCGAATAAGAGTGGTTTGATTGAGAGAATGCAAGCAGTTGCTATCTCATAAAAAGGGAAAAGCAAGTATGTTTCAGCTTTGCATTCATCAAAATCAAAACCTCAACCTATCTCTTCCACTCGTTGCTCTAATGATGCTGATTTGCAGAAGAAGAGTTGCAAATATTATCGGAAGCTTGATCATATTCCTGATGAGTGTAGAAAGTGCATGTGTGATTCTCTTGAAAAATGCATTGTATGTACCCACTATCAAGAACTTAATTTCAGTTCCTTTCATCGCTAAAGTTGGACTTCATGTACACTTTGATGATGATAAGTGTATTCTTCATGCTTTTAGCAATTGTGATACTAGCGTGATGTCCATTACATTATGGAATAATTTGTATCGCTTGGATACATACAAGAGGGCTTCCTCAAATGCATTGGTTGCTCATACTTCCTCATGGCTGAAATGGAGCTTTGACATGCTCATTTTGATCACTTGAACTTCAATCGTTTGCTTTACTTGCAAAAGAAGAACATTGTTATTGATTTGGCAACACTTGAGTCCATTGAAAAGCATGCATGTGAAGGTTTCATTCTTGGAAAAATGCATCATGCTTTTCGAAAAGATAGTCATACATACTACAAGAAAATTGCAACGTGTTAATAGTGATGTATATAATCCATCAAGACTTCATCTTTTGGGAAACATGTATATTTTGTTACCTGTGCTACTTTCCATGTGTAGGTGTATCCTATGAAAGCAAAGAATGAGATATTTTCTTGCTTCAAAACATTTTTTTACTATGGCTGAATTTTTTTCTAGAAATAAGCTTTTCACTTTATGCACATATCATGGCGATGAATACATGTCATATGAGTTTAATGCTCCTCTTCATGAAGAGGAATTTCACACCAATGTATATATACCTCAGCAAAATGCTATTGCAGAGCATAAAAGTAGAACACTCCTTGAAATGGAATGATGTATGGGTAAAGAAAAGCACATTCTTGATAAGTTTTGGGTGGAAGTAGTCATGTGTGCAAACTATGTGTTGAGTCGTTGCCCTACAAAACCATTGAGTCATTATTACTCTTTTGGGAGTTTAACTTTTTGTTGGTAATTTGATCTAGATAAAATCATGTCTTGGCAGCTACTCCAAAGGAGGAAGGAGAGGAGATCAAGATGAAGGATGATTTCCTTGATGCAACGTTCTTTAGCATATGGGCCACACTAAAGTGGTATAGCAACATGTATGAGTTCCTTAGTGAGGGAGAATTCCCACCACACTTGGCTCTCTCAGAGAGAAGGAGACTCCTTAAGAGTAAAGATTTTCTTATTCTTATGACAATTTGTATAAAACTAGGCCAGGTGGAGTTCGTAGGAAATGCTTGATACCAAACAAGGTACAAGCCATCTTAAAGGAAGCTCATAAAGACATAGGAGGAGGACACTTTCCAAACCATATTATGGCACAAAAGATACTCGATAGTGGGCTATGGTGGCTTTTTTATTCAAAGCTAAAAATTTTGATGCATGCCAAAGATATGCTATGGAGCCCACATGGCAATGAAACTTTTCCTTAGTGATTGACATGACTTGGAAACCCTTTAAGCGATGAGGCATAGATTTTGTGGGGCCTATTTACCCAATGGCCTCCTCTAGAGGTGAGAAGTGCCTGCTGGTTGCCACAAATTACGCTATTAAATGGGTAAAGGTGGTTTCCACCAAGGATTGTGCAGCCCATACCGTGGTAAATTTTGTGTATGAAACAATCTTCTGTCGTTTTAGGTGCCCCCTGGAAATTATCAAAGACCAAGGTACACACTTTCATAAACAAAATGTTGAATGAAATATTTGTGAAATTTGGCATACTCCATACGAAGTCTGGTGCATATTACTTGGCAACCAATGGGCAAGGAGAAAAAACCAATAGGGTTTTAGTTTCCCTACTATCAAAGGAATTCATGCTCAAACCTTCCTCATGGGGAGAGGCTTACCAAAGCACATGATGGGCCTATTGGACATCTATTAAGGCGACCTTAGGAAAAACCCCATTTGAGTTACTATATGATATCCAGTAGATCACTCGTTTTGAGTTCATCAAGGGATCATGAAGGTAGTGCGAGAAGCATAGGGAAAGAGGACAGGCCATGATTGAAGCTCGCATGATATATTTGAACCTATCGGAGGAAAAGAGGAAAAAATCATCTCGAGTTCTTCCAGCCACGCAACTAAAGAGAAAGTACAGGCATGATCGAACAATCTACCAACACAATATTAAGGAAGAGCTCGTGGTTCTTCTTTGTTGTAAAAAGATGACAATAGTCCATGACTTCATTTTGTCTTATAGGGAGTCTGGAAACAATTGATTGATTGTCTTTATAAGTCCATTTTGTTTTTGTGGATAACCCCCTCCGTGCTGATGTATCTTTCCTTCGTAGCTTCCCCATACTCTAACATTTGCTAATTCTGAAGTGCATGAGCAAGTTCGGAACATGTGAAAACCCCTCAAAAAATGACCTTGGATCACATCAATCAAAAATCAGAAACTTCGTTTTCACATTACACCCACATTACACCAAGATTACACCCATATTATACCAAAATTACACCACAATTACATTGACATTACATCACCATTACACCACAATTATATCAAGACCATCCATATTACACCAAAATTAAACCACCATTACACCACAATTACACTGAGATTACACCACCATTACAACACAATTACACTAAGATTACACCACAATTACATCACCAGTACAGCACAATTACACTAAGATTACACCACCATTACACTAGGATCACACCAAAATCACACCACCATAATGCCGTTATCCATTACAACGTTTCCATTACTACTTTTTCCCATTATGCATTGCAATTTAGCTACATTCCGATCAAACTCCAACTTAATCCTTACAATTCCCCCATCTCTCAAGTACACGTACACCTCTTAATAATTATTCATTGAAATCATTCATTCTACACTTTTCCATTGGCCCTTCCACTTGAACTATTTACAATCAAGCTCCAACTTATCCTTTCCCCCAATTGGAATCGAATTCCAGCTTCTTATTACCCCACCTCTCATTACCCCTTAGCCATTATCCGCATTGATCATTGCGAAGTCACCAGAGGACGGGGACGGGTCCTCCGAATGGTGGTGTCCCCGGGATAAGGACAGAGCCTAGGTTGTCCTAGGGACATCTCCCTCGAATGACATCGAAAAAATGTTGATTTTTTTAAAAAATATCAAATGAAAGTCATTTACAATGAACGACTTAATAACATTTATAAAAACCAATAAACAGAAAACCATAGAAAAAAGGTGCTTCTAAGATGAAGCATGTATGAAGCACGTTGAACATTCAAAGTTGACTCTCAACTCAAGAGACATAACATCAAAGGCATTGATGTATTGAGAATTTCATTGAACAAAGAACCAAAATATGTATTTCATCACGTCAAAAAGAAAGATATTACATCGTTATCATCATCATTATCATATCATATACATAAGAAGAGTTAGGGCACAATGAACATGTGACATATCACATTATCATGAGAACAAATGTCAAAGACTCAAGGATCTAAAGTCACATGGGTTTCATCATCATGTAAAATAGCTAGTAGATGTGCATAGAGGCTACGAAGGTGAAAGGGGCTGCTCAAGCCTCAATATGCAAGGCTGAAGGGCAAGGCTAAGCATAAAAGGCTGAAGCGGAAATCTGTATTTGAGTCTTGGGGTGTCACAAAGCCTCTTTTCATGGTTCCAAATAAGCTTGGAAGACTAGAACCCAAAAAGTATGTGCTAAGTATTTAAGCTTCAAAATTGAAGTTTTCTAACAAAAAGAACCTTCCGTTTTCAGGTCCGTCCCCATACATGCGTCCCAATAGAGGTCCATAAGATGTGCTCTTGATCTCTGAACAGAACCTCACTGCCCCTAAGGTCCACCCACCTCCGACAAAAGCTATTAAAACATAAGTAAAGCAAAAACCAAGACTCACATCAAGACTTCATATACCTGCTAAAATTAAATTCTCGCTAACTTCAGCTCAATCCTAGCATAAATATTAAACAATGAAAAAAAAAAAATACAAGAAACTACCATATCAGCTAAATAAGAGCTAATGTCAGCATATGCATTTCCGTCATGTATTTCTAGCTCAGTATATGGATTGCGCAACCTGAAATCTCTAAAACTACACAACATGCACAATAACGTGGGACCGTATCCTCATGGTTCTCTTCTTGTGTATCCTCATTCAAAATTAAGAACCTGCTATTGCTTATTATCATTCATCTTAAAGTTTATAACCCCATCTATTTCTACATGTAGTGAGAGAGGGAAGCTGTGCTGCAATCTGATGTTTAACTTTTCTTTGTGTGTATGTGTTCCCTTGAGCAGGACATTCATGAAAGTGGAAAGATAACAGGATACAAAGAAAAATCATCAAATATAACATAGATTCGAAAATCAAGAACAATCAAGTAAGCAGATACTTTTTCTTTTCCAGTTCATCTCTTTTTCACATAGAAGACACATGAGCAGTAAAAAGGAGGAGTTCACATGTCGCAGTTGTTCATAGACATTCGCACCTGTATGCGTTTATGTGATGATAAAAAATAAAATATTTTGCTTACTAACAAACGATATATCTGATGCTCTTCCAATAAATCTGCTCGAAATAGTCAAGGATATGACAGAATCTGCAAAACTGAAATGCTTTACTGCACAAATGAGTAGAATATCATCTCTGCAAGTTCCTGCCAAGCAAAACATTGAATTAGGCTGATCATAGTGGAATAATATAAACCTGTACAACCCGCTTGATATCTATATTAACTAATCAGACAATGAACCAAAGTATTGCTCTAGATGTCAGAATAACAGTCATTCTCACTGTCTAGGGCAGTTTAAACGGCCTGCTCTTGCAGCTCAGGGAACTGAAAGCTACAGAGTTCCAAATAACAATGTTCCTAAGGCGATTCCTCTCCCTCCTAGAAACATAGAGAAGTTACGTTTTGGAAACACATGAAGTATGCTCTCACTTGCTCGTAATGCAGAGAACAAGTGCATCTGCGCATCTGTGCTCATACTGTCATCTCTGGGGCACACAGACTTACCTGCTTCCCAGACGGAGGAACCTGATCCTCACTGTTCAGAGCTGCTTGTTCAAGCTCTTCAAAACCAATACTACCATCCTGAAGCAAAGTAAACTCAAAAGGAATAAGTAGATGATTAACTAGAGTACATCAAAGGTATGGTTGACACCACATATAAAGGAATGTGCAACTCGCTTTCCAAAAACCATGTAAACAAACATCAAACCACCATAAGATATACTTCAATAGCACATCCATAAATTAGAAGACCACACAAACATGAAGCTTCGCCAACCTACATGGAAACCTAAAATCATCTGTTCAGAGATCTAGAAGCATGATTATCACGAGTCTGGAGATGCAAAATGAACTGATGATAGACAAAGCGAGCAAAGACCTTGATGGCTTTTCCAAGTGGAGAGTCAAAGCTGGAATATCTTCTATCTACAAGAGATTGCAGTGCTCCATCCTGCAATAGAAAAGCACTTCATAATTACAGACTTCCTTGAATAAATTGCATAGATGCTTTATTCACACAAGACAGTTTCAATTCACACTTAGATTGGAAATAATGATGAAAAGGAGATTTACACAGACAATTAGGCCAGTTCAATAGCAACGTACATCAGCTTATTTGCTTAGCCTCTTCACCTCCCCTGCATGTTCCTTGTAGATATTCAGACCTCGGTACCAAAATTTAGGCTGTCATCTGACCCAATTAAGTATCTCAGAAACTGTGTCAGGCTGTTCTCTCCATTCATTAATCCAACCTTGTCACGTCTACCTGCACTTCAGACTCCTTTTCACTGGTGCAAGGCTTCTATATTTGGGATAATACACTGCATAAGCTCTTGTATTCTGTCCAGAGTCTACGTGCGAATGTATAGAACTCAAATATCTGATTCACCAACAAAGAGTCTGCTTTGAGCTGTTCTTCTAAACCTATTTGGTCAAAGGCCATTTTACTGGAGTATACATAAATGGATTTTTTAGTGGTCTGTAATGTCTCTAGCGGCCATTTGTTGGAAATGAACTTGAACTCTTAATTATTTATCCCTCTTGCTATGCCAGTTAGACTAGTACCTCACATGCCTCCTCGTCACAATCTCAGACTACTACCCCACCTGTCTTGTTCCTTGTCCCTTCTGTAATTATGAGAGTAGCTTATCTCTGCCCTGAAACATGGAGGACCATCAACATTAGGACATCAATCACCTTAATCGATCCTACCTGGCCCCTCTCTCATAATTCTGGAAATGAAGCCCCATTATAGCTCTTTCTATCTCTTTCATTATTGTTTTGCTGAGCTTGAGTGTGAGGAGAATTTCATTTGCAGGCGCCCAGTATATATGGAGATCTAAGAGAAAATTCAAATTCTGGGTGCATCCTCCTAGTTATCACATTTGCTGCAGACCTCTTATTTCAAGAAATAGGAAAGATATCCATTGAGAGTTATATAGACACAGAGACACCATACTAGAGTCAACAGGATTCTCAGCCACATTAGGGTGGTTCAAGACAGCCCACACTCTCACACATTTACCAGAGTCAGAGATGCTTGAGTCTTTCATCCATTGATATTTCTTCAAGTCCAATCATAGCTTTAAATTTGGTTTGCTTCACTCCATGTAATGCTTTGGTCATCATGTCTTCACATTGTTGTTGACTGGATACATATGAGCGTTCAATGTCCTTGCTTGTGATTTTCTCCCTAACATAATGATAATGCACCTCAATGTGTTCTCTCCTAGCATGGCAAATTGGATTAGTGGCAAGTTGTAAGGACCTTATGTTGTCCCCAAAGATATGAGGAGTGGAACTCTTCACACCCAAATCTGAGTCTAATGTCTTAATCCACATGGCTTCCTGAGTTGCATTTGCCAAACCTCTATATTCAGCTTCAATAGAGGAAAGAGAAACACTGGGTTGCTTCTTGGATGACCATGATATGAGCTTTGTACTGGTAAATATAAGATAAGCTGAAGTACTCCTGTCATCTTTTGATCCTGCCCAATCTGAATCAGAGAATAGCTCTACATCTACATAAGAGGTATATGGGTAAAATAAACCTTCATTTATGGTTCATTTTAGATACTTCAGAATTCTTTTAGCTTCTTCCGTGTGGCTTCCTAGGAGTATGCATGAATCGGTTTAGAATGCTTGCACTATAGCAAATGTCTACCCTTGTTAGTGTTGCATAATTCAAACTACCCACCAAGCTTTGATAGCTTGTTACATCTTCAATTAGCTCACCTTCATGAGCACTTAGCTTAGAATTTACCTCCATGGGTGTATTTGCAACCTTAATATTCTCCATTTTGAACTTGGCTAGCATGTCCTTGATATATTTCTTTTGATTGAGACACATACCCTGCTTTGTGTACACTACTTCCAAGTAAGTGAGTTTCCCTAGGTCACTAATCTTAAATTCCTCCTTCATCTATAGCTTAATCCTCCTGATACTTTCAAGATCATTACCTATGAGTATGATGTCATCTACATATACACAAAGGTATATGATTTCTCCATGTGTCCTCTTCATAAAGAGAGAAGGATCTGTTTTGCTAACAGTGAAACCTTTATCTTGCAAATAGGTCACAAGCTTATGATTCCAAGCTCTTGGAGCTTGCTTCAGGCCATATAAGGCTTTCCTTAACTTGCATATGTGTTTGAGTCCTCAAACTCAAGGGGTGAGCCATATATACCTCCTCAAATATCCATCTATTAAGAAATGCATTCTTCACATCCATACGATAGATCTTCCAATTCTTGGCTGCTCTAATGCTCATAAATACTCTGATTGTTGGCATCTTTGCCACAGGAGAGGTCTCCTCATAGTCAAAACCTGTTTGAGCATACCCTTTAGCCACAAGTCTAGCTTTGTACCTGTTAATAGTTCCATCAAAATTCTTCTTCACTTTGTATATCCACTTGGACCCAATGATCTTCGTGGTTGGAGTCTTGGGTACCAATTCCCAATGGTTCTCCTCAAGGCTTCAATTTCTTCTTCCATAGCTCTCATCCAGTCTGGTTTATTCTTGGCCTCCTCATAAGATAAGGCCTCTCAAAATTTAAGTCACGTGCTAAATAGATAGAATGTTTAGTCACTAGTGGTGTGTCATAGCCATACCTTTCTGGCTTCCTCTTCTCCCTTGTAGATCTCCTCATGGTTTATTAAGAGGATTTTGCAATATCCCTCAACTCTTGTATCTTGGCCTCACCTTTGGAGTTCCATGAGTCAATCTCCTTCTTAGGAGTCTTCTCATCATCTTCAAAATCACTTGATGCTTCAAGAGTATGTGTACTCTTGTTCGAGAGTGTTGGAAAGTCTTCTTCTAGGTCATACGGTAGCTTGATCTTCCTACAATCATCTTCAAATCATGATTTGTTCTCATCAAACACAACATCTCGACTAACTATGAAGCCTTTGTTACTAGGGTTATATAGTCTATAATCTTTTTGATTAAGGTCATAGCCTATAAAGCTAGACTTCTTTGTCTTATGGTCTTATTTACCTCTGATTTTAGATGGTACGTGTGCACATGCAATACACCCAAATATCATGTAGTGGTCGAAGCTTGGTCTCCTTCCATTCCAAGATTCATAAGGGGGTATATCATCCAAGGCTTTTGATGGCAATCTGATTATCAAATATGTGGCAATTGATACGACCTCTACCCATAAGTAATTGGATAGCTTCTTTTCATTCAACATGGACCTTGCTGCATCCACAATGGTCCTATTTCCCCTCTTTGCTACTCCATTATGTTCAAGTGTGTACCTGGTACTAATCTCTCTCTTTAGTCCACTATCTTACAAGTAGGAATCAAATCCATGGGAGAAATATTCTCCCCCTCCATCAAACCTTAGTCAGTTTAGGGTTTTACCTGTTTAATTTCCTACAAGAGCTAGATACTTCTTAAAACATGAGAACACTTCATCCTTATGCTTCATAGACTAAAGAATAGTCCATCTGCTACAATCATCTATAAATGACACATAATACCTTGACCCTGAGATGGATGGCTCTTTGCTTGGTCCCCAAACATCTATGTGGACAAGCTCCATGTCTCCATGTAGTACCCTTTCTTTGTGAATGGTTGCCTATGAGATTTCCAAAATTAACATGCTCTACACTTGTATATCATGGGTTGCTTTGAGATATTGGGTAGTCCAAGCACGCTTTGGTCTCTACTGATTTGTTTGAGGGCTCTTTCTCCAATGTGAGCCAACTTTCTGTGCCAAACCTCTAACTTTGATAGGGTTTGGGTACCATAATTGAACAAAGCAATGTTCTTGGTGTTTTGGAGTTCAAATGTGAACAATCTATCTGTTTTTTATCCCTTTGCTATCCTCTTGAAGCCTTGATATTGATCCACTACATAGGCTTCATGTTTAGTGAATCTAATCTACAAACCTTTCTCCACAATTTAACCTACAGTTATTAGGTTCTTAGTAATACTTTGTACATAGAAAATTCTTCTTAATAGATTCAAATTACCATTGGAAGTCTTCACATTCCCTATCTTCTCCATAGGGTGCCTTGTATCATCACCTGTCCAGACTTCATGCTTATTCTTTAGATCTTCCAAGTACGAGAGCAAGGCTACATTCCCTCCTACATGGTTTAAGCATCCAGAATCAATGTAGAGCACATGCTATCAGACTTACCTTCCTTCATTGTCATAGAAGTGAATCCTCTTCAGCTTGATCTTCCTTTGTATCCTCCTTGGTAGTTGTTGTAAGTGTTGTTCTTGTTGTATCCATATGAATTATTCTATATGCCTCTAAGAGCTCCATATCCATCTTTGTTGTATCCTCTTCCTCCCTCATTCCTTGGGATCTTGAAGCATTCTAATTGGGTAGGCCACATATGGCACAAGGTGAGGAGATTTGAGATCTTCCCTGCCTTTTCTACCTCCTCTAGCTCTTCCTCTTCAGCTTCTACCTCCACCTACAAAGTTAGCTTGGGAAGTGCTTCCTTCATCTTCAAACTTTTTACCTTTGCCTTTGTTATCTTTGTCTTTGCTTTTATCTATGTAAAGGGGTCAAGATTGGTTACTTTTCTAGTTCTTACCATTCTCCAAAAGTTAAGCCTCATGAGTGAAGAATTGTCCCATGAGAGTGTTGAAGTTTGGCACTTGCATATCCACGTTTAAGTCCATGGCAGTGGTGAAAGCTTCCCACTTGTCATCAACTTAATTCTATTCATGCGTTGCCTCACAATCTACTCTCCATCAATGATCTCTCCAATGCATCAGCTCATCTCTTGAGATGCATCCATATAGATTTCTCCGTGTTGGTAGAATCCACCTAAAAGTGATCCATAGAATTCAAATATGGTCATTGCATTTGGCTCTCAATATGACCACGAGATTTTCCCCAAATATCTTTTTGACTTTTGACCATGGTAACTTCAAACATTAACCTTAGGATTCATTCAAGTATACAAGCATATGTATAAGCTTGTGCCAAGGTGGTATGGAACGTTTGGTACGGCACGTACAGTACACGTACAGAACGTAGTGCTGTACCAAACGTCGAGATATGGAACGGTATGGAACGTTATTATATATATATATATATATATATATATATATATATATATATATATATATATATATATATATATATATATATATATATATATATATATATATATATATATATATATATATATATATATATATATGTGTGTGTGTGTGTGTGCATGTGATAAATATGATCCATATTTAGTGCTCCATATGCTCCATTATGATAAACATAGAGAAGTGTTGTCTTCAAGAGTACTCCATAATAATCTAAATATTTTTAATATGGCTCCATATGATCCATATGTAGTGCTCCATAATGTTGATTTGAATATTTAGTGCTCTTTTTGTTTACTCTTTTTGATAATATGTATGCAGACTCAAAAACAAAACTAGCAAAATTTTTTCTCAAAAAACCGCGTTCCGAATGCTGTACGGTACGCACGTTCCGTACGGAACGTGCCGTACGTACCAAACGCGTTTGGAACGCGTTCCAAAACTACTATGGCTTGTGCCTCAAATCTCATGTGAAGTACTAATGCACAAAGAGCCCCTGGGTTCAGGATCATGAATCATCATGAGGCTACATCACCTAGACAGCCCAGATGACTCTTGCACACATAGCGATGACTTCTGCACACATAGAGGGCTATCAGCAAACCTCGGTAGTGTGTGTGTGTGTAAGCCCTAAGGGACTCCGGAGGTCCGAGGAAGGGTGTGTGTGAGTAGCTAATACCTATGGATGAAACTTGAAGGGGCTCAAGATGAAGCTCAAACGGGTCGCTCAAGAGGCAATAGCTCAGTGGGTGGTCGCTCGCTCAAGACAGAAATGCATAAGCATGAAGTCAATAAGGTTAGGTCATTACATACCTTAAAAACACTTCGATGCACCATTTCAAACGGTTCACACCACAAGGACCGAACTCACCATACGCACCTAGTGATGTAGTTCGCGCACCAGATCTACATGCTTGGGATGCATCTTTATTCCTTCACGGATGCATACCCTTGCATGCTTTGGAAGACCCTTCATCAAAGCATGGAGTATCTTCATCCTCTCTCGTGGAGCCTCTTCATCCTCTTCCTCGAAGCGTATAGTCCTTTCATCCTCTCTCGTTGAGTCTTTGTATCCTCTTCCTTGAAGAGCTCATCGAGACTCGAGTCTCCCCTCATATTCTCACCAAGTTTCATTTGCATTGTCACTCACATGGAAATAACTTTTCTTTGCCATACATGGGGTTCAACTCTTTGAAAATGGCCCCCACCTATTCGCTCTTGCACCAGGAGAGGAATAGGATCATTCATCAAGAGATATGGCACACATACATACAGAGGACATGGATCATCAGCCCTAGGGATACATTGCCACAGCAAATGTTCCACTAACGTGAGCATTTTCTACAGATCTCAGACCAAGGATTCATTGAGACTCCGCACTACATGTAGACATACCTACCACCACCTCCGAGTCATCATTGGGCAGCTTCGAGTTCCATCCCATCAGCTCATCGAGAGAGGTCGGGCCAAAGGAGTCCTCGAGAGGAGAGGTGGTGCCAAGTATGCCATACAAAGATAGAGAGTGAGCAGCACTTGGTTACCATATGTCCGGCATACTCAGACCTACAAGCACACTTCATGATAGAGGAGTCACATAGAGGAGTCATTCCAGCTCTGCATGGCCACGGGAGACCAACAGAGAATGGGACGCTTCCTCATGACGGCATATGAGAGAGAAGCACAGATGCTACAACCCACGCATCAGACATGGGTGAGTACCCACTGCCCAGAGGACTATTACTCAGTTCTTTCAGCGAGCTAGGCCACATCAGATAAACCCGCCTCACAGAGGCAAGCCTATCGGTTTTCTTTAGCAATCTACGCACATAGGGCTCATGCTCCAACAGGCAGCGGCACATAGAGTGCGACGCTGACCACGTGTGGTTGGGTACCGATGACCACGACTACACTAGGATATCTCATGCATCAGGATAGCCCACGACCACATGATGGAGCAGAGGTGCACCAATACCGCTTGGGCAGCCTTCTTTCATGGGTACTTAGACTCCCACTCATGTACCACATACTCCACCCATCGTCTACAGTTAGGGTATATACACTTCACTCCCACATGGGTCCCTCCAATACTAGGTGGCCATTATCTATAGAGTAAGAGCCAAGCTCCCCCACGCACCACTACATTACCCCCTCATTATCTGGTACACCATCTTTTTGTTGTTTTCAGCACAATTTTGTGTAGCAAGTGTTTTCCCTTTTTCATTTCTACATAGAGATTACCACAGTTGTACATGGTTTTGTCTCATTGGCCAAGTTTGGCCTTTGGAAGACGTTAATATAACTTTCTTTCTTTCTTTCTTTTCGTCCTCACTCTCCCTCTCTCTCTCTCTCATGGTTATTCCATACGGGAACCACACTTCCATGCCATATGGATATGGAAGTAAAGTATGGACAAGTATGGTTCCAAGCCAAATATTGTTCCATACATGACCAAAATTTTTTGCAGAAAAGAACCAAAGAAAGAATTATAATATAGGCAATAGATTAAGTCATTAGCATGCTACCCCGAAATGACACATCATAAGACACATCATTGTAAAATACTTCCTCAATAAGATGTCACTTTTGGGCTTTTTCTTGACACATAATGCTACAAAACAAAGTCAAGTATGATATATGTTTCATAACTGAAGTATGAAACGAGTCTTTCTTCTCCTTCCCACTCCCCTTTTCTCCCATGCGTCCTCTCTTCCTCTTTCCTCTCACTCCACCCCACATTCACTCTCCTATTCCTCCCTCCCTTCCTTCTTCCCTCTTTCCCCAAATTCACATTCACTCACCCCTCCCCCCACATTCGCACACAGACACACTCATAATTCTCCCTTTACATTCACCCTCAGCTCACTCCACACACAATGCCAGATTTTTCCCTTTTTTTTTTTGGGGGGGGGAGGGGGGGGGGGGGGGGGGGGGGGGTGGTGTGTGCATACTCTCTCCCCATCCCCTTTCCTATAGAGACCCATCTTTTTTGTCCACAAAGCCCCTCTCCTCTACACATCCCCCAGACTTCTCTCTCCTCCCCATGCGATCTTCACATTTTCCTTGAAGAACTCACTTCCCTCCTCTCGTGCCTCTTTTTATCTTCCTTCCCCTCCACCTCATTTACTTAAGCTACCCTTTACCTTCCCCCTCCCTCCTTCCTATGTACGGCATTGTCCTCTCAAGTGCACTTTCCCTTAGGCTTTCCACATCACCTTGCATCTCTCTCATCCCTCGCTTTGCACGATGGAGACCTCTTCAAGATGGAGAGCTGTAGGGGCAGGCAAGTTGTGCATGCAAGTGTGTGTGAGAGAGAAAAAAGGGGGGGGGGGACAGCAACAACAACACGGAAAGCGTTTCTTTGGCATGGACTTTTCACTTCAAGGTTTCAAGACTCCTCAAACAATGTGACCTCATCTGAACTAACGAAGTCACACATCATGGAAGAGAAAGGATATTGTACCTTCATTTGTCAAGCATGAAGTTGAAGGACACGGATTCCCCAAAAGCCTCAAAGTTCCAACCGTCATGGAACGAAGTGGTCAGCGAGGTGTGCACTTGGAAGACACATGGAGAACCAAGTTACATAAATGGCTAGGGTTCCAGGAATATGTGATATGCTACATGCTACATCTTTTTATGTAGACTGATCATATGGGCATTTGTGTATTCTGTCTCTGAAACATCCAGGTTCTCTTCCCTTACAAAGTGCATGGTTCAAAAATAGTGCTCCCAATGTGCGAGTCAGTGCCCATGTTGCATTTCTCAGCAGTATCCCGGTTGTACATTTTCTCGCACATACCTCATAGGAAAGGCATTGGTCAATTGTCTCATGGTTGTCTTGTTGTCTGGCTTGTGCACTCACTACATTGTGTCTTGATTGTGTACTTACCATTGTGTCTCGCTTGTATACTTACTGCATCTCACCCCCCTTCCCAATGATGTTGTGTGTCTGCTTCTTGCACCTGTCTTGTTTGTTGTTCTTCAGTACATGGTCCCTTTCCCTTCACGTCTTGGTCAGACGCTCAAAGAAAGGAACCTCACAGCTGGTCCACCCATCTCATGCAAAAATTACAGACAAGAGGCTGGAGCCACGAATATTCTGAAGGAGCCAGAGTTCATGAGACACAAATACTGCAAAAGTGCAGAAGAGGAGTCATATATTGTCGCTAAAGAGAAGGCCCAGATTATTATAGCATCGAGTAGCAAGGATGATGTTGCTGCATTTACAGAACTTGCGCAGCAGGTACAGAATAAAAGCAATGCAATGATGGATCATGGCAAACAGAAAAAAAGAGTCTAAATATCCTGATTTAGGGATACTGTTACCTGGACTATTCTTGCTGCGTTACGTAATCCACGAGCCATGGTGTCCATACCAGCTATGTGAGCAATGAAAAGGTCCTCAACATCGACACTCTCTCTCCTCCTGTACCAAGAATACACATCAAGAAATCAATAATAACACAATAAGCGTCAAAACCACCCAAAAAAAAGGGGAAAGAAAGAAATAACATTAACAAAGTGTAAGCATTCTTTTTGTTCTACTTAGAAGAGACAACTAGATAGCAAAAAAAACAACTTACAGTTTTGCATCGAAGTTGAAACCACCTGGAGAAATGCCACCCTAGAATGCCAATTCATTCTCAATGCCGATTCATTCATTCTCTCTCTCTCTCTCTCTCTCTCTCTCTCTCTCTCTCTCTCTCTCTCTCTCTCTCTCTCTCTCTCTCTCTCTCTCTCTCTCTCTCTCTCTCTCTCTCTCTCTCTCTCTCTCTCTCTCTCTCTCTCTCTCTCTCTCTCTCATTCATTCTCTCTCTCTCTCTCTATTTGCTGAGTCAGAGCCACTTCTCCCCAGCCTTTTACCAACCCTTGATAGCTTTGTGTTTATTTCATTTCATTTTCTACACATGGTTACTACACTTGTACATGGCTTTTGTCTCATAGGCCAAGTTTGGCCTCCAGAAGACGTTAATATGACTTTCTTCTTCTTTCTCTCTCTCGCTCGCGGGCCCCCCCTTCCCCCCACCACTTGCTGTTCCTCCGCCACCTGTTGGTCCCTCTGCTCCCATCATCTGCTGCTCCGGCCATCTTCTGAGTCCTGCTCTTGCCACCAATCTCTGCTGCAACCCTATCTGCTGCAAATGTGAGCCCAAGTTTACCTATCCTTTGTGAACATGAATCTTAACTGATGCAGACCCTAACTGATGCTACAGATACTTTATTAAGCATCTTTGAAGTGAACCCTAAGTGGATTAAGCAGACAGATGGATATGATATAATGACCTTCAGTCGAGCATGGAGAGTCGGGAAAGATACCACCAGACCACAACCACTTATACTTGATACGAGTTCAGCACAGGTGAGGGTCGCTTTCCTCAAAAAGCGACCAATACTACAAGTATTATGAGGAGCATCTCTCTTTATGGATGCAAATCTTACAAAGATGCACATAGAAGAAGACGAGTGTGCATATCTCTGAACTTACCGACCAGAAGGGAGGGAAGGAAGGCCTTTTATCATGATGGTAAGGTCTTCATAGAAGGTGTCCTATTAAATAGGGACACGTGGCCTATGAGACATCTCCACATTGGAACATTCTTCTTAGTGGTGAAGTTTGGAATTTCAAAGGAGCGTTATGGACACGGCTAGATCGGCTGGAGGAGTTGATAGACACACATGGCTTCATATGTATCACAAAGACACATGAAAGTCCAGAAAGAGGTCTTCCCCATGTTTCAAGGTTCCGGTGGGAGTCCACTTTCAGGACCACTCAGAGACACAGAACTTCTTCAGGGTCTAGAGGTGTAGGGATTCTGTTCAGACAGAGCATCCATAGACATACACACATCATCAGCATGGATGAGGAGGCATGTTACATGCGGATCCGCATTGAGTTGGTCAGAGAGAGATGGATATATATAGCTATATGTTACCTTCCTCCACAGGGTTCATGATATTCTGGGCGTGGTCAGGGTGGATATGTGCGAGATAGTAATTCACCCTACACTACATTGTCAGAAGATATCCTACATTATTCCACTTTAGGTGAAGTCTTCCTCCTAGGAGACTTCAATGCACATAGACAATCTTGACAGTGTGAGGTATATGATATGAAACAATCACAGATCATGAGAAGCTTAGACCCAGAGGAGATTGGGGCTAGTAGATCATCATATGAAATAGGACAAGATATGACAGACTATGGAAGACATCTTCTTGAGCTTGACACTGGTCATCATCTCGTTATTTATAATGGGATGTGTCTTTGACTAGATTCAGGTAGGCTCATATAATTCTCACATGGTGGGGGGAAGGAGAGTACAATGGACTATATCCTAGGCTCTAGCACTAGGGTTTCTCTTATCCCTTCTCTTACCATTCGCCAACACCCGTTGGGTGTGGATCAAACATACCTTACTTTTACTCTCCTCTCGCTCACACCAGATCCCTCGCCACCTCCGAAATCTAACCATCTCTGTAGTTCCACATCACTGTACATTTTACACATGATCTATCGCATGTCTATGCCCATCATCTCTAGACTTAGTTATTCTCACTTAACCCATATGCTCCCCTTGACATACTCACTTCACATATCACATCTATATTGCATGACTCAACCATATAGAGCTTCCCTTATCATACCTATACCTGCCCCTGCACATGGGATGTATGCCCCAAAATAGCTTGTATGATGATGAGTGCCACAAAACACGATGTCGTCTCAAAGCACAAGTTCAAGGGGAGATTACATGGAGAGAGGCACAACGGCGCATGGAGATCATTGACCACCATAAGAAAGTGAGGAATGGGAAGAGTAGCAGTATTGGGATATATACCACTTACTCATGAGCAAGGACAATGCAGTTGCCTCGCGCTACCTATGAGAGAGGAGACAATCAACTTCCATCCAGGATCCTATGAGATGGCATCACTACTTAGAGAGTCTATACCAAACACCACAGCAGCCACTGATACCTACACCTTAAAGAAGGGGTAGAGCCAAGGATCACTTAGGACTACAAGTTCAGTTGGTGTTGAATGGTTATGACGAGGTTGCCTACTTTTCCCCCCTTGTTCTTGTACTCATTTCTATTCTCTTGTACTAAATATTCTCATAATAATGAATGGTTGATATCTCGAGTCGTCTTGCCTATTTGATTGTTGTCAATATTTATTATTTTGAATACTTAACCACTCTAGAGCCAATTCATATTGCACTCTCTCTTTACCCACCACTTTTATTGTTGACTCATATAGTCATCAGTCTACACCCCTCAAAACTTATAAGGAGACGTGTGCCTTGTACAAAGACAAATGAGTCTCGATAAAGTCTTTAAGTGGACAAGCAATGTGCAATGCATGAATTTGAAAGCATACTCAACGTTTCAATTTAGAGTTGTCATGAAGTATGATAATTTACCCTGATAAAGTGGAGGATATTGTCCATGAAGGTAACACATCTATACAAGGACTATCGCCCAACACATGCTTGCACATGTATGTGCAATCAAACTCATAGCAACAGATCACCTATGAGAGGATTTACAGTATCGAGACTTGAACCCCATGCTTATGAGTGACACAACTACTCAAAATGATCGTGTGAGGTAAAATCCTACACGCTCATTGATGATACATGCATCATGGAACATGTGCTCAAAGACTTTATGAGGTACCTCACAATTGCCTAAACCAATGCCACACACATGGGCTTCTCTTGCCATTTGAAAATCCTTAAACCTCCCATAATATAAAGTTACAAGCTGGACTTATGCAAGAGAGAGCCTAGTCCCCATGATGATGACTCTTAATGAGTACATGCTAGCAAAATAGTCCCTTTCAAATGGACAATGGATATAGTTGATCTATACGTAATAGACCATGTATTGGCCAAGTCATAAAATGCAAGAGGCTAAGTTGAGCAGATACACACAAAAATGCCCAAACCAAGGTAGGCTGATAGGTTGAAAAACTCATTAACATGACAAGAGTGGCAAAAACATTTGTTGCAGTTTGTGTCTTTGTGTAGTGCTTGAAAACTCTTACACAAAAGTTTTATTATCCTTCTCAGTTCTGATCCCCATACTACCTCTGCCCTTTTGAAAGGCCTACATTCCTAAAACCATAACTACCACAACCCTGGTTGGAAAAGTTTGCGAAACCACTTGTGATTGAACTTATCCAACAGCAGTTGCTTTGTTATGAATGCTACAACAACTATTATGCACCTATCTAACATCCATCATGAGACAAAACCCTCACAGCATGTTATCATTTCACTGTTCTATTGGGAGCTAAGTGCTTTCTTAAAAGCTTCATTGGGCTGAGATAATTCATGCTTTTATAAAAATCCAGATTAACATGAAATGGAACAAAATGCTAAGATAAGAAGATATATAGACATTTACTCACATTCTTTATGACAGTCAGCATAATCAACGTTGCTTCTGCAATATCGACAAGAAACTGGTCTGTATCCCAGCCTAAAATGCAACAAAAATGTGTGTTTATTAAATATTTTAAAAATTAAAAAAACAATGGTTTTCATTTATAATGGTTACAGTACCAGTCTGTGCATCCCCCGTATTCGCATCAAAGCTCCCAAACATACCATGTATCCTTGCCATTTCTAGCTCATGTGTGCAGCTGCAAGTGTATCAAAGAAATAAAACGTAGAGCACATTACAGTGATTGAAGTGCAGAATCACAGAAAGTAAAAGTAAAAAAATGTGGGATTATATATAGATATAGATACTACTATCAGATGCACTCAGCAGGGTTTACTCTGAATCTCAAGATCATGAGTAAAAACGGCACCTATGCCCTGCTAGTGTTGCATGGTTGCACTCTATATTCAGTTTAAATTGATCTGCAAAAGGAAATACCAGGCAGAACAGCTGTAGACGATGAACTACAGTACAATAAAAAAGCTAAAAAGGGTTTCTAGCAAGACAGTAACCTGATAAGCCATGTTTTTCCAGGAAGCCCATTGTTGTGGCAACATCCCAATCATATCTGTCATGGCAATTGATCCAGACAAGGATTGAGAACCATTCTTAACCACTTGTAAATCTTATGTCGACTTTCACGAAAAGGTATGAAACAATACATGAACATCTTTGAAAAAGTCTACCGGACCTTTGAGAACAATAAGTTACATCATGCTGCAACTAATACAATGTCAAGGTAAGACAGAAGAAAAGAATGAATGAAATACTGAATACTACTATCAAGTGAAAGTGCCAAGAAGATGTGAGTGCATAGCCAGCCATGAACAAAATGGAGAATGCTGCAGGGGAGTCCTCCATCTCATGAGATGGACTCACATCAGTCACTGGCAGATCTCTTTGATATTCGCTTGACTGAGGGTCTGGCATGACAAGTTTGAAAATCTAAACTTTAGATAGAAGTCTCCATCAGTAGAGTGAGGTGCGTTGTAGTCTAGGGTGCCTAGATAATTGTAGCATGCTCAAAGGATCAAGCAAGTTGCCTTAAAGTGTAAAACCTGCTTTAATAGCTGCCTAATGCCCACTGATCATCCAGTAATGGTTGGTCTGAAGAAATATGTGAATGACCCTAAAACTCTATCTCTAATATTCTCATGAGGATCTCGTTATATCTCCATAACTCAAGCAAGAATAGCCATCTCTGTTCCTCATATCTCACGACTCCAGGTACTGCAATGACAATGGCCATGTAGAAGGAGAGAAAAAAGTGAAGGCTAACACAATATGCAAAAGTCTAGGATTTCTGTCCTCTTTTCGCTTATTATTTCTACTTAACTAATACATTTTTTCTAGAAAAAACTGTCACTTATATAGCCATTCTTCGAGCTATACACGAAAACAGTGACACCAGCAATATCCTTCATAAAAAAATGAGAACGACATACTGGTGTTTTGTGGGTTCTTGTGGTTTTGGCTCCAATAGCAAAGTTCCTAACCAGTAAAAGAAAAAAAGTGGAAAAAAATAAAAAATAAAAGCATTTGAATGAAGATAAGATAGTCCTGAAGTTCACCTTGAAAACCCAGCTTTTTCTTATACATAGATGCAAGTTTCAAAAACTGAGCCTGTAAACGAATACAAGTGCATCTTAATTAAAAGAAGAAGGAAACATAAAATTTATGAGCCTACTTGAATAATTATATTCTTAGTACAACACAACTTTGATAACCATAAAACTCAAAAGGTCACCATGTTTTCAAGCTCCTTTTTCATGTCAGTGTTCAATAGAGTTTGGTAGCCCTCTCTTCCACCCCAAAATACGAAATTCTGTCCTCCTAACTCATGAGTAACCTGTAAGAAATTAATGTACGCATAAATTGAAACCACAAAAATATGATCATAATCGCTTTTAAATAAAGCAACCAAACTCAAACTAACAATTATTCATGATTGTACTCCAGAGGGAAACCGAAGCATTACTAGACTGGCATCCACCAAACTAAACTCTTTGCAAGCACTTGCCTGTTTAACTGCTTTTCTCATGAACAGCATATTTGTACTTGCTCGCATATGATATTGGTATACAAAAGATTATGTATATTCCTGAACAGCTCCATTATTTTGTTTCTTTCTGATCATGAAGAACAAAAGAGGATTCCAAAGTGCAGACAAGTTCATGAATACGCAAGAAGAACCTTTTCGACGGTGAAGAATAATAGGGATAAAAGACAAAGAGGGACTACAAAAATAGATGATTGCTTGAAAATCCTAAACACCTATAAGAGCAAATGGATGGGGAAATAGATATTGCTTTGAAGGACCAAGGCTACTTGTCCGCAAAAGAAAAGTTCTGTCTTTACTGTTGAAGAAATAACCCATTACATGTACGTGAACCCTACCTGGGATGGATTTCTAAAGTAGGAGCTCCATTCTGAGGATAATTCTTTTCTGATTGTAGCTGCCCCTGCCAGGTGGCTACTATGGGGACGGGCTCTCCTTGGAGAAGCATACTTCGTAACATGTTCTCTGCTTTAGGAAGCAACAATAAGCAGAACTAAGTGCTGGAATGCTGAACAAGCTAAACAGGGGACTAGTCCAGCACACACACACACACACACTCCAAAATTAGCTTCACAAGAGATAACCTACAGCATCAGGGAATCACAAATGGACTAGATTGACTGGATTGCCAAATGGGGATGGAATCCATCTTACATAGACATTGGGAATCCACTTGGGTGGATATGCATGTAGAGGACTGGTCCATGGTGGCGGGTGAGTCTGCCCACTCACGAGTCATATAAGCATGCACACCACAAGTTCACTTGGCAGAGACAGAGCCCCTTAGGCAACTGCCCAACAGTGGGCAGTAACTGCCCACTGCCAGGCAGTTGCAGGTAGGACACCCCTACCAAAGTATCTGCCTTGGACACTTCTTCAACACTATCTGGGTATTGCCATGTTACTCTTCAACTAGTACAAGCTTTTTACTATTATTGATACCAAAGGACTTCTCTCTGACCCTTCCCATGAATACTTACCATACGCCATCAAACCAAAAGGGGTGACAATAGGGGACTGACCCTCCTCCCGGTTGCCAATTCCCAATAGCGACCATATATCAGTTGGATGGGCGACTTCACATTATATTGGCTATGGAACTTTCTTTTCTATCTGCTGCGCAATTTCCTTCCCAAGCCTAGACAAGTTCAGTACTTGTGTGGCTGGGCGAGTCTATCACAGCCCAAAGGCCAGTTATATCTGCAGTCCTGAGACTGGGCGAGTTCAACCTCGGCCTCAGCAACAACAAATTGGCTATTTGCTTGGGCGACCACAAATCGCATGGGTGAGTGCAGTTGGGCGACCTCAAGTTGCATGGCTATACGCACTTCGACAACTTCCTTCCTATGTGGAGTTCGGCGACCATTCAAGCTTTCCTAAGGACTCCTATTCTTGCTCCTCGTGGCTTATTAATCAAGTACCTTAAGGGCTGATGATGAAAAAAATTGCACACATAAGATATAATGCCTAAACCTTCTCTTTTGATCCTCTCATAGGATCTTTCCGCCTTGTTGAGTAAGTTACTTGCATATGCAATGTGTTGGTCCACTTTTCTATGCACAGATGGTTGAGTAGCATTTTTCCCACTCCGTGTAGACTTGCATTTGTATGAACATAATACTCGAGGGACCAATCAGGAACAATTAGTAATGGAGTAGTACATAACCTTAATTTGAGCTCTTTGAATGCTCTCTCTTCTTCGCGGGTGCCCTCACCAGGTGGTTACTTTAGAGACTGGCTCTCCTGGGAGATGTACACTCTATAACATGCTATATACGAAGAAGATAACACCACCAAACAATAACCTGCTAGATTACAATTCATAGATAAAAAAGCAGCCCTATTCCACAAGAGGGAGCAACAAAGGGATAGATTTTTCGGGACGGGGACGGGGACAGGGGTGGGGGCACGGGGGAGGGGGGGGGAGGGGGGGGGGGGGGACGAGGTGGACGGGGACGGGGCTCAGGGACGATTGTGTCCTCAAGACAGTGAAAGAGCCTAGGGTGTTCCGAAGACACATCCCCAACATGACACTAAAAAAATGCTGATTTTTTCAAAATAATCAAATGGAAGTCACGCACGATGAGCTTGTTAACATATGAAATGACCAATAACAAGAAAACCATAGCAAAAAGGTGTTTTTTAAGTATAAACATGTACGAAACACATGCACGATTGAACATTTAGAGCTTACTCCAAAAGTGACAGGTGACAAGTCATATGTATTTCATCATGTGAAAAAAAAAAAGGATTCTATATCATCATCATCATCATATCAAAAAGATGTTACATCATAAGAACAAAAAGATGTTACATTGTATCATGGATCGACAAAAAGACTAGATACGACTAGAACATAAATATAGAGACTACAACATAAATGTAATGACTATGGAGAATTCAAGTGGGGAGTTTCATTTTCTACAACAGAATGAGTAGCTTTGCTTCTTCATATTAAAAAACATCCATAAAGAAACCCTCGCATGATAAAAAACATGCAAACCTGCCAAAAAAAACGTATTAGTGTCTTTTGGACGTCCAAGAGTACTAAACGTTTTTTATTTTTCATGAAAAACGCGTTACTTTGTACTATGAGCACGTTGCACACCAAGCTTGTTCCTCTTCTTAGAGGCTATATGTCCATATAGTTGCTCAAAGGCAACCCATGGTGCAAGTCTGACTAGGTATCCAAATGGCCAATTGTTGAAGGTCTTAACCATCAAAACCAAAATCCTCCCACCACATCATAGCGCTAACATGTAGTATATCCTCAGGCACATGCACATGCATATGAAGCATCTTTCTCCCTCCTATATTTGGATAGTTGATCTCTGATAAGTCTTCTTGTTGCAGTATCTGGGATAAGCCTCTCTTATATGATCCTTCATCCATTAGCCACCTCTAGATCTAAATATACTTATTATCTAGGAATTTTGGATCCAACATGTATGATGTCGCATGAAGTGGGGAGTAGTACACATTCCACTTACCAACACAAATAGTTGAAATTTCTTCATACTTGTCACTCTCCTTCACCAATGCTTTTTAGTGGCTCGAATGTGCTATCCATAATTCACACACTTTACCTATGCATGGCTCCACAAAATCCACAATTTTCAGTTAGTGCACAAGTGGATGCATAATATTCACTATGTGCGAAATGTTCTCCCACTGTGTTGCATCATAAGCTAATCTTCCAAAGTGGTTTCTTGTCAAAATAAAAGCCTCTCGCATCCTTGCAAATTCGTCGCTCACATTCATCCACAATTTTGAGTAAATGCACAAGTGCATGCATAATATTCACTATATGAGAAACGTTCTCCCACCATGTTGCATCATCAGCTAAACTTCCAAAGTGCTTTCTTGTTGAAATAAAAGCTCCTCGCATCCTTGCAAATTCATCGCTCAATGAGAACCCTCCCAAGACACCTCTACATTTCACTATTGTTGGAAGTCAATGTACATATGGTCCATTTCCAGCAAATTCACATTTTAGACTTAGCATTTTTTGAACAGTTTGGGTAAAACTTTTTTAGGCTAGATAGATAGAGCTTGGCAAGAGCTATCTAGTGGTATGTTTCATTTCTTCATCAAAGGTCAGAATTGGGAGAAAAGTCAAACCCTAATTCAGTCCAAAATGGAGGAAGAACATTTTTTAAGTCCAAACTCTTGAAAAGCTAGGTTATTAAGTCAGCATGGCAAAAAGCAACTATTTTCGGCGATTAAAATTAAAGCTAGGTCAAAATTTGCGATCGCATTATTTTTAAGGCAGAAAAGCAAAATAAACATTAAAAAATTGCGATGAAGGCTTTTTTAACTTGCAAATAGCTTTTTCGCTATTTGATCGCTATAGCTTTATTGGGAGCATCAAAAACTATATAAGGAGCACTACGGGCACACTCTTGGACAACTTGGAACTAGAGTTGATGCTTACTTGTGTCAATTTTGGAGTTTTGAAGCTTTGGAGGTGAAGGAAGGTGAAGGGTTCCAGATTGTCCTAGTACCTCAGAAGGATATGTTCCAGAACCTGTGGAAGTTGAAGGATCAGAAAGAGTTTCACCACCATTTAAGGATAAACCTACTTGGTTATATCAGACATGGAAAGATAGTGGTATAAAGACTTTTATAGAACAAAAAAGGGAGTCAGACTAGACAACAACAACAAAAAGATCATGTAAGTTTTGCTGAAGACTTTGAGATTCATAATATTTTAGCACTCACAACGGTTGAAGATGAACCTGCATGTGTTAAAGATGCACTTAACATTCCTATTTGGAGAAAAGCTATGCAAGAAGAGATTGATTCTATTCATAAGAATCAAACTTGGGAGCTATGTGAGTTACCAGAGGGAAAGAAAGCTATAGGTGTAAAATGGATCTTCAAAATCAAACGAAAAGCAGATGGTGCTATTGATAGGTACAAAGCAAGATTAGTTGTCAAAGGATATGCACAACAAAAAGATATTGATTATGATGACACATTCGCTCCTACATCTAGGATGACGGTTATTAGGTCAATACTTGCTTTAGCAGCACATTTTGGTTGGCATATATATATCAACTTGACATAAAGATGTATATATTCAGCCCCCAGAAGGTTTTGAAGAGACAGGTAAAGAACATTTGGTATGTAAGCTTATAAAAGCTTTGTATGGATTAAAACAAGCACCTAGAGCATGGTATGAAAAGAAACACACAGCTCCATTGGTTTCCATAACTCAGATGCAGCTCCAACTCTTTATGTCAAAGCTGAAACAGGTATGATGATTATAACAATCATTTATGTGGATGATATTATAATCACAGGTCCCAAAGATGAAGATTTGCAAATGTTCAAAGAATAGTTGAAGCAAACATTTGATGTGAATGATTTAGGAATCTTGCATTATTATCTTGGGATTCAGTTTCTGTTTAAGGATGAGTGTATTTATATGACACAACAGAAGTACATTGAGAAACTATTGGAAAGGTTTCAGATGACTGATTCTAAACCTATGCAAACACCTATGGATCAGATCGCGTCCTTACAAATAGTACCAGATGAAGAGTCGTTTGATGCTACTTTATATTGTCAAGCAATTGGGTGCTTGATATATCTTTGTAATACACGTCCTGATACACAGTTTGCAGTTTCTCAAGTATCAAGGTTCATTCAGAATCCGACAATGTTACAATTGAAAGCAGTAAAGCGGATCTTAATATATTTGAAGGGGACTTCAAATTATGCTATGGTATTTTCGAAATCTACACATTTGTTACTAAAGGATTTTCAGTTTCTGATTGGGCAAGTGATAGAGACACAAGAAGAAGTACAAGTGGATTTTGTTTTTATCTTGGAGATTATCTTATCTCATGGCTTTCAAAGAGACAACCCACTATTGAAACTTCATCGTGTGAAGCTGAATATCGTGCAACATTTACAACTACTTTGGAGCCAGTATGGTTGCAGAAGATTTTCAGTTATCTAGATGTGAGAGTACATGAATCCATTCAGATATTTTCAGATAGCCAAAGTGCAATAGCTATAGCAAAGAATCCAGTGCATCATGCAAGGACAAAGCATATAGAAGTACACTACCACTATATTCGAGAGCAGATAGCAATGAAGCACATTGAGCTGGTTTATGTTCCTTTTAGTGAGAATGTTGCAGATATATTTACCAAAGCATTGACTAGAGATAGTCATCAGAAGATGTGCAAATTACTGAAGCTTGTACCAATATGACATTGAAGGAGGGATTGTTGGAAGTCAATGTACATATGGTCCATTTCCAGCAAATTCACATTTTAGACTTAGCATTTTTTGAACAGTTTGGGTAAAACTTTTTTAGGCTAGATAGATAGAGCTTGGCAAGAGCTATCTAGTGGTATGCTTCATTTCTTCATCAAAGGTCAGAATTGGGAGAAAAGTCAAACCCTAATTCAGCCCAAAATGGAGGAAGAACATTTTTGAAGTCCAAACTCTTGAAAAGCTAGGTTATTAAGTCAGCATGGCAAAAAGCAACTATTTTTGGCGATTAAAATTAAAGCTACGTCAAAATTTGCGATCGCATTATTTTTAAGGCAGAAAAGCAAAATAAACATTAAAAAATTGCAATGAAGGCTTTTTTAACTTGCGAATAGCTTTTTCGCTATTTGATCACTATAGCTTTATTGGGAGCATCAAAAACTATATAAGGAGCACTATGGGCACACTCTTGGACAACTTGGAGCTAGAGTTGATGCTTACTTGTGTCAATTTTGGAGTTCTGAAGCTTTGGAGGTGAAGGAAGGTGAAGGAGAGGCTACTCTCTTGGAGCAAGGAGTCTTATACAAGTTGGTGGCAGCTATCTTTTGTAAGTTAACCTTATTTTCTGTTTTTAGGGTTTCTGAGCCCTAATTTCAGAATTAGGGTTTGCTGATTTTCAGATTTGCTGCTCTATCTTGTGAGGTTAGGTTCACTTCGTTGCTCAATTACTTCACACACACTCAAATAATTGCAGCATAATCTGAATTCTGTACATCATCATCTTCTTGGCTATTCTTCCATCTAGTGAATGCACAATTATATGGTTGAGTAGTACTCCCATGTTGTAATTCGGTCATCTACATTTAGTGAGTAAGCACTTTGCTTACGTTACTTATCCTTGTCTCAAGATCTCTTTCTTTCTATCTCTCTTATCATCTTGTTTAATCAAGTGTGTATGCTCAAAGGTTTTTAGTATTGGAAGATCTTGGGGCCCAGAATTCCAACAACTACCTAGTGTAATAGAGTGAAGTTGTATGAAAATCTTGTGTATTAATACTTGATCAAAGCAAGACTAGACCTCTTGCTAAACTCATTCTTCACATGTGTGTGGTTGTTGATGAAACTAACCAATGAATTTGCCTCATTAATTGTCGACAAAATCCAAGCAAAATTCCCAATATGTTTGAGAATATTATTTAAATAATAAGCCATGCAAAAGCAAACAATGATGTGGACGTACAAATTAGCACCTAAAGCTTTGTTTGCTCGCTCTTCATATACGACAATGCAAACAACATTGGATGCCCCACAATCTTTATGGCACTTGCCCACTCTGTCGCAAGTATATCCATTGACTTCTCGAAGATCTATCCATGGAGTTTTCGCTAACTCTCGAGGTGAATGTACTTCATATCATCCCGTGATGCATCTTAGATAGGAAAATCATTCGATGTCCTTGTGTCTGAGTGGGCAAGTGCCATAGAAATGGTGGGTCCAGCAAATGTTGTAGCCATAGTTGCAGATGGGGAAGCCGCAAACAGAGTAGCTGCCCAAATCATTGAAAGTATGTATCCTCGTATCAGTGTTTGTTTTTGCATGGCTCATTGCCTAAATAATATTCTCAAAGACATTCGCACTTTGGATTGGATTTTGCCTTCAATCAATGAGGCAAATGCATTAGTGAACTTCATCAACAATCATACACGTGTGAAGAATGAGTTTAGCAAAAGCTCTACTCTCGTTTTGTTGAAATATGTTCAAACACGATTTGCATAAAACTTCATCAAGTTACACCGTGTTATGAAATGTAGTGGTGTTTTAAGAGGCCTACTATTGAGTGATGAATTTGCAGCAATGCCAGAGGCTTCCATTACAACGGGAAAGGAATTCAGAAAACTAGCAAATAATGCATCATGGTGGGAGAATATTAGCCAGATAGTGGATATCGTGTGACCACTTGTGCACTTGCTAAGAGTGGTGGATTCTATGGAGCCATGCATTGGCAAAGTATATGAAGCTATGGATCAAACCATAGAGTCACTTAAGAAGCTAGTGCAAGAGGATGAGAAGTATGAAGAAATGTTATCAATATGTGTTCAACGATGGAATGCTTGTTACTCCCCACTCCATGCAACGGCATTCATGGTGGACCTTGAATTCCAAGATAAGAGACAATATGCTGATCCGGAGGTACCAAGTGGATGGAGAACGATATTGGAGAGACTTGTCCCCGATAATGCATCAAGGAGGCTTATTAGAGATCAATTATCCAAATATCAAAGTCACATGGGGACGCGTTCCCGGGTCCTAGGGACGCCGGGACGCCGTCCCCAAGAAGAATGGAGAAGGGACGGGCAACCCGAACGGCAGCCGTCCCCCCATATATGTGTGTAACACCCTGCCGTCCCCGGGATGCGTCCCGGGGACGTTTTCATGTGACAGATGGCATCCGGGATGGAATGGTTTGGGGGGTATTTTTCAACTTTCAAATTCATTTTTTTTTTTTTTTGAATTTTTGAGGCAAGCTTTGGTGCTTCCTTAAAGACTGGCCTTCTTTTAGCCCCACACATAGGTATAAATAGAGCCATTTCAAGCTTCGGCTTATAGAACACAAGATCTTCAATAATTGGCCATTTGTATACTTAGTCAAGCATGCACCATGGGTTGCCTTGAGCATCTATGAAGTGTGTATGGACATGTATCCTCTAAACAGAAGAAGAGACTTGGTGTGCAATGTGTTAGTGACCTTGTGGTTTTCAATGTTAATTTGATGATGCTTCAAAGGACTCCATGCATGGAAGGAGATCCTTTCAAAGAATGCGAGGAAGAGCAGGCATTGAGTCCAAGCGGCTTGAAGAACATCAAGAAGCAGAAGTCACTAATTGTGTTGCAAAAATGAGACTTGCCACTTGGATTCTCCATACTCATTAAATTTATGTGAGTCTCTACATTTATGTTCTAGTCATATGCAGTCTTTTTGTCGATCGATGGTATGATCATTGATGTATGTTTTTGTTCATATGATGTAACATCTTTTTGATACGATGATGATGATCTATCCACACGATTTGGCATGATACCGTACATATGACTTGTCACTTGTCACTTGTCACTTTTGAGTATCTCTGAATGTTCCAACCGTCAATGTGCTTCCTATATGTTCATTGACCAATGTTTATATTTAAAAAACATCTTTTTTCCATGGTTTTGTTTTATTGGTCATTTCATATGTTAATAAACTCATTATACATTACTTTCAATTTATTATTTTGAAAAATCAGCATAATATTATTTTTGAATATGAACCATAATACTTGAGAAAATATGCAAACTAGATATCCAATAGTGTTAGCATACATCAAGCAATCACTGCTTGACAACATATGTAGCATGAATTGACTCTGAATCTGCTATCTCCTGTCTTCTCAAAACTGTAAGCATACACTAGGATTCACAAATTTGCATTTACCTTAAGAAAGGTTTCTCAACGTACTTCTTCTGTGTCATGTAGATACACTAAACAAAATCAGAAACTCTATTCGTCCTGGGACCTGTGACTGACAACGCACAACTTAGTGTATTATGAACACTAACTGGTTCATCTCTGACTCTACTCAACTCAACTCATTCAACTCGCATGAGTTTTACCAAAATTTCAAATCTTTGATGTCATCTTGTCTTCATCCTTTTTCTACCTGTAAGTCTTTCATACCTCTTTCCTTAAGAGTCTGGTATAATCATATATGTGCGCACCTCATAAGTAACATACCTCTCTGAAATATCAAGCTTCTCTTCAATAGAACTCTAGAACTTTCTCCCGAAGAGTAACACCTAACAGGAACTTTCTCCATACATTCTCCTTTTTCCTTCTTCTTTCAAAGCTGGAACATAAAGAGACACTGACAAAGGAAATATAGGAATACCTGTAGATAGGATTTTGTATCCTTTCAGATATGGCTGAAAATAAGTCTTCATGTTTCAACACCCCCTGGATGATTTGACACTAGTATCCAAATTCCTTTACAGTAAATCAGACTTTATGAAATCAGTAAATCAGACTTTATGAAATCTGTGACGTCTTCCTACTTTCAATAAATCTGATCTTCAGTGATCAATACCTGTATCTGAAAACAAAATATCTGAACCCTTTTATTAGCACTGTACACATGCCAATAGCTTTCCCTCCCATTCTTGAGCTTTCCAAAATCTAGAATAAGGTTAGATGATCCTATCATAACAACAACCTTTCTGAAAGCATTCTAGGATTCATAATCTTCTGCAACATAACAAGTATCTTCTTCTATTTCTATGCAACACTAATCTGATAGAATCTGAATCTTTGACTTACTTCTTCCAATGTTAAGAATTTTACAAACAAAGGATAGATATCTGACTCAAAAATACTCAAGATATTCAAGATCATACGAGATCTATCAAGATCTTACAAGATCTCTCCAACAAAATAGCTATGTAGAATCTGCTCTCATCAAACCTTCATAACTGAATGTTTGATTTGCAACCTGAATGCCTCGACGTATCCATGCTTCTTACTTAAAGTTGTAAAACTTTTCTTCAACTAGATCCTTTCCAAGAATTTGCAATTCCTACTTGAAACATAAGTGGACAAACTCTCACCTTGAGAACTCCAAAAGCTGCAAGTTGATACTTCATATCTTCATATTCTTCACGGGTGAAATGTGATAGTGTCTGCTTGACTTTCTTTTGGTTAACCCCACTTATCAATCAAGTGATAGGATATGATGGAACACCTTTTTTGAATACAAGCATGTATCCAAAAGTCAAGACAATCATAGAAAGTAGATTCTCCATCTGATTGGTATATCACAAAATCTGAATTTTTTTGAATTTTCCTGAATTTTCTGAATTTTTCTGAAAATATTGAAATTCTGAATCCTTTTTGAAAATACTGAATTTTTTGAATTTTCATCCTAAAAAACTCTAAATTTTTGAGTATACTGATTATGAGGTAACTTTTCCAAACTCAAAAAACCTCACTCCAAGTCTCCAACATATGCTATAAATACTCTTTTACCTCAAGAGTTAGATAAAGAAGAAATATACTTCTCTGTAACTTGTCATATACCAAGTAGCTCTGAATTGATACTCCAAGAATTCTTTGAGGGAACATATAAGCTGCCTACTCAAAATCTTCAACTTATACATAACTCATACAAATATGAGTTAAAACATATAAGTTGTCTTAGATATCTACTCCTTTGATCAACAAAACTTTCAACCCTATGTTAGCTGAAAACAAAACTGATCTGATCTCCAAATTTGTCTTCTTAGATGAGCTCTCTTGCCATGAAAGAGATCTATCAAAACTGTCAAGAACAACCTCTAGATACCTGTTTTGATGTAGCTAATGCTTTAACTTTCAAAGTAATGAAAGTGTTTAAAAGCACTTCTTGTATCCTTCAAATCTCTTCATAACTGCTCTTCTAAGATATGACCTGCAAATGACAATCTCATAGTAGAAACTAATACCTCTGATTTGATGTTGATCCGGTTCCTTCATCTTCTCCAAACCATTGTTTTTCCTTGAATTTGAAGTAGCCTTCTCTTCATCAAGTCTTGGTCATCACACAATACATTTGTAAAGCAACTTTACTCTTCCAAAAGTATTTGGCTACTAACAGATCATCAACTTCATACTCCACACTGATAAATATCATGTGACTGAATTGTCTAATTCTCAAATCTCTACTCATCTAGATTAAGTGTGTATATCATTTGTCAAATGTTAGAAGATGCTCTGAAACCATATGTTGTAAACCTGGGAGCTCTGATACCAAATGTTGGAAATTAAGTAGGCCCATAATATTCGGTATCAGAGCTCCCAGGTTAACATGAAGATTGTCTTCTACATGAAGATTTTGGTGTACTTCAAAGACATTGGATGGAGCTTAACATAAGAATGCATCTTATGTTAATTATTCAAGTACATATTCTCTTTATGCACACAAGTACTGCTTGGAGCTTATGGAGGCGGTGGCATCCATATCTAGAGTCGTCCTATTCGGCATACATAAAGGAGAATCAGTACATGCATGCTACATCCATCAAATGAGGTGTTAGAGAAGGTGTTTCCACATGAGTATGAGGATTTCTGTCAGCAACATGTTAGCATTCTTTGCTAATTCTATAAGTATGTGATCTATCACACACACATCTGATTTAGGGTCTTCCATAGCCTAAATTCAGATTAGGGTTTGTTGAATATCAGTTTCAAACTGATCTTTCCTCTTTTTGTCACTCATATTCACTCTTCTACAACCTATAAGGTCATACATCTCATACATATTCAGATTTTTGTCCCTACATCTGAATATTCTTGTAAATTTTGTACATACACTCTTCCATCTATTTCTGTTCACATAGAGTGGTTGAGATTTTGACTCCCACATTGTTTGACATTTGTATATATATATATATATATATATATATGATGGTGTGAGTAAGCAGTGGCTTACGTAACACTTTGAACATGTTGTCTAATCTCTCTCTATCTTTGTCTCATTATTGTATGATTAAGTGTTGTTTGTTCATGTTTGTCAATTTTGGAAGATGTTGGAATCTGTGTTGTAGATCTTGGACATATTAATTAATTAATAATTAATATATATATATATATATATATATATATATATATATATATATATATATTTTTTTTTTTTAATTTTTATTTACTTACTTACTTATTCATTTATTTATATGCATACATGCATGTAAAGTGTATACATTCAATGTGCATTGTGTCATGCATGGATAAACTATATATGTGTATGCATGTTTATATGTGCGTATGTATGAATGTATGCATGCATGTATGCTCTAAGTTCTAAGTTTTATGTGACATAGTAGTACTTACTTCGTGTGACATAGCACCATAGGTTTTGTGTGACATCATAGATGCATTGAGAAATGCAACGAGTCATGAATGTATAAATGTATATATATGAGTGTGTACGTACTAACAGTCTTTGGAGTGGCCTTGTGAGAGAGAGCTCGCAGACTCCTAAAGCAAGCCGGTATCGAAAAAACCATCGGGTATTGTTTAATTAAGTCTAGGTTCCATACATTGTTTGGAATGTTGGTGCAGAACCAAAAGCGCCGAACCATAAAAGTTGTTTGGAACGAGTTCCAAACCAACTATGGGACATGTGGAATTAGTTATGGGCCTACCTAATTTCCAACAGGTGCAAGGTGAAGAACATGAAGAAGAGGCACATGATTTAGAATACTTTGAGCAAGTAGAGATTCAGATTGCACCATGGGCTACCATCTCTACTGAAGTAGCTCAGACTTCACACTTGGATTCTCCTCGACACTTTAGTCTTGAGTTATCTTAGATGATAGATCTATCATGATTCATCTATGCCATATGGGCCATGGCTGTATCTTTTTGGTTTTATTCATGATATGCACTCTTTTTGATATATAGTAGCAATCAAGATGATATGATGATTATTTATTAATCATCCTAAATCGATGTAATCTTTTTTTATGAGATCATTGTAATATGGATGTGTTTCATTGCTTTCTCCCTTAAAACTTAAATGTTGTCTTTGGTGTATGAGCCTTGAGGTCACATGTGGTGCAAATCTCGTGTTTTAATACTTAAGCAAAACAAGAGTACATCTCTTGCTAAACTCATTCTTCATGCATGTGTGGTTATTGGTGAAAGTAACCAATGAAGTCGCCTCATTAATTGAGAGCAAAATCCAATCCAAATTCCCAATGTCTTTGAGAATATTATTTTAACGATAAGCCATGCAAAAGCAAACGATAATATGAGGGTACAAATTTCCAGTTCCACCTGTTAGCTCTAGTTGTTAGCTCTCCATCTACAGCAATGCAAACATTATTTGATGCCCCACAACCTCCAGGGCACTTGCCTACTATGCAACAAGTACATCAGTTGACTTCCTTGTCTCATATGCATCATGTGAAGAGGTGTACATCTCCCTGTGAGAATAATCCACTACTCCATGGATAGAGCATCGTTGAACATGATCCATCTACAAGTAACGAAACTCCATTTCTTTCCCATGATTCTTTTATGCTCTCGCATGCGGCTTCAACAAGCTTCTTCTCTTTCTCCAATAAAGTGGTGTGCAAGCTCTCAAAAGATTGAGGCACATAGTGTGCTCCATATTCACCTCTCTTCTTTGCCATGTCTTTGAAGTATGGTTATCTATGAAGAAAAGATACAACAAATAATATTTAAAAGTAATGAATTATCATTTAAAATTTATGAAATTCAAACAAAACAATAGAACCCAATGTCTTTGAGAATATTATTTTAACGATGAGCCATGCAAAAGCGAATGATAATGTGAGGGTACAAATTTCCAATTGCACCTGTTAGCTCTATTTATTGGCTCTCCATCTGCAACAATGCAAACATTATTTGATGACCCCACAATGTCTAGGGCACTTGCCCACTCTGCAACCAACAAGTACATGAGTTGACTTCCTTGTCACATATGCATCATGTGATGAGATGAAGTACATCTCCCCATGAGAATAATCCACCACTCCATGGATAGAGCGTCGTTGAACATGATCCATCTATAAGTAACGAAACTCCATTTCTTTCCCACGATTCTTTTATGCTCTCGCATGCTGCTCCAACAAGCTTCTTCTCTTTCT
Organism: Ceratopteris richardii; assembly: GCA_020310875.1. Lineage (NCBI taxonomy): Eukaryota > Viridiplantae > Streptophyta > Polypodiopsida > Polypodiales > Pteridaceae > Ceratopteris > Ceratopteris richardii. The sequence continues at coordinate 95,363,496 of CM035408.1, read as the reverse complement.
CCAATAAAGTGGTGTGCAAGCTCTCAAAAGATTGAGGCACATAGTGTGCTCCATATTCACCTCTCTTCTTTACCATGTCTTTGAAGTATGGTGATCTATGAAAAAAGGATAAGACAAATAATACTTAGAAGTAATGAATTATTATTTAAAGTTTATGAAAATTAAAACAAACAATAGAACCAAGATTTGATTTTTATTGAACCGCATTGAAAGCTATGTAGTCATGGTAGAAAAAACGTGCCACTATTGTGTCCACCTTCAATATGGGGTTCCAATTTTTATGGAGTGTTGGTTGACATAATTGACGTACATAGGGCATTCTGGATGGTGTGGAAAGAAAGAGAAACAAAAGTCATATTAACGTCTTCCAAAAGGCCAAACTTGGCCTATGAGAGAAAATCATGTATAATTGTGGTCATCATTGTGTAGCAATGAAAAATAAAATAATCACTACAAAAAAGAGACTGTGTAGGCTGGAAACAGCAAAGCAAAATGCTGGTGTGCCTGGTAATGGTGGAGTAGTGGGGATAAAGTAGTGCTTTGTGGGGGGGGGGAGTGTGGCTATGACTCCGCAAATAATGGCCACCTAATACATGGGGACCTATATGGGGATGAATGTGTATATCCTAACTCCTATAGATGGGTGGAGGAGGGTAGATGTGTGCCATCCGGATGTAGCCCTGTGCTATCCTGATGCATGAGATATCCTCTTGATGAAGTCATGGTCGTCGGTACTCCACCATACGTGGTTTGTGTCTCACTCTCTGTGCCGCTTCTAGCTCGAGCGTGAGCCCTATGCCTCTGAAAGGCAGGTCTATCTGATGTGGCTCAACTCTTTTGGGTGCCCATCGGATGCCCACCCGTGTCTGATGTGTGCGCTAGCATCTCCTCTCATCTCTCATATGTTGTCGTGATGAAGTAGAAGTGTGAGCAAGAGTGGCAGTAGGAGTAGGACCACAAACCGGAGCCAGTGAAGATGATGCTCTTCAAGTGGATGGCATAAAAGACTTCAAAGATGATGTCAGGTTGATGGGAGCTTGTGAGCCGCATGCTCTCCTCTTTTCCCATCAAAGTTCTCCCAAGGGGTCTGACATGATATCCAACTAGAAATGGGTTGCCTCCATAAGACAAAACAACAACTCCATTTGGTTCCCCATTACTGGGGTGCTACGCATCATAAAAAAAGATATGCCTAGAGCCTAGAGACTTTGTTTTGTAGGATTTTTCTTTCAGAAGTAGCTCTGGAACTATTAAATAAATGCAGGATTAGACAAGAGGATGTATACAGTAGTCTCAAGTTGGACTAGGAAGACTGATGCCTACTTAAATGTGCAATCAAAGATTGGGGAATTAAAGACTTGAAGTTGCTAGACTAGAAGTGTAATCCCCACCCAAGGGGCCTATTGTAGGGGGCATAGTTGTTAGCAACGTTTTAGCAACATCCAAGGCAACATGTTGCTAACACGTTAGCAACATAGCAACATTTGGGCCTAGATGTTGCTAAAAACTTACAAACGCTTTTATTTTTATTGGGTTTTTTTTGTTAATATTTGGGTATTCTAGGCATCCTATAGCTAATATATGATGAAGTGCATCCTTTTACACATATAAATAAATATAAACACATGTATTATGAATTAAAAGTATATATGCGACATGTAGTATATATATTATACATATGCATACATATATACATACATATTACATACATAGATGCATACATACATCATACATACATCATACATACATACATACATATATATATACATACATAACTACATATAAGTAGATACATACATACATACATATTGCATAAAAACATACGTACATATACATGCATATTTGTAATTACATACATACAAATTTTTTTTATTTATGGTGTCGAGAGAAGGGGAGCCCAAAGGGCCCCCCCTCCTTTAGAAAATCAAAGGCAGAAACCTTACTGCATGATTTCGTTATCCAAGATAACTTATACATATTCCTTAACAACACTTTTCACGATGTCGCCGGAATCACCCTTAGAACTAAGGAGTGGCAGGTCGGCTTGGCTAGAGGACATGCACCTGTGGACCGTGTCGGAGGCTTTCACCATCGTAAACTGGCTAGAAAAATCCCGACGGTTGCCCGGGAAAGGCGCGACATGCCTCAAGGAGGGACGTCAGCTCACATGAGGGGTCCGAACCCAAAGTGAGTCTCCCATCTCAACTTTGGTATAAGTGAAGTTGTCCTAATCAGGCCATTGGTACGAGAGGATCTTTTATTCATTCACAAGTAGTACTTAATGAGTGAGAATTTCATCATTTCCTTACCATAAGATAAAGATCCGATTGTAAAAAAGGGAAAAGTTAATCCCCAAAAAGTTTCTGCATGTACCTAGGCACAGCTTCACCAAGGAAGGAAGCTACCACGACAGACTTGGCAGCTCCCCCCCTCCAGTGCGGTCTCGGGTTCACCCAATGGGCAATCCTGATTCGGCGAGCCTCCCCTCCAAGGAGGCAATAACATGGACATATATAGCATAGTATAGGATAGATATGGACATATATAGTATAGATTATTGAGTCTAGATTAGTCCCTATACATTTCAACACAGGTGATGTCAGTACTAAGTAGTGAATCTCTCCATTTTCATGCACATAGTCTGCTATTTGTCCTGACTCTGAGCCCCAAAGAATTGAAACTTGAGGAGTAACTGTTAAATCATCATCTACAAGGAATCTAAGGATGTGGAGTCAAATCTGCTGAGGTTCTGTATGTTCTCATAAGCAGTGTCTCTGAATCTCTACCAGGTGATCATAAGCTGCACAAGCTGCCCTACCTCCCCTAACAGCGTGCTAGCTCCTAACTCTCAGGCTCCTATGGGCTACTAGCCACATCAATACGGTAACCATATGAGGAAAATGGTACCCACAGAATCTGCCAATACTCCTCAAGAAAGGTCTGAATGAGACCATGTCATGTCCATCATTACGTTGCTACTGGTCTAACCTCTCTCTGAATCATCTAAAGGTCGTGTCCAATCCAAGTGAGCTAAGTGCAGAAATACACTGTGCCATGCTCAGGGACAAGATTGAGTCTAAGAAACACGGCAGTGCCATCCAAAGGTTGTGTCCAATCCACGTTCGGTGAAAACCAGAGCCTCTCTTTAGAAGCTACTCAAAAGAAATGCTAATGCAAATATGACGTTAAACAGAGTGAAAAAGCATATCCAGAGTCCCTAAGGGTTGAGTCAGAAAGAGACGTTTGGGGATGCTCTCTCCAAGGAGCCTCTCATTCCCTGGGTGAGATGGATTCTCTAGTACAAGTCAAATTCTCAAATCAAACACAGCTAACCTAGTCATTCTTGAACCCATCACCCTCAAGGTTCAAACTTAGACAAAATGGGCATAATGTATACAGAAACAATCTTGGAAAAAGAGGGGATAAAAAAAGGCTCCTACTTGCAACAGCTCCATCCCCAACCTTTAGGTTTTAAAAATAGAAATTATACAGCTCCAATTTTCAGTAATAGTAAAAAGATCACTAAAAGGAGTCATTTTGTTGTACTAAATTATAAAATCTTTCAGCTACTTGCACCTTAGTATGTTCCACCAATTCTTCCATGTTATTCTACCTATCCAAGTGACCATCCCTTGATTCCTCCTGCTCATTTGGGAACATTCATCCCACCTCCATCTTTCTGCAATTCTTCTTCTCAATTTCATTTTCCTCTCATGTACACTTTTTTGCCTACTCATTCCCATCTATACAGCTAGTTTCTGCATATTACATGTTCCGAAATGCTCTCCTCAGGCAAAGAAGCATAATGGAAATCTTGTCATTCATCTTATGGCGAGGTTCATAGCTCATTCATGTTATAATTTATGTGATAGACAAATTCTGTGGTTCATCAAATAAACCTGCAATCAAGTACAAAACTCCAAAAATGCCAGAAAGTTTGCAAGAGACGAAATAAAAATTTCTTAAGCACACTAGATCAGCTTTTTGGTCATACCTCCATGGCCTTCTTGACCTGTGCAGCACCATAGGCAAATATGTTCACATAAGGACTGTGTAGAAGATTAAAACAAAATGGCATCAGAAGTAACAGAGCATGATCAAAAAGGCTTTGACAGTATGGAAAAGGAGGTGGAGAATGACATCCATACCTAGTGGCTGCCCCATGCATGTATCTTTGATGCTTAAACAATTGGGCCGTACCCCATAGAGGATTGATATTTGTCCCCTCCTGTGCGGGCAAGTGAATTCTTAAAATACCAAAGGTTAAGGTCATAATAAAAATTTATCAACATTGATACAAAAAAGATGTAGCTTACTTGGAGCCTCTTGGCAAGAGCTACAACTGCATCCAAGTTGGCATTCGTTTCCTATCAAACATAACAAGAAATAGGTATGATTGAAGCATACTTTCAGGAAAACTATGTTCTATGATGCTATGCTAATGTTTGACGATGGTTCAAATGATGCACCCTTTTTTCTAACTACTTCTGAATACATTGGAATTGGAAGATGCACCTATTGTCATGAATCATATTAACCACTTCGAGGAGATGTACAAATCTATAACAGTGAGCTAAGGTCATACTATTTCTGTTAAGATAGAATGACCAATAACTAAATAAGCTAGAAACTCCAACCCAAGTATGACTTTTCCCCCTGATATCTTTATATAGAAACAGTGCAACATTCCTGGATTGATGTACAATATACATAATAAAAAATGAGTATCACTTCATAGTATACAATGAAATCAATATGATCTTATTTTTCCACGAGAAAATGAATCCCTAATATCAAGTAGCACATGCAAGAGCCATAAATAGACTCTTTAACTATGACAACTTTTCCATTCAGCATAAATCCCTGAATGCACACTACCATGTAAAAAATATAAATAGATCTTAATCACATTATAGCTCCACACTTGAGAAGGAGAACTTTGCAAACACGGTCAGACCATTGAGCTATTCCAGAGCTGATTCAGACTGATGCTTTCAGATGTTGCATTTGAAACATCCTACAAGTAGCTCATACAAAGAAACTTGCAAATTACTTCATGTTTGGATTGCTATCAAGATGCAGAAATTTAAAAAGTAATGCCCTGCAAGCAGAGTAATTGACTTGTCTAAAAATATATATATCACACTCTTCACAAGCAATCATCCCATCAGCTAGGGATAATGAATTGGCCACACAAGTCCCGAAAGAAAACTAGACATCTAGACTGTTTCATACAGAGGTGGAGTTAAGGAACAATATACATATTGTCAAATGGATAGCAACATATTAGTACAATTGTGAAAAATATTTGGGTTAGTGACTTCTTTCCAATTTCATATCAAGTTTAATGTCCATATTAAACAAAGAATGGTCGAGGTGAAGTACATTAAGTAGTCTTTGACAGACAACAATCAAGGATTCATCACTAAGAAGAGAACTAAGAGGTGAAGTAAATGAAGAGAATATGGAAATTGGGGCCTCCATTTGAGAAGAAAGCATGGGGCCAAAAATGAATTGCAAAGAGTGGCAAAGCCTCAGAGGAGGAGGAGATCAACAAATTCAGCTTTTGTTACTAAGAAGCCTTTAAAGGTCATGTACCATCTCATTTGTTTGTATAGTCGCATGGTACCTAGAGGCTAGATACAAATGTCCCAAATTCAAGTATGGGAAAAAGCATTGTAGCGTGGTTTCAAACATCGCAGTTGCATGTGAAGCATAAGTATGTGCATTGATGGTCTATGATTGCCAACGGAAAGGCCATCAACAATGCAACAAAGGGAAATCCTCCACCAAATATCCCATAGAACAAATGCAAATACATTTTCTAAATCATGCTAAGACAAGACATTACAAGGACAAGCTCAATGAATAAAATCCACATGCCCTTGAAATTGACAAGTATTCTAAGTGGAATGCCTTTGAAGCACTTAAATTTGGCATGCTCGATGGGATTGCGCTCCTAGAACAGTATGAAACTAGGGCACTTCCATCAATTGTGATGGTCTCCTTTGTGTCCACCTTATTGGTGTTGTTTCCAACGGGCCTTCCGGGCACTTGCCTAGGAAGGGTGGCACCCCACATGAAATAATTACTCGTCTTGCAAAGTGAACATATTTACCCATAGAAGATAACACTATGGTTGACCATGGGTATTGCATAGACATAGGAGGTGGTCTCCCTAGAAAGGATGATAGTCTTGTGAAGATGGATGTGATCATCTTAAGCAGAAGGGTGGTTTCCCCATAGAAAGTGGAGGTGGTCGTCCTCACAATATTGGGTGATGTCAACACAAGTGGAGGCGGTTGCCCATATGGGAGAGAGGAGTCACCCTTGGTAGGAGGGTGAACAAGATTGGTCGCCTCAAGCATGATAATGAGAATGATTGGTCGCCCGAGTGGGTTGTATATGCACACCAACCTAGTTGATCGCCAAAAATTATATATGCACACTAACCAAGTTAGTCACCCAAGTTGGCCATGGAGACATAGAGTTGATCGCCCCAATGAGTTTCTTGTTTGTCTTTGTCCAAAGTAGAAGAGAGTTGATCGCCCACATGTGGTCTCCTCACTGATGTCCCTCCTAAGGAAGAAGTCACCCCAACTTTTAATTTTCTGCCCTACACACCTTAAGATGAAGATGAAGCAAAACCTAAAGATGGAGGAGGATTTGTCGAAGAAGAATAGGTTTGTAGTGAGAGGAAAATCTACTATGAAAATAGAAAGAGGAAGAAGGGGTCTCTGAAAGAAGGGAGTCGATGGAGGATGAAAGATGCAAGGTAAATAAGTATCTACATGGTTGAATTCAGATTTTATTCAAGATTATCTACAATACTAAGGATATGTACAAAGTATATACATATGAGTTTTCCTATTGTTTAGCCAATCCACAAGCTCAATATAGAGCTTTATTGAAAAATATGCCGATTGGGGATTTGCGGCAGAAAAAGCAGAAAACCTATTTTTTGCTTTATCTTTAATTGTTTTACAATTACAAGGAAACATAATCCTATATAAAGACACAGCTAGAGGGGCTCAAATACATCACACTTTGGAACCCTCTTCATGGGCTAGCTTGGAGGTGGTCCTTTCGACTTGGAGAGGTGGAGTTGTGTTTTCTTCATCATCTACAAGGTGTGGAACAACTTGCACCTTATCTATTTGGAGGAGATCTTCAGCCTTGGAGATTACTAGAGTTATTGGACAGCTGGTATTCATCATCTTGTGTATCTTTTATGTTATCTTGTAACTTCAACTATGAAATGTAATGAATATATTTGGAGCTTTGCTCCTTACATCTCTCCCATAAGTTATTTTCTCTTCATGATTTCTCTATTTCCTTTTTGTCTCTATATTGATTGTGGGCCGAAAAACCAAAAATTAAGATTGGTGCAGGAAAATTTAGAGTACATAGTGTTGGAGATAAAGGCCCAAGGACTGTCCTTTTGGACCCCTCGATGTGAAAGCTCTCTCCGATAGCTTTCCAAACATATTTTTTGGACCCCAAATTGGGGAGTTATAGGCATTTACATTATTTTTATGACTTTGGTCATTGGCCATGTATGAACATGTCCAAATGACCTCAAAGTCACTTATCAATAAAACTTGCTCTTAAATCTCTCATAACTCGATTGGGACTCCTTCAATTTAAGCTTCTCCATCTTTTTCTCCAAATTTCTGTGCTACGTTTTCTCTCCTCATGCAGGAGCCGAGTCTCGACTCCCTTGATGTTTGGAGCAACCGAGCAAACCACCACGTAGCTCTCCGAAGCCTCTTTCAACTCACATCAGAGCTTTGGACTGACCCATCGTCACAAAGTTGCTCCAAATGCTTTTCTACTTCATCCTATGCTAAGTTGAAGCCTTTTTCTTGCATTTGGAAGAATCTCATCGTGAAAAACCTTCATTTTTTGCAATAAAAGTGTTGTTTTGGGAGGATTATTTCAATGGAAAGCAAAGCTGAAGCAAATTTGAGTTTCTTAGAGAGTTTCATCATGGAGAACCTCTTCCATTGTTCTTCTTGTATTCTTACATGTCATTTTCAGCATTCACACTGCTGGTTTTTCATTTACAAGTCTTTTGTTGCAGAAATTCTCTCTCATTTCATGTGGGAGTACATGTATAAAGATTAAGGAGGTACATACTTGTTGGAAACTTATTACAACAAGTCATTTCTCTGATTTTACATATCATATTGCTGCAAAAATTGGGGCTTTTGTGAAAACAAGCACATATTGACTCTGTTTTGCATCTATGTATGTCTTTTGTGGTTGAAAACAACAAATTTCTTGTTTTTATGCAATTCCAACTCGTTGGATTTTTTTAAGCTTTTTGCAAAAAATTTCAGAAATTTGTTTCTTCAAGTTTTGAAAAGTTTTTGGGCTTAATTTCTCAGCTATAGTCTCGTCAAGTGTTTGCACACAGGACTAGATGTGAATTTTACCTTTTTTGGCAAAATTTTGAAGCTCGTGTGCAAACATGACTTCTACCTCCTCTAATGTCAAAAACTTGTTTGAGATCAAGACATTTAAAGGTAGCGGTTTTGATTTGTCGAAAGAGAGAATGTTGAGCATCCTCTTTCTTAAAGATTGTGAAGGGGTTCATAAGGAAGTCAAACCTGAAAATATGATAGGTGTAGCATGGACGAACCTAAACAAGAAGGCAATCACGTATATCAAAATGGCTGTATCTGATAAAATTTTAGTGGATCCGAAGGGCCTTACAAGTGCTTTTGAGCCCTGAGGTACGGGCGAAGTTAAAGGCCACATATGAAAATACCACACATGTAAATCAAGTGCATCTCATGCGTAAGCTAGTGTGTATGAATCAAAAAGTGAAGCTGAGCACTTATCTTCTTTTACAAGTATTCTCTCGCAATTGCAAGACTCCGGATTACCTACATTTGATGATAAGCTTAAGGCCATCTTCTTGTTGATGCCTTGCCTAATTCATGGGAAACATTGGTTGTTTCACTTTCGAATAACCTCAATCTTACCTTTGATGGTATAAGAAGTTCTATTCTGAATGAGGAAATCAGGAGGAAAGCTAGTGAAGAGGAAAATGTTCAGCCAATGAGGCTAGAGGAAGAACAGAAAAGATAAGTGGAAATGTGCAGAGGAACAAGAGTAAAAGCAAAGGGAAGGATGAAGTGACTTGTTACCAATGTGGTAGCCTGTAGAAAAGGTCACAAGAAGCCTGATTGCACATACTACAAAGCTCAACTAGAAAGAAAGAAGAACGAAGGTGATAAGAAGACAGAGGACACCAAGAATGAAGCACATGACAACTCAAAGGACAAAGACAAAGAGAAGGCCAATGTGGCCTCTAGTGTCGTCATTGAGGAGCTATAAGACGCAAAAGATATTCTTTGTGCTACTATGGAAGCAGATCGTGCCAAAGTCATTGGTGCTTCTGTTAATATTCATGCACAAGATATGCAGATCGCCAAGAGGGATCTGAGTGATGCCTTCCTTACTATGAATGATGCTTTGTCACAAACATGGATTTTGGAGTCAAGTGCATCGTTCCATGTTACTCCTATTAAGGAGTGTTTACTACCTTTCATGCAGGCAGCCATGGACATGTATATCTTGGAAATAACCATGCTTGTTCTATTGAAGGTATTGGCACAATGCACCTCATTGTAGACAGCACTAATGAGCTCGTTTCGGATGATGTAAGGTATGGAGCTAGCGTCAAGAAACGTTTATTGTTTGATGGGCAAATGGATATGCATGAACATAATACCCTCTTTGAGAAGGGGTCATGGAAGCTTATCAAAGGCTCTAGGCTGATTGTTAAAGGTACAAAGAAAGGGGCTCTTTATTGCTTGCATGGTAAAGCCTTGTCAGTCTTGCTTTGGCTGAAATCCATTCACATATGAAATTATGGCATAAAAGGCTTGGCCACATCAGCCAAAAAGGCCTTGATAAACTATGAAATTTGGACAAGTTTGATGCTGAAGGTTCAAAACTTGATTTTTGTCATGAATGCCAATATGGTAAGCAAGTAAAGAATTCCTACTACTCTAGTGTCTCTCATAAGTCTAATGTGCTTGATCTTGTTCATTCTGATGATTGTAGCATGCCCACCAAATCTAGGGGGGGTGCTCTTTACTTTGTTTCTTTTGGTGATGACTACTCCAAGAAGCTTTGGGTATATTTGTTAAAATCTAAAGATGAAGCCTTTGCTGCATTTAAGAAATTTGATGCATTTGTGATCACCCAAACAAATAGAAAGCTGAAATGCTTACGTACAGATAATGGAGGTGAGTTTATATGTGCTGAATTCAATAGATTTTGTGAAAATCTTGGTATTAAAAGGGAGATATCAGTCCCATACAGCCCCTCTTCCAACGGTGTGGCTGAAAGGTATAACAGGACTTTATGTGAGAGTGTGAGATGCATGCTGTCCAGAGCTAATCTCCCTCATGGATTTTGGGGAGAGGCTTTGAAAACTGCAGTTCATGTTTGCAATCCATCCCCTCATATGCCCTTAAAAGGTTGCATTCCGGAAGAGGTTTGGTCTGGCAAACTAGCTTCATATGACCACCTACGCATCTTTGGTTGTGATGCTTTTGTGCATTTAAGGCATGAATTGAAAAGCAAGTTAGATGCAAAGTCCATGAAAGGAATCTTCGTGGGTTATGGAGATGAAGGTGAAATGGGCTACAAGATTTGGCTACTTCCACTCAAGAAAGTAATATGCAGCCATGATGTTGTATTTAATGAGGCAAGGCTGCTCAAAAATGATGGTGCCTCTAAAAGTGACCATAAAAAGATCAAATTTCAGCATGTACAGCCACATGTTAAATCTGATATGAACCCTCGGGATGCACCACATTTGGCTTGAAATGAAAAGAGCCAATGGTTATTGACCCAGATGATGCTGGACAGCAAAATGAGGCTCTTGATGGGCATATGCAGCCACCTATTCATGCTGAAAGCAAGGCTGGAAATGATGTAGAGCAGCCCATTAACAATGAGGAAATTGATGTACCTCCTGATATAGATCCATTGCCTGAGAATGTGGATCATCGGGTAAGAAGATCTACACATACTAGGAGGCTTGTGAACAGATATGACCCCTCTATACATTACATTATGTTATCAGATGCAGGTGAGCCTCTCATTTATAAAGAGGCAAAGCTATGTGAGCACAAGAAGAAGTGGGAATTAGCCATGCAAGAAGAGATAAAGGTCTTGCATGCAAATGATACTTGGGATTTGGTTAAGTTGACCAAAGGTACGAAGGCCATTCCCAACAAAAAAGGATGAAGATGGCAGCCCAATCATTCTTGTGCTGTATGTAGAGGATATGGTGCTGGCTGGGAAGAAAAAAGAGCACTCTAAATGCTCTAAAACAGCGGCTGAACTCTAAAACAGCAGCTGAACTCTGCATTCTCAATGAAAGACCTTGGGGAAGCTGAGCATATTCTTGGTATGCGAATAAAAAGGGATAGGCAGCAGCATACTTTGCATTTATCCCAAGAAAGGTACATTGCAAAAGTGCTTGACAGATTAATGTGGCTGATGCTAAGCCTCTTGGAGTGCCATTGCAGTCACATGTTAAGCTTTCCAAGGATGATTGTCCCAAAGATGATGATCATCCAATTACACGAAGAGTGTTCCATATGCATCAGCTAGTGGTTCATTTGTGTATGCTATGGTTGCCACTCTGCCATATATTGCTCATGCAATGGAAGTTGTTAGCAGGTTCATGGTTAATCCTTGCAAAGCTCATTGGGAGGCAGTCAAATCTATCTTGAGATATTTGAAAGGGACCAAAGGTAAATGCCTATGTTATGGAAAGTGTCCATTGGAGTTAAAAGAATTCTGTGATTCAGACATGGAAGGTGATGTGGACACACAAGTCCACAAATGGCTATGTATACACCCTTGCACGTGGAGCTATTTCATGGTGATCTAGACTTCAGAGCATAGTTGCACTATCTACAACAGAGGCTGAATATATTTCAGTCACACAGACTTCCAAAGAAGCCGTTTGGTTAGCCCGCTTGAGTGATGAGCTTGGGATGCCAAAAAAGGCACCTGTTCTTGAATGCGATAGTCCGAGTCCCATATGTTTGGCAAAAAATGCCATCCTCCATGCTCGCACAAAGCATATTGACGTGAGATGTCACTTCATCAGAGAGGTGTTAGAGGATGGCCTAATCACTTTGATCAAGGTCAATTCTTCACAGAATCCTACAGATGCTCTCACGAAGTGTCCACCGAAGGCACAACATCAGCTATGCATACAGATGGTGAGAGTTACTTAACTTAAAGGAGCCTCCTTGGTCCTTTAAGTGGGAGGTTGTTGGGGATAAAGGCCCCAAGGATTCTCCTTTTGTAATCTTGACCTTGGGGAGTTATAGACTTACTCTTGTTATATTTTTTGGACCCCAAATTGGGGAGTTATAGGCATTTACATTATTTTTATGACTTTTGATCATTGGCCATTAAGCCGCTAAGCCCATCCATTAAACTATATAAATCATGACCAGCAACATCCTCTATGATTTGTTCAAAATAAGGAGTAGAAAACCCGTCCAACATACTTACCTTGTTAACTTCTCTAAAGTCCATACATACTAGGATCTTACTTGATTTCTTTCTTTGGCACCATCACCATTTGAGGAAAGCCATTCAAAGTGTTCCATTGGAATGATGATTCCAACCTCCATCTTTTGGGTGTCCTTCTTAACTACTTCTCAATATTTAGGATTAAGCCTATAGATCTTACCTCGAATGGGTGGAGCTTCCTTGACTAGAGGAATTGTGTGGATGCTCAATTCATGAGGTGTCTCTTCTAGGTCCTTAACTCCATGCAAAAACATCCTTAAAGGTCTGCATGAAGGAAGTGACTTCAATGTAGGTGGTGGTATTCCCAAGAGCATGAGGCTATCAAGATATGTTGAGGGCTATCGACATTTTCCACATTGATTTCCTTCACTAGTTAACCAAGTTCTTGCTAAAATTTCCTTCTTCCATAAGATTATCCGCAAAGGAAGAAGTGTCATCAATAATCATAACCTTCTCCTTTTCTTGCAACCAATCAAGAGGAATCTCATCTATCGGAAAAATGGACTCTATAATGGTAGATATTTGAATGCCTTCATATTGGAAATTGAAAGGCATCCCTTTTTCTCTTGTTTGATCTTTAGCAAGTTCCACTAATACTACATACTCGACTTTGGGATCCTCTTCATCTTGTTTTTCTAGTTTGGCTTCATTAACCACTACTGCAAAACAAGGGTAGGTCTACACTTCTTTTGACCACTACAGTAAGTCTTCCACCTCGGTTTTTATCATGGTTCTTGTCTTGCCTTGATGGCTTGTTTGACCGAGAAGTTGAGAGTGATATGAGGAGGTGTTTGCATGATTAGTTGCCCTTGTGGTGGCAAAGAGAGTCTCCATGCAAAAATTGGAAGGGTATCTAGGTGTAGTCTCCCTTGAGGTGTCTTCAAGTACATGGTGCAATGCATGGGAAGTTACTCTGGCTGCATGGGAAGTCGTCCATGGTGCAAGGTCTTCTTGCTTGCCTTGAGGCCTAAGTGGCATAGAGGTTCTTGGGAGGGGAGGTTGTCCCAAGAGAGAGGATTAAGCTGGTCGCATCCACTACTCATTGGAAGCTTGATATGGAGATGACTGGGAACTCCCAGCCCTTTGAGGAAATAAGAATCTTTTGCCTCACGCCCTCCTTCCCCAGAGAATTGACAAATAGTTCTCCTCGGACACTCGTGGAAAGAGTGACCTTGGCTAGAGTGGAATGTGCACCATAAACTTGTACATATCTCCTTAAGAGCCTTAAGGTCTTCCCGTGCTTTCCTTATTTGTGCTAGGTCATCTGTATCTTGTTCTATTGTTGCCTTTTCTTCAACTAGGACCTTCTGGAGCCTGAGGGTCTCCACTTCTCTATGTAACTCTAAGATGGAATCATTATTAGAAGAGGAGCTCTTTCCTTGATTACTTCCAAAATGGATTTTCGCCTCCTCTATCTATATAACAACTGACTCAAATCTTTTAAGGGTAGCATCTTTCGAAGGAGTTCTCGAAGCTTCTATTGGGAAGACATTGGGACAGCTTTCTCTACCTACTTGTTAGTCATAAAGTCTCCGTGGTTATCTAGAACACTGAACCTTGATCATGAGCTTTGAGAAGGTCTGACTTCCATGTAAAGTTAGATTCTTAAGCTCGTCTAGAGCCCCCACACTTGAGTTACCTAGTTTGAAAGCTTCCGTGAACACCATCTTCAAATTCTCCCATGTATGAAAATGATCATCTTCATATTGGTTGTACCAACCTCGAGCGTGGATGGGAAGGAGACCAAGAATGGGTCTTGCCTCTATTGAAGTCCCAAGCTCTTAGAGAGAGAGAGAGAGAGAGAGAGGGAAACCTTAAGACATGATCTTCAAGGTCCTCATGAGCACCACCTAGGAATGAAGGAAATCAGATGTTGATTCTAGATACAAGGGTTGAAAGTTCTTCTTCCATGGCTTTTGGACGATCCTTCATGCAAGAGTGAAAGAGTAGTTCCTTGCCAAGAGTACTTTGAGACTTCTTATCTTCCTCCATAGTAGCAAATCTTCTCAGGATGTTGCCTCAAGTAGAGCCTCTCAGTGAAGTGCAATAATGAATAGATTTCACCCTTAGGCAACTCCCTTTTCAAAGGACTACACCTTCTCCATCTTTTGGTGACATCTTTTCTATCCTTGGCAACTTCCTTTCTAGAGGCCTACATCTTCTCCACCTCTTGGTGACTTCCTTTTCAAAGGTAACCTCTTCTCCTCCGTCATCGGCGACTCAATCCCTCTTCTATATCGTTGGGGATTCACCTACCAGGGGCAACCTCTCTCTAGTTGGCTTTCTGGCAAGCTCTCTTATCCTCCTCGTTGTTGGTTTTTAGGTTCACCATCAATACAGAGACAAGATGGAGAATAGATAACACATGAGAAGGATGAAAGAAGCATGCTTCGGATATGATCATTACATTCCATATTGAAGTACATGAAGTTACAAAATAGCATAAAGAATATGCTAGCAATACAAGCTATCCATAACTCTGCCATCTCCAAGGTTGAAGATGAGGTACTCCAAATAGATAAGCTTGAAGCTGTTGCTCACTTTGTAGATGATGAGGAAGACACAAATCCACCTCTCCAAGTTGAAATGACTACCTCCTCCAACACAAGCTCAAGAAGAGAGCTCCATAAGTGATGATTTATGTTGCCATAAACCTGGCTTTATATATGCACACAATACCAACCTTTATCTAAAGCAAGGAGCTCCAAAATCCAAGTTCCATAATTGGCAGCAAAAATCCCACTACGTTTTATGGGATTGATATTTGTTTCCCTTTGATTTTTAGATAACTTTTGACATACTATACAGCATTATAATAAAAATTTAATGGTTTAATCTTCAATTGACAAGTGTACATAATGCTTTTGACTCACATATGCTTTCAATACCAAGTCTACAAATCAGAGTTTGGGTTTTGGCCTTGCTTCACATGCCATATACCTCTTGACCAAACTTTGACGACACAATTGTAACTGGAGTCCCTAGTGGAAGGTTGCCCCAATGACATATTGTCTAATAATCCCCTCCTAACCTAAAACTAGGGGAATATGCAAGGTTGGTATATTTGAAATTTGTAGTTATTACGATTTAGGTACCTCTATTTTTCACATATCGTGCAAAGTATCCTACATGCATACACAAGGACCTTTGTCATGAAGCGCAGTCCCATAACACACACATCACAAGGAGAACTCACACATCCTTCACTCTTCTCAACCAAGTACTACTTGGAAGGATAGAGACAACTATATGATGCTATGTTGATATAAGACATACACTCAAGCATACTCCCAAGATTATCAAGGTTGGCTAGTCCTTTTCAAACCAAGGTAATATGCTCTCATCTACACCTTTTGTACAAACACACACACAAATACAAGAAGATGTAATAAGTCCACCATAAGGTTCTGAACGTAGAGATAAAACCCCCCCCTTGCTCACATAAGTCCTCCTCTATGACCACCAAGTTGTAGATGCCAATTCCCCTATACATGATTGAGTGATGAACCCCAAGGAGCATACTCCCAAGATTATCAAGGTTGGCTAGTCCTTTTCAAACCAAGGTTTTATGCTCTCATCTACACCTATTGTACAAACACACACAAATACAAGAAGGTTTAATAAGACCACCGTAAGGTCCTAAATGTAGAGATAAAACCCCTCTTTGCTCACATAAGTCTTCCTCCATGACCATCAAGTTGTGGATGCCGATTCCCGTATACATGATTGAGTGACAAACCCCAAGGAGCACTAGAAGGTTGACAGTAGGTTGAACATCAATCTACAGGTACACAAGGAAGCAATGCTCTCCAATCTACAAATCAAGCTCCTATAGACTGTTTATTGCTGCTAAAATAGCTTCAATCTGCCAAAATCTGGATTTTGATGTGACCTCTCCTAGATTATATATCTATTTAACAATATATTCAGCATCTTCATAAAGTTTGATCATCTGCATCTCCTTGCTGAATATAAGGCTGAGCTTGATCTCCATCTACAATGAAGATTTGACTCTTCTATATGTACTCAAATTCTCAATGTATTCTAGATTATCTCATTTTGATACCGATAGTTGGTTTTTAGGCCCACCATTAATATAGAGAGTCTAGACAAAGAGAAAATAGAAACAAGATGGAGAGTAGACAACACATGAAAGCAATGAAAAGAGCAATGCTCAAGATATGATCATTACATTCCATATTGAAGAATATGAAGTTACAAGATAGCATAAAGAATTTGCAAGCAATATAAGCCTAACTCCACAATCTCCAAAGCTCAATATGATCTCTTCCAAATAGATAAGCTTCAAACTGTTGCACACCTTGTAGATGATGAAGAAAACACAACTCCACCTCTTCCAATTGAAGTGACCATCTCCTCCAACACAAGCTCAAGAAGACACTCACCATAAGTGATGATTTATGTGCCCATAAACATGTCTTTATATAGGCACACAATACCAAGCTTTATTTAAAGTAAAAAGCTCAAAAATCCAAGTTTCATAATTCGCAGCAGAAATCCTATCGTGTTTTATGGGATTGATGTTCTTTTTATTTTTCTTTGATTTTTAGATGGATTTTTATATATTATAGTCATATAATAAAAATTTCATGGTCTAGTCTCCAATTGACAAGTGTCCACACTATTGTTGACTTAAATTTGCTTTTTACACCAAATTTACAAATTAGAATTTGCGTTTTGACTTGCTTCACATACCATATACCCAAGTGTTATATATCATTGGATAACTCTTGATGAGTACTATCAAATACTATAAAGATTTTAGTCAAATTTCGACCATTTTGACCGATTTCACAAGCCTCTTGACCAAATTTTGACCACACAACTTTAACATGCACATAGGGTCTCTAGTGGAAGGTTGCCTCAATGACATATTTTCTAACACTTGCAATTCTCTTCTAAAGGAGACGGACTCTTTTCACATCAGTGGGCAGCTTGGGCGACTTCAACCCTTAACCTCCTTCAATGTTGAAACTCCTTTAGGTAGTTGACTCCGTTAAGGCTTTTCTCCATACCTTGTCTCTACCTGGGAGACTTCTCCACCAACTTCTACACTCTGACCTCTGACGATTTTCTCTCGAACCTCTCCATGACTCCTACTTATCTCTAAGCTCAAGCCACTTTCAGAGCCAACTTCCTCATTGCATTTCCCACACCCATGGCTAGTTCACTACCTTCTGCGAAAAAGCACCACCCTTCCCCATCTCCTTCTCGGAGTCATATGCCCACTCTTGTTCGATCAACTTTGACGATAATCAAAGTAAAGAACAAATAGACATGTTGCAAGAGGGGAAGCAAGAAGAACAACCTCTCCAAGGCATAAAGTCTGTTGAAGTGACTTCCGACCAAGATGAAAGTGAATCCTAGGACACTAGCTCCCCTAGTGGTGAGACTAGTGACTCCCTATATGCATGCCTAGAAAAGCCATCAAGAAAATGTTGATATATTTCAATAGTAATGTGTGTGAACACACTTAGGACCGTCGAGGCACTTTTTTTCCTCTTTAGGAGGTTTTTCTCCCCCCTTCCCCTTGTATATACACCTAAAACCCTAATGGGTCACTTATCTTTGTACATTCACTTGGTAATACATTCAATATTGTGTGTTGTGCTCCAAGCTTCTTCTTCTTCCTTGTGTTGTTTGCGTGCTTCAGCACACCTCAAACTCAAACAATTGGTATCAGAGAAGGTTGCCACTTCATCTCAGGCATTGTTGATACTCCTTCCGTCACAGTCTCAGAATCACACAAAAATTGGTGAGCATACTCAGGGCAATTAGGAGTTCAAAACGTGTCCACTATTTGGTGTCGAAATTTGGATCTGATCTTGTTTCAACCTCAGAACTTGCAGAAGCCTCTACACCTAAAACAGAGTCTTCAAATCTTGTGCAGAATGAAGAATGGGCGTTTACAAATTGTTTGCAATTATGACCCATCTTCTCATGAAGAGTGTATGTCTCCAATAGACTAAGATGTTTGGTACTTTGATAGTGAAGAAACCAAACATATTACCTCGCAATGCAGTTTCTTCAGTTCACTCGAGCGTACCTCTACAAGAAATACTCCCAAAACTCCTCTTATCCTGTCATGGGAGTTGGTAAGATCATTCTGACCACTTCTGATAGTAGTTCTTTCACATTGTCAGATGCTTTGTTTGTGCCAGGGATCAAGACAAATATGTTGTTAGTTTCAGCATTAGCCAAGACGATGACAGATGTACAGTTCATGATTTATCAAATGGCAATGTTATCATTGCTTCTAGCATTTTATGTTGTGGGCTGTATAAGCTCATAGATTACGCAAATTCTGTCAATGATTCAGCATGTGCAGTTAAAGACTCTCAAGCTATCTCATATGCAAAGCTCTTCCATGCATGCTATGGTCATCTGAATTTTGCTAGTTTGCTACGCATGCAGAAATCTGAAATGGTGTGTACATCAGTTCGACATTAAAACTACATTTCTGAATGGTGACTTACATAAAGAAGTGTAAGTTTTTCGGCCCCGTGGTTTTGTATAGAAAGGGCATGAAAACAAAGTGTGCAGGTTGAAAAAGGAATTATATCGTTTAGAGCAAGCACCACGTGCTCGATATGAAAAGATACATGCCTACTTGATTGCATATGGTTTTGTCTACAGTCCAACTGAGAGCACCTTATATGTTAAGCGTGCAAATGATGTGCTTCTGATCATTGTTGTCTATGTTGATAATATGCTTCTCACGAATCCTAATGAGAAGCATATTGCTAATTTAAGCCTGATTTGCATGCCTCATTTGAGAGTCAAATTTGGGGCATTTACATCATTATTTGAGCATTCAATTTATGCAAGTTGATGGTGGAATAGCTCTGTGTCAAAGAAAATATAATGACACATTATTGCAACGTTTTGGCCTTGAAGATTGCAAACCTATTTCCACTCCTATGAAAACAAGGTAATGGTTGAGTATTCATGATGTTGGAAATGCATTTGATGTTGTTCTCTATAAGCAAATTGTTGGATGCTTGATTTACTTATGCATAACTCGGCTTGATATTCAATGTGTTATCTCACATATGAGCAGGTTTATGCATTGCCCATGTGTCAAGCATTGGCAGGCAATTAAGCGCATCTTTTGCTTCTTGAGTGGTTCCCGACTACTTGGATTGTTTTTGTCATGGACAAAGGAAACTCTCAGATTCCATGTGAATCCTATATCTCATGATTGGTTCAGAATTTGGGGAAACTAATGTTTCCATTGCGTCCGGAACGTGCCAAAACCCTAAGATCAACTGTCGAGACCATGCTATGAATTGATGACATCATCGATGACATCATCAATTCGTAACCGCCCTAGAACCGCCCTTGGAAAACCTATATAAGGAGGGGTTGGCCACATTCATAATCAGTCTTGCCAATACAAGTCTTGGGAGCTCAAGGAGTCGTGACCGCCAAGTAAGTACTCTCTAAGTTCCAGTTCCAGTTCCTGTCTTGTTTCTTGTTCTAGTCCTTTCTAGTCTAGTTCTTGGACATCCTGTCTTGTCCTCTTGTAATCTCGTAGTACGAGATCTTGTCAAGTTCTTTCTTGTATTAAGTTCATCTCCCATAAGGGAGTTCTTGTAATCCAGACATCTTGTCTCATACTTACGATCCCGGGTTGTGGGATCTCATGTATCATCTCTAGTCTAGTTTTCCATACCTATTGGTCCCGGGTTATGGGACGTCTTGTATCAAATCCGTCTTCTTGTATTATTTTCCCTACGTGGTGTTCTTGTAATCATAAGTGTATTTCCGAAATCTTGTCTAGTGAAGTCAGAGAGCACAATCTAGTGCTCCCCTGACAGTTTGGCAAGACTATCTTCTATCCAAGACCAGGCATCATGGAGAACGCTTATGAACACATCATAGCATCACTCCAGAGTCTCCAACAACAAGTCGAAGACCTAAGTCATCGACAGACACAAGTCGAGATTGGACATCCAGTGCATGTAGGTGCACTCCTCCAAGAATTACAAGAACGAATCGGGAGTCTTCAAGCAAATCAAGGGAGTATTCAAGTGAATCAACGGCCTAGTACATCATTTATGAAGGAACCCAAGATTTGCATGCAAGAAAAGTTCGATGGGGATCGCACAAAGTTTCGCGGATTTCTCAAGCAAGTTAAATTGTACATCCGTATGCAACCTGATAGATACCCTGACGAGGCATCCAAGGTCGGGTTTATTGGAACCTTGCTCTGTGGCCAAGCATTATCATGGTTTGCGCCAATCTTGGAGAAGAACATGGCAGTACTTCAGGACTATGAGGGGTTTCTTCAAGAACTCTCCGCCACATTTGAAGATGCAGATACAAGTCGAGTAGCAGAAACAAAACTTCGAAAGCTACGTCAAGGTAACCGCCCTGCCTCTACCTATGCATCTGAAATTAGGCAGTTGATATGTGACCTCACTTGGCATGAAGATTATTTCATAAGCCAATTCAGATGGGGTTTAAGAGATGATGTGAAGGACCTGTTGCTCACGATGCCAGAGGTTAAAACATTGAATGAATATATCATGCAAGCCATTCAATGTGATAACCGACTTTTTGAAAGAAAACAAAAAAAACAAGTAGAAGGAAGACCTCGCCAGTGGAAACCTTTCCAACCGACTACTAAAGATGAGTCCATGCCTGAGCCTATGCAAATAGATGTAACTCGGTTTCAGCCTTTAACACTAGAAGAGAAACAGAGAAGGAGAGTTAATAAGTTATGTCTCTACTGTGGAAACCCTGGACATATTGCAATTAATTGTCCAAACAAGAGAACAAACTCCAGAGTCTCATCCACCCTTGTAGAGCAGGGAGCCTCCTCATGTTTCATCGACGAAGGATTGGTTAAGAAACATGGAATTCCTGTACTTCGGAAGAACAAACCAGTAGTAGCTGAAGTAGTAGATGGACGACCTCTAGCATCTGGGAATATAACCATGGAAACCACACCATTAAGAGTACACCTTGGTGACCATGAATCCCATATATGTTTCAATGTAATATCGAGCCCAGTACATCTAGTTATCATTGGAATGCCCTGGTTAAAGAAGCATAATCCAGACATTAATTGGGAAAAGAATAAAATCACCCGTTGAGATATCCAGAAGAACCCAACATATGTCGGAGCCAAAGCCTTCATACATGCAGTAAGGAAGGAACCTACATATATGATCTATGCCATACAAGCTCAAGAATCCAAGAAAGATGATCCAGTACAGCTACCAATCAGTACAAAGGCTTTGAAGATGGTTTTGAAAAGAAGAATGCAGATATCCTCCCAAAGCATAGACCTTACGATTACCCCATAGATCTTCAAGAGGAAGCACAACCACCCTTTGGACCAATCTAAAGACTATCCCCAGAGGAACTTACAGAACTACGCAAGAACATTGATGAGAATCTAGCAAAGGGGTTTATCAAACACTCGAAGTCTCCAGCAGGAGCTCCTATTCTATTTGTAAAGAAGAAGGATGGGACTCTCCGGATGTGTGTAGACTATCGTAGATTGAACAAAGTCACTATAAAAAACAGATACCCTCTACCACTCATATCAGAGCTCTTGGAACGCCTTGGAAAAGCAAAATTCTTCAGGAAAATTGATCTTCGAGGAGCTTACAACCTTGTCAGGATCACAGAGGGAGACGAATGGAAGACAGCATTTCGAACAAGGTATGGGCATTTTGAATATGTAGTTATGCCATTCGGTCTTACAAATGCTCCAGCTGTCTTCCAACATATGATGAATGATATCTTTCGAGAATATTTAGATGATTTTGTTGTAATATACCTTGATGATATCTTGATATTCTCCAAAAATCTAGAGGATCATGAATGTCATGTAAAGATAGTCCTAGAGAAACTAAGAGAAAAAGGATTATATGCGAAATTGGAGAAGTGCTCTTTCCATAAGACAGAAGTGGAATTTTTAGGGTACATTGTATCATATAAAGGAATTTTTATGGACCTTAAGAAGATTCAGACAATCCTTGATTGGCAACCACCTTCATGTGTTCGAGATGTATAATGTTTTTTGGGTTTTGCCAACTTCTATAGGATATTCATCAGAGATTTTTTCCAAGATAGTGACACCTCTTACCAAACTTACAGGGAACTCCAAATTCTCATGGACCGAAGAAGCAGAAAAAGCATTTCAGACCTTGAAATCAGCATTCACTACTGCTCCAATTCTAGTTCATCCTGATTCTACCAAGCCCTTCTTCCTAGAGACAGATGAATCAGACTTTGCCCTAGGGGCCATTCTCTCACAATATGGAGATGATGGACACCTACATCCAGTTGCATATAATTCAAGAAAATTTTCTCCTCTAGAAATTAATTATGAAATTCATGATAAAGAACTTCTTGCCATAGTGGACTCATTTGATACTTGGCGTCACCATCTAGAAGGAGCCGCTCATAAAACCTAGAGTATTTTATGACCACCCGCATCCTCAACAGAAGGCAATCCCGATGGAGTAACTTTTTATCCAGGTTCGACTTTGTCATCACATATCGTCCAAGACGGCAACAATGTCAGTCAGATGCCTTGTCAAGAAGATCTTACCTTGCACCAAAGAAGGGTGAAGAGGCTTTTGATCAACAAGAGAGTGTATTACTCAAGCCTGAGCATCTCAAGTTGGCAGCTATCTCTTCAACCCATCCTGAAGATTCAGCCTTGAATCATTTGATCCGTGAGAATCTACCACAAGATGAATTATGTTGTAATGTTAAGCAAAAAACTCAAGAAGGAAAAGTCCAAGAAGTAAATGAATTCCAGGAAAAGAACGGGTTACTATTCTATAAGAACCTATTAAATGTCCCTCCAGGAAAGCCCAGGATCCAAGTACTTCAACAACGTCATGACAACCGTGCAGCAGGACATTTTGGAGTACCTAAAACAATTGAACTCATATCCATGGATTTTTGGTGGCCTCAAATGTGGAAGGAAGTCAAAGAATATATCCGAACCTGTGACACTTGCAATAGATCTAAGGTACCAAGACATAAGCCTCATGGCCTCTTGCAACCTTTACCTATTCCAGAAAGGCCATGGGCTTCATTATCTATGGATTTCATCACAAATCTACCAAAGTCAGATAAGTATGATTCCATTCTTGTTATTGTGGATAGATTCACAAAGATGGCACACTTCATTCCAACTACAAAGGCAATCACAGGCGCAGCCACTGCTAGACTCTTTCTCAGATACATCTTTAGGCTTCACGGATTGCCTCATGATATTGTCAGTGATCGAGGTCCACAGTTCATATCCAGCTTTTGGTACAGTCTTTGCAAGCTTCTTGGTTTTCAAGTTAAACTATCTACAGCAAATCATCCACAGACTTATGGACAAGCAGAACGGGTGAATCAAGTCCTAGAGCAATATCTCCGTTGCACTAGCAACTATCACCAAAATGATTGGTTTGAGTTGTTACCCTTTGCAGAGTTTGCCTATAACAATAGTGTTCATGCATCTACTAAGCAAACTCCCTTCTTTGCAAACTATGGACAACATCCAAGGATGGATATACAACTTTCAAATCATGTCAAGAACCCAACTGCTAGAGACAAGGCCCAGTACCTGATGGACATCACAAAGAACTCAAGGAAGAGATCCATAAAGCTCAACAACAATATAAGTACTATGCAGATCAACATCATGTCCAAAATCCATCGTATCAAATTAGGGATAAAGTATGGTTACTAAGAAACAATTTGCAAACTTCAAGGCCTTGTGCAAAGTTAGATCATCAAAGATTTGGTCCATTTACCATCTTGGCCAAGATTAATCCAGTCACCTTCAAGCTCCAGCTACCAAGTACAATGAGAATACATCCAGTTTTCCATGTATCCATGTTGGAACCATATCAGATTTCACCATTGAGGGGGGAGAGACCTAGTCCTTCACCACCTATCGAGATTGATGATCATGAAGAATTTGAAGTCGAGCATGTCCTAGATTCGAGAATATCCCGAGGAAGATTAGAGTACCTTATTCATTGGAAAGGGTATGACATCAGTGATCATACTTGGGAACCTGCAGAAAACCTTCAAAGAGCACCAATCAAGGTTCGAGAATTCCATAAGAAAAATCCAATGAAGCCGAGACAAGAGAACGTGACCGCTCCTCGTGGAACTCGTCGCTTGAGGGGGAGGTAATGTCATGGACAAAGGAAACTCTCAGATTCCATGTGAATCCTATATCTCATGATTGGTTCAGAATTTGGAAAAACTAATGCTTCCATTGCGTCCGGAACGTGCCAAAACCCTAAGATCGACTGTCTTCTTGCTTGATTCTGATATCCAGAGACCATGCTATGAATTGATGACATCATCGATGACATCATCAATTCGTAACCGCCCTAGAACCGCCCTTGGAAAACCTATATAAGGAGGGGTTGGCCACATTCATAATCAGTCTTTCCAATACCAGTCTTGGGAGCTCAAGGAGTCGTGACCGCCAAGTAAGTACTCTCCAAGTTCCAGTTCCAGTTCCTGTCTTGTTTCTTGTTCTAGTCCTGTCTAGTATAGTTCTTGGACATCCTGTCTTGTCCTCTTGTAATCTCGTAGTACGAGATCTTGTCAAGTTCTTTCTTGTATTCAGTTCATCTCCCAGAAGGGAGTTCTTGTACTCCAAACATCTTGTCTCATACTTACGATCCCGGGTTGTGGGATCTCCTGTATCATCTCTAGTCTAGTTTTCCATACCTATTGGTCCCGGGTTGTGGGACGTCTTGTATCAAATCCGTCTTCTTGTATTATTTTCCCTACGTGGTGTTCTTGTAATCATAAGTGTATTTCCGAAATCTTGTCTAGTGAAGTCAGAGAGCAAAATCTAGTGCTCCCCTGACAGTTTTATACCAAGGGGGGATCACTACCGCCAAATTTACATGCTTTTTCTGACTCTAATTGGACTGGTTGCTATGACGCTGATGTGTCCACTAGTGGTTTTTTAGTGTGGCTCAGAAGCCTTTTGGTTGACTTGGGTGTTGGTCACTCTTTTGCCACCACCATCTTCACTGATAGTCAGAGCATATTAGAAGTTGCAAGGAACCCTGTGTTCCGTGCTCGCACAAAGCACATTGAGGTGCATTATCATTATGTTAGGGAGAGGTTCTCTACTGGAGAGATTAATTTGGCATATGTGCCAACACAGGATAACATTGCAGATCTTTTCACAAAGGCTATGCCTCAAGAGAAGTTTGAAGCTTTCCACAAGGCTTTGGGCTTACTTTCTTTTTGTGGATTGATCTCTTACCGCATGGTTTGGCACTTCCTTATATATGAGTGTCTGTTCCTTGTTCACCGCATCACTCCCAAGGGGGACTTGTTCATATATTTTGGTAGTGATGTGTTCATATATTTTGGTAGTGATGTATGTGAACACACTTAGGACCGCAAGAGAACTTTATTCTCTCTTTAAGAGGTTTTTTTTCAGGCTTGTATATACGCCTATAACCCTAACGAGTCTCTTATCTTTGTACATTCACTTGGTAATATATTCAATATTGTGTGTTTTTCTCTAAGCTTTTTCTTCTACCTTGTGTTGTTCGCGTGTTTCCACAGACCTCAAACTCCAACATGAAAGTCATGAAGTATAGGTAATTCCCAAATGAAGGTGTTTGCATAGGACCGCAGACATCACTATGAACAAGCTTCAATTTATGTGCAGCTCTAACTCAACCATCTCTTTTGGGAACGAGGAACATTGCATTTTGTCCAAAATACAGCTTTCACATACATATTTGGAAGGTGCCTCAAGTTTAGGTAGAGAGGACACCATTTCAAATTTCTTGAGGCGGAGCAAACTAGCAAAATCGAGATGACCAAAGTATGCATGTCAAAGCTTTGGAACTCAGATAGCCTGAGAATGATGAACTCCACATGTTGAATCATTCACAAATTTTGTATAGTCTATGAGCTCATGCAACCCATGACAAAAATGCAAGAAGCACTAATAACATCACCATTCAAAAGATCATGGATTGCACATCTATCATCAACAAATTTGATAACCAAACCAATCTTAGCTAATGTTGAAACTGACAATAGATTTTTCTTGATCCCTGGCACATATAAGGCATCCGACAATGTGAAAGAATTTCCATCGGCACTAGTCAAAATGATCTTTCCAACTCCAATTACAAGATAAGAGGAGTTGTTGGCACATGTGATATATTCCCTATAGGGGAAGGCTCAAGTGAACTGAAAAAAATACGTTGCAAGATAATATGTTTGGTTTCCACACTATCAAAGTACAAAACATCAGAGTCTACTTCCGACATACATTGCTCATGAAAAGACGAGTCATAGCTGCAAACAATGGTAAATGCCCATTCTTCATTCTTAACAAGATTCAAAGACTCTGTTTTGAGTGTAAAGGTCTCTACAACAACCACTCCAGCCTCTTTCTTCTTTGCCTCTTTTGCAACCAGTTTAGGACAAGTCTTTATAGCATCATCATTTGCCTTGCAGTATTTACAAAACTGTTTTATCTTTTCTATTCTCTTCTCATCTTTGTCTTCCTTCTTCAACTCCGCATCATTTGCAAATTTCTGCCTACTAGTAGATGAGCTTCATTTACCTTTGCCCTTCTAACTATCTAAGAAAGCATGAACTACAACACTCATGATTGACGTGCTATGCCTAGATTAATCTTCCTTCAACAAAACAAAGACCAACTTCTTAAATGTTAAGGCATTTGGATTTCCTTTTATCATCAACTGAAGAATTTGGATTGCTTGTCATCATCGATTGAAGAGTAGAAGCAAAACTCTGATACAAATCTGGAAGGCCGTTGAGAGCCGTTTGCACAAGGGAACTATCTGGCAAGATTTAATAACTCCTCCTTAAAATCTTTGATCTTTGTCAAAAAATTATTCACTGAATCTCTTCCATTCATATGTTCACTTTCCAAGTGTTTTCAAAGATAAGCAACACGACCCTCATTTCTTTCTTGGTATAATATTGTAAGCACATCCCAAGCATCTTTTGTTGTCTTGCAACAGTGAATGTGAGAGATAATGGAATGTTTGACAGACAAAGCTATCAATGCATGTGCATGTGCATCTCTTCCATCCCAACGAAGTTGCGCTACAGTAGGTGCACTAAGAACCGAAGCACGACCAAGAGATTGATGATCATCATCTTCAACACCATCTGCATCACCTCTTATCACTGCATTTGCAAGTGTAGTACGACGTTTTTCAACACCCTGCACAATATTCCACAACCCTTTTGCTACCAATACATGAAGCATCATGTATGCCCACAATGGGTAATTAATGCCATCCAACTTATCCTAAACAGCCAATATACAAAATACATCATTGCTTTCAACCATGAACAGTGACTAAATACCTTGATGCAAAAAATTGATTGCATCTTAGAAGTTAAATAGAAACACCCTATCAAGCTCTGCTAAACCTATGTCGAACTTCAAAGCACTAGTACTAGCCAAAAAAAAAACCTGCATATTTGTTTGACACAAAAGGAAGAAATTGTCAGCCAATCGCTATCATAGTGCATTCAAAGGCCGAACAAACTAAAATCATAATTTCCATGCCACATAGCGATGTTGTTTTGAGCTCCTAATCGCCTCCAATATGTGCACCAATTTTCGTCCAATTTTGAGACCATGACCAGAGGGTTGTCGAAGACGACACGGAGGAAGCAATGACCTTCTCTGATACCAATTGTTGGAGATCAAGGCATGCGAAAGCACACATACATCACAAGGAAGAAGAAGAAGCTTGGAGAACACTGAATGTATTACGAAGTGAATGTACAAAGATAAGTGACCCGTTAGGGTTATAGACATATATACAAACTCGAGAAATGACCTCCTAAAAAGGGACAAAATGTCCTCTGCCCTTACTTCTAAGTGTATTCACAGACATCACTACCAAAATATATCAACATACTCAAGTGATGTCCTAGAGTGCGCTTACAACTCTTTGAGCATGCATCAATATGCCCCATTATCTTATAATTAGATCTTGAGACTCTCGAAGGTATATACCATCACTATCTTGGAGATGACTATGGTCTCCTCCCATTTTTTCACTAGAAGTGGAGGGAAATATGCAAAAACCCTCTACGCAACTTCCTAAACGTATAGGATTAGTTGTGCACAATCCTCTTTGTGAATGCCCATGTCCTTCCCATTTGCAACCCTATACTATAAATCCATACGAATTAATATTTGGGATCTAAATTCTTATGAAGTTTCCTTAGTTTATGTGCATAAAATCTCGAGCCCATGGTCTTCATACTTACAAGCATGCTTCGATTCTTCATGGACCGTA
Organism: Ceratopteris richardii; assembly: GCA_020310875.1. NCBI lineage: Eukaryota > Viridiplantae > Streptophyta > Polypodiopsida > Polypodiales > Pteridaceae > Ceratopteris > Ceratopteris richardii. The sequence goes on along the minus strand of CM035408.1, from coordinate 95,334,583 downwards.
TAAAAATCATGATTTTTTTTTTTTTTTTAAATTCTCCCTAAAAATAACCGTAGTATCAAATAGGAGGCATTTGAAGCCTATCGCATACAAGCGATTAACAGGGTCATCACGTTTTACAAGCCTTATGGCATCCAAACCATCAATCAAACTTGCTACTCTAAAACTTGCAAAGAACGATACTTCTACAACAATTTCCAATTTATCTGCATAATATAAAAGTAGACCTCATATCTTCACATAATTTGGAGTTTTGTAGCCCAAGTTATGGTCCCAAGAAGTGTGACATGTCAAAACTAGTCACTCAGGCAAAGATGACTGGAATAAGAGAAGAAACTTTGTTTTTTGGGCTACCTAAATACACTCCATTTTTGCACAAATTCAAAATTTATCTCCATACCTTGAGAGAGTGATATCTGCAGATATTGGAACATAATTTTGCATCCCTAATTCCTTTTATCCACTTCTAAATCCTCTCTCAAAAATAGGCATGTGCAGAGATTTCACTTTCTCCCAATAAGAGAAATATGTAAAAATGGTGGAAGGGGCTTTTTTGGCAAGCTTCAATTTCGAATATAGCCATATATTTCTCTAAGAATTCAGTCCAGATGATAATACATGTCCTTTACTACATAATCATTTAAAAATTTTCTTAGATCTCCTCCCAAAGCCCCTCCTTTCATTGTGCGGAGCCTATATAAAGAAGAGAAAAGGCCAAAGTTTTCGTTATCTTGGAGAAGGAGAGGAGAAGCCCCCTCCCTTTGTGGGCGGGTGCTAATGTGGACTGGATGCACACGGGCACTGCTGATTGTGGCCGTCACCTTGTCTTTGGCTAATCTCATGCGTGTGCAGCTGTCTTGCAGGTCTTTCGAGTATTAGGATACTAACTTCTCTAATGAGTTTCCTTATTTTGGAGTAACCAAGTCCTGCTTATCTCTAACTCATCCATGAAGACGATGATGAAAAGAAAACAATCTGCCCAAAGCTTCCATTCACCTTCCAACCACGTGCTCTCATGTCATATCAATCTTCTTTATTAACCGCTATCTCTCTCCATATATACTCTCGTGGGGAAATCAAAGATTGGGGTTCTCATCCCCATGTATATAACACCTATTAGCCAGTAAAAGAGCTAAAACAACCCATCCAAGCAAGAGGAACATCTCATTAAACCAAATTTGCAAGAAAATGATTCAAAGTCCAAACTAATGTTGCCCCTTTTATTTGGTATTCTGCTCTATAAATGTTGTTTGACATCATACTTAGCCAGAATGAATAGAATAGTAGATCCTTCTGAAAAAAAAATTATACTGGAACTGAAATATCACCTTTAAAGTTTTTCCTTCTGGTGCAATGTCTCTATCATGAAAACACCAAAAACTCACGCCAAGCTTCTGCAGAAACTCAAAATTTGCTCTCACTGCACAAACAAGATGACCAATACATCGGACAAAAAATACCACAGTATGAAAAATTTGAGAATCCAAAATCAAATTAAAAAACTTCCTGTTGATAAATAGCAATGAATAACATTCATCCTAGATGATGATCCAATTTCATACTTCTATTGAAGGCCGTCGTAAGAGAATCAGTTCCATCATCCCATGGCCACCTCTTTGTGGGAGACCCAAATATATCAGTTCCATCTCCACGAAAGGTGTGCCAGAATGCTACACTGAACCTTAGCCAATCCTGTCAAAAGTGCAAATTGAATAATTGAAAACAGTTCCATTAGAATGTCTGTTGCAATATAGCTTATAGATAAATAAAGTGGAAAACAAAAGCCTGCAAGAATCAGCAGGCTTCTAAAGAAAAGAAACAACTTGACATAAGCATAAATCTTACTTTCATTTTCTTCCCTAGGATCTCTTCCTCCGCATTGTACCACTTAAATGCAAGAGGGTTTCGACTTGTCGGCCCCTATTGGTTAAAAATAGATTGCAGATTCATTACATTAAAGTAATGCTTGAAAACAGAAAAAAAATTGATGCAAAAAGTTTTCATGAGAAACAAAACCCAGGAGATCAAGACTTATGAAAAACACTCAAACCAAAGAAGAAAGATTAAAGAAAACACTTCAAATCTTCCATCTTAGCCCTCCTCTTCAACCATATCCTTGCCAAGGGTTTCCAACCACACTCAATTAAAAAAACCACTTAGGATGCCCTAAAACTTAAAAGCTTTAGATATGTCCTAAATAGATATACCAAGAAATTGGACAAAGCCAAAAATATTCAAATGATCTTAGACTCTAGAACGTAAGAGACTTATGAACCTTGACGCTTATTTCAAAAGAAAAGTTCTCTAACCAATAGCACATAAATGCTCAAGGGGAGCATCACTGGGTGAATTAACGTGCCACACTCATGACTTTCATGTAAACTTAATGTCCTTTTTATTTCAGGATGAAAAAAAAAAGGACCTTGAAGATACACACATCTCCTCAATCTATTCCTGATCTAAGGGTATTCTTTTGGAAACATCTCCAAACCAATTAATTTACTACTTTCTAGGCTCTATATATATTATAGTAATCTTAATTATATATGCTAGTTTTCCTAATGCAATAGTAAGATGCAAGTATTCTTTGTATGTGTGCATGATTCACTCCATATGTATCATGCCTTGGTGTATCATATCTTCTCTTGCAGAAGCCTGATTCTGTGTTGATCTCTATGTCCTTTTTTTTTCTTTTTGCTTTTTTGAGTTGAAGCTCTAAGGAGATTCTATCTCCTTTCAATATAGCTGTACTCTGCCCTAGAAATCAGCTTTACTTAGAGATAGGACTTATAAAAGCTCTTTGAAACTCCAATTTAGGCAAAATCATTCATTATTACAGGAACTCAAATAGAGTCAACAAACAGGATTCAAATAGTCTATAGGCCGCGCCTTAAAACAGTCACCATCCATATCGATGCACAAGTCTAGGATTAATTTGGTGAACTTTATCTTCGTCATATAAAAAAAGCTCCAATTATAGCCCTGCTTTTACAATTTGATGGTACACATTGACTTGCATAGGTGAAACTGTTAAACAGTGCTCTATCTAATGATATGTAGACACATCTGCATTCAATTTGTATAAGCAGATACATACACTACTAAAAGCATTGATAAAAAATACAAATTATTGACATCATACCTCATATCTGATGTACGAGATATTGGGGAAAAATTCTCCCTTCCACTCTTGAATAATTCGATCATTTTCGAGATTCGCGCGACATGTCATGTCAGCTATGAGATCCTAAAAGAATTGAAAGCGCCAAATCAAGAAAGACTTACAATCTGATCTTACATACTAAAAATCGGATTATTAGAATACTCTGTACATATGCATCTTTTATCACACACATGCAATCTACAGAATACATCAGTTGAATTTCCAACCATGTATCAAAAACAAATCCATGTTACTAAATGGAGACAAATTTCCATCATGAACTATAAAGGTGGTCTATGCTAACTCATTCGTTCATCCAAATCGGAATCATCTAGTCTCTTTAAAAGCATGGTCAGAAGCACAATTTCTGCCATGTAAAATGGCATGTACTCCAAAGATTGGTCATGTACTCCAAAGATGTGCAGGTTGAAAAGGGCATTATATGGTTTGAAGCAAGCACCACGTGCTCAGTATGAAAAGATACAAGCCTACTTGATTACACATGGTTTTGAAAACAATCCAACCGAGAGCACCTTATATGTTAAATATGCAAATGACATGCTTCTGGAAAATTGTTTTCTATGTTGATAACATGAAGTTCACTGGTCCTAATGAAAAGCATATTCCTGATTTTAAGGCTGATTTGCATGCCTCGTTTGAGATGTCAGATTTGGGGCATTTGCATCATTATTTGGGCATTCAGTCTATGCAAGTTGATGGTGGAATAGTTCTGTGCCAAACAAAATATATTGATGCATTATTGCAGTGTTTTGGCCTTGAAAACTGAAAACCTATTGCCACTCCTATGGAAACAAGTTTGTGGTTGTGTCTTCATGATGATGGAAATGCATTTGATGTTGTTCTCTATCTGCAGATCGTTGGATGCTTGATTTACTTATGCATAACTCGACTTGATATTCAGTTTGTTGTCTCACGTGTGAACAGGTTTATGCATTGCCCGGGTGTCAAACATTGGTAGGCAGTTAAACGCATCTTTTGCTACTTGAGTGCTACCTGGCTACTTAGATGTTTTATCCCAAAGCGGGATCATTACCACAAAATTTACATGATTTTTCTAACTCTCACTCGGTTGGTTGATTGAGCTTAGGAGAGTAATACTCGTTATACGGCGCCACTGCCGATCATGAGCAACTAAAGGAGCCTCCAGGCCCTCTTCTAACAGAAAACCGTAAGGATACCAGTAGATGAATCATATCAAAGAGCAGTGTGCGCTGGCATTGAATATCTAATAGTAATAACAAAAGAGTTGAAAATATCAACCAATCGTTTGCAACAGAGCTGATCAAACCATACTTCCGAGCAGGCGCAGAGAATACAAGAGATGGATACAGCGATAAACATCAGTCCTTTCATCGCCATTGCTGCTTCTGTCTGTGAGCAGTGGACAAAAGATCGAATGAGTTTCTTTATGTCTGTGAGCAGTGGACAAAAGATAGAATGGGTTTGTACGCGTGCAGCTCTGGAGGAAAAAGAGAGTGAGAGTCCTACTATATGTATCAGAGAGAATATGTTTGACGGAGCACGTGAAGCAACGCATGCACCTGCAACACCATGCAATGTCCAAATACTTCGCACGGAAATTTAGCAGCGTGCTTATATAGTGTAGCTCATTCTCACAGTTCTAAGAGTGAATTGTCACTGCTATGACGAGCATACTGCTGAAACAGAAGGCAATGACGTTCTATGTTCATGTGGGCCTTCGGCGTTCTATGTTCATGTGGGCCTTCGCCGAAGGTCGAGAATGACATGATACGTGAAACTCCAAAGCAAAATGTACATCATATCAATACCCGCAGTCCGCAGATCCACTGTTGGACGCTTGAGATTCTTAAGATGGTATCTCTATCTTTTTTTAATAAAAGGAAGTTCGGCCTGGTATCTCTATCTTAAGAGGTGGGTGTGTGCATATTTTCAATTCATTGTACTCTATATAAAAAAATTTTAAAAAAAAAAAAAGTTAAAAATAAAAGAGCATATAATCTCTTCTCAACATTTGTTAAGAGCTATGCACCATGTTCGTTTTTTTCCATTATTCATCTTATGTATTGTAAGATGAATAAGATGGGTATCTCTATCTTACGAGGTCGGTATGTGCATATTTCCAATTCATTGTACTCTCTCAAAAAAAAAAAAAAGCTAAAAATAAGAGAGCATACAATCTCTTCTCAACATTTGCTAAGAGCTACACACCATGTTCTTTTTTTCCATTATTCATCTTATGTATTGTAAATCCGAATATCTTATGTTTTTGCAAAATATAAAATTATATTTGATTATTAAGATCTATTTTAAAGGTTTATATGTACCTTTAACCTTTATAATCTCTTTTGTGAAATAGCGATTTCAACATAACATAGACTTTCATCATGATCAATTTGAGAAAAAAAAGTTTGCTTAGAATCACCCTTTCGTAAACAATCACCCTACCTTATTATTTCTCTCTCTCTGGTAAAAGCATTTTTTTTTTTTTCAAATCTACTCACTCCGGAGTTATTAACATTTTATCTAATATTTTAGTATAGATTTTGAACCTCGTTGTATCCTTCTATTATGTTTGCATTGAATGATATTTCCATCATTTAGATAATATGATAGAGCTTTACATGTAATTGCTTCTAATTTCTAGGCTTGTAAAATCAAGGAAAGAAAGATCTCAAATTTCATCGATAATGAATAAAAGATCAACTTTTCTTTATTTTACTTTTGGACAAAATGGATGACTTAAACCAAATTTTGAAATTGCCTCATGTGGCTATCAAATCAAGGTTATATGCTCTCATGTACACCTATCAAACGCACACAGAAAGATGAAACGAGAACATTCAACATGCATAGTTAGTGGCCTCTTGAACCACTCCAACCATCCAATCTTGATTCTTTTCTTTTACTACTCTTGCATCTTCTTCACTTTTGAAAAAGAATATTCTTTTATGAGTGTTACCATCATAAATTTTGCAATGATTAATAAAATAATTGTTACACTTATGTGTTCCTTGAGTAACTTTGATGTGAATCTTTTTCCTATACATGGGCACTTTTTACTCTAATGCTCGCTAGAGGTTTTTTCCTCATATTATCACATACATGATTCACTCATATGTGGTGGTAGTTTGTACTTAAGGATATTATTCAACTCTTACTTCAATTTTGAACATCGTCAATAGAGAGAGCTATTCCAACCATCCATCTTCTTTGTGTGTCTTGCTACGTTTGTGCTCCTTGTATGTGCTTCTTGTGTGTCTCTTCCACTTCTACACACACCCAACAGTGGTATCAAAGCAGGTTAAGCTACTTCTCAAGTTTCGGGTTTTTCCCATCATGGAGCGTGCGCACTTTTAATAGTGCAAATTGACTTTGGAACATAGAATAGTGAATTTCAACGACCAAAGAACATTCCCATCAGTTGCACTTGGGTTTTACCCCCATTTTGAAGTCATTCGTGCAGTTAGAATCACCATCAGAGTGACGGATTATGAGATGAAATTTTAGCATTCATTTAAGCTTTCGTCAATGTAAAGATTCCATCACATTCTTGTTCTTTAGTGAAATGGCCAGCAGCAATGACTTGTTTGGCATGCTTCAAGTTGAAGATAAGCTTAATGGGACCAACTATCCAATGTGGTCTTACATGATGAAGCATAGCTTTGTGGAAAAACAACTTTGGAACATAGTGGCAGATGTAGATCGAAGACCCGTAGGTTCTTCTACTTCACAGTCTACTATCATAGATGGAGCTTCTTCTTCAAGTACAATGGTTAGTCCTTCTCCACCTACACAGGAGAAGCTTAGATGGGATGGAAAAGATGCTCAAGCTCATGCATTGATTGTGTTTTTTGTGAAGAGTCATATAGTTCCACACATTCGATCACGTTCTACATCAAGACAGGCATGGGACACTCTTGCTTCTTTGTATCTCATGCGTAATGAAGCACATGTTGCATACTTGAGGAAGCAACTTGAGTATGTATGTATGGCTGAAAATGAGTCTGTGAATGTGTATGTGATATGCATCAAGGACTTGAAAGAGCAGTTTGCAAACATAGATTAGATTATTTCAGATGCATCTCTCATCTCTACATTGTTGAAAGGATTACCAAAATCTTTTCAAATCTTTGCCACTACACGCTATTTGGTTGCAAAAGGGAATCCCAATATGTATGCATTTGATGAGGTTGTGTCTCTTCTTTTGCAAGAAGAGCAATCTAGAGTGAATAGGAGTGGTTTGATTGAGGGAACACAAGCACTTGCTATCTCACAAAAGGGGAAAAACAAGTATGGTTCATCTTTGGGATCATCAAAACCAAAGCCTCAACCTTCCTCTTCCACTCATTCCTCTAATGGTGCTGAGTTGCAAAAGAAGAAGAGATGCAAATATTGTCGAAAGGCTAATCATACTATTGATGAATGTAGAAAGCTTGCTAAGCACAATGAAAAGAAGAAAGAATATAGCATGTCTATTGCTAAGAATTCTTCATATGCAAAGAATGATTAAGCCAACATGGCTCAAGATTTTTGGGCATGTGTTATTTTTGCATGTCATTATGATGCATCTTTGCATTCTAAATGTATGGTTGTGAGTGAGGCTGATTCGGATTAGTTCTTTGATAGTGATGCTTCAAAGCGCATAACTTCATGCAAAAGATTTTTTGCATCTTTGAAAGATGCACCCAAAGGAGGACATGTGGTGTGTGTAATAAATGCCTCTTATCCTATCATTGGAGTAGGAGAAATTGAGCTTATTGCTGCAAATGGAGCTTTGATTCTCTTGAAAAATGCATTATATGTACCCTGTATCAAGAAGAGCTTAATTTTAGTTCTATTGATTACCAAAGTTGGATTTCATGTATACTTTGATGATGATAAGTGTATGGTTCATGATTTCAGCAATGGTGATATTACCATGATGTCTTGTACATTATGTAATGGTTTGTATTGCATGGATACATACAAGAGGGCTGCCTCGAATGCCTTGCTTACTCATACTTCTTCCATGGCTGAAATGGAGCTTTGGCATGCTTGTTTTGACCACTTGAACTTCAATAGTTTGTTTTACGTGCAAAAGAAGGACATGGTTATTTGTTTGCGAAACCTTGAGTCCATTGAAAAGCATGCATGTGAAGGTTGCGTTCTTGAAAAAAATGCATCATACTTCTTTTTCGAAAGATAGTCATACACACACTACAAGAAAATTGAAGCTTGCTCATAATGATGTATATGGTCCCGCAAGACTCCATCTTTTGGGAAGCATGTATATTTTGTTATCTTCATTGATGATGCTACTCACAATACATGGGTGTATCCTATGAAAGCAAAGAATAAGGTACTTTCTTGCTTCAAAGCATTTTTAGCTATGGATGAAAATTTTTCTTCAAACAAACTTTTGACCTTATGCATGGATCGTGGTGGTGAATACATGTCACATGAGTTTAATGCTTTTCTTTGTGAAAGGGGAATTTCACACCAATGTACGGTGCTATATACACCTCAAGAAAATGGTGTTGTCGAGCATAAAAATAGAACTCTCCTTGAAATGGCACGATGTATGGTTAAAGGAAAGCACCTTCTTGATAAGTTTTGGACGGAAGCAGTCATGTGTACAAACTATGTGTTGAATCACTGCCCCACAAAAGCATTGAGAGACATCACTCCTTATGAGGCTTGGAATAGACATAAGCCTATGGTTACATATATGTGCATGTTTGTTTGTTTTGTATATGCTCTTGTTCCATCACAACAATGTCACAAACTTGATGACAAGGCAAAGAAATGTATATTTGTTAGTTATAGTGCTGAAAGTAAGGGATATCATTTGTACCATCCATTGAGAAACACAATTATTGTGATGTTCCATGTTCATGTGGGCCTTTGCCGAAGGTCGACAATGAGATGATACATGAAATTTATCATATCAATACCTGCAGATCCACTCGATTTTAGCCCTTGAAAGTCCTTGATTGTGAGGGTTCACTCTTTAAGTCTCTGGGAGGAAGTCCTAAGTTCAAATTATGGTTAGACATATTCTTGAGATCTTCAAGATGGATGTCTCTACTTTACAAGGTCTGGTGTGTGCGTATTTTCAATTCATTGTGCTCTCAAAAAAATGAAAAAAATGAAAAAAAAAGTTAAAAATAAAAGAGCACACAATCTCTTCCCAACATTTGGTAAGAGTTATGCACCATGTCCTTTTTTTCCATTATTCATCTTATGTATTGTAAATGTGAATATTTGATGTTTAAAGAAAAAAACTTATAATAGATTATTATGATCTATTTTAAAAGTTTATATGTACCTTTAACTTTTCTTGTGGCATTCAAGTCATCAAAAATCAGGCTTATAATCTCTTTTGTGAAATAGAAATTTCAATATAACATAGACTTTCATCATGATCAATTGTAGAAAAAACTTTGCTTAGAATCGCTCTTCATAAACAATCACTATACGTTATGATTTCTCTCTTTTTTGTAAAAGCCTTCTTTTCGATTTTTCAAATCTACTCGCTCCGGAGCTATTAACATTTTATCTAATGCGTTCGTAGAAATTTTGAACCTTTTTGTGTCCTTCTGTCATGTTTGCATTGAATGATTCCATCATTTAGATAATATGATAGAGGTTTGCATGTAACTGCTTCTAATTTCTAGGCTCGTAAAATCAAGGAAAGAAAAATCTCAAATTTCATCGATAAAGAATAAAAGATCAACTTTTCTTTATTCTACTTTTGGACAAAATGGATGATTTAGACCGAATTTTGGAATTGCCTCAAATGGCTATCAAATCAAGGTTATATGCTCTCATGTTCACCTATCAAACACACTCACAAAGATGAAATGAGAACATTTAGCATGCATAGTTAGTGGCCTCTTGAACCATTCCAACCATCTAATCTTGATTCTTTTCTTCTAGTACTCTTGCATCTTCTTCACTTTTGAAACAAAATGTTGTTTTATGAGCATTAGCACCACAAATTTTGCAATGATTGAAAAACAACAATCTTCCTTTTTGTAGTTTGTCCTGCTATAATGTTTACACTTCTTGAATCTTTTGACTTTTGCTGCAATTGTGTTCACTTTGCCCTCATCTTCCTTAAAATCTTTTCTCGTCCTTTTCTATGGCTACCAATACTCTTTCAAGATTATTGTTTGTCTTATTTTATAGAATAGTGATAAGCATGCTATATGAAGAAGGTAGACTCTTCAAGAGAATTCTTATGTAATGGATTATGAGATTGGATGCTCGATCCTAGCTAATTGAGCTAAATGGCTCGTAGATCTATTATTCTACTCGACCACTAATGTTGAATAACCCATCTCCAGTTGAGAGAAGTAAATAAGAAGGGACATAGAAGATTGTCGAGTCCTTGTACCAAACACTCCCTCCAATTTGATCCAAGATTCTCCTCCACTCTTGATACCTACAAGGTGATGTATACATTCATTACTCAAACTCATATATGATGAAGATGTAGCACTTTGAGCTTGGGTCCTATAAAAATTTTGAGTAATTGTTATGTGCAATCCAATTTCTTCTTGTTCTAATTACTACATCTCTACTTCAACCTCATCACATAGATCAATGTTCGTGCAAGAATATTGGAGAGGTGTTTGCCATGTGTTGAAGTTGCTTCCATTGAAACCATCTAATAGTATCATGGAGGAAGTTTCCATATCTCTCAAACTAGTAATGAAGCAAGTTGGTTGCTCAAGAAAAACTATCTCACAACTCTCACAAACTTGTTCTAATAAAACGTATTGGTTTTAGGGCCACAATATGAAGATGAAATAAAAAGAGAGAGCAAGAGACACAATATAGAGAAGAGGGATACCAAAGATATGGAAAACGAGAAAAAAATAGCTCCAAATCTACTAAATACATGTACTTATAAAATTCAACTACTAGGTGATCAACCCGAGAGCTGGGGCTAGTATACATGAGATGAAAATGAGCTATACAATGTGCTCTTTTATAAGCTAACTTGCAACACATGAAAAATCTGCCAAAAAACTCCAAAACCCCTCTTTCACAAATCAAAATATAAAATCTACGAAGTTGCTTTTCAGGATTTTCAAATTATTATTTAATTGCTACAATGGTTAATTATGAGCCCTTGGATCTTATACGTTAATATTTTGACAAGTATCATTTTCTTTTGACTATAAAAATTGTGTTTCCATCTTTGACGTAAAATTAGGGTTTGACTTTTGATCATCAATCTATTGCCAAATAGACAAGTCTTATATATGGTTGGATGTATCTCGTTGAACTCTATAAGAATATATAATAAAAAAATAGGAAAATTTTATGCATCTTTGACTTTGTTGACCAACTTTTTACCTTACTTTGACATGCAAATTTGAGCTCCCTTGTGGAAGATTGCTTATATTCCTTGTTACGCTTATGTGTTCCTCGAGTAGCTTTGATGTGAAACTTTTGCCTATACATGGGCACTTTTTACTCTAGTGTTGGATAGAGGTTTTTTCCCCATGTTAACACATACATGATTCACTTATATGTGGTGGTACTTTGTAGTTAGGGATATTATTCAGCTCTTAGTTCAATTCAATTCATTGTCAATAGAGAGAGCTATTCCAATCATCCATCTTCTGCGTGTGTCTTGCTGCATTTGTGCTCCTTGTGTGTGCTTCTTGTGTGTCTCTTGCACTTCTACACACACTTAATAGTGGTATCAGAGCAGGTTAAAATCCTTCTCAAGTTTTGATTTTTTGTGTCGTGGCATGCGTGTACTTTTAGTAGTACAAATTGACTTGAGAGCATAGAACAATGAATTTTGGCAGCCAAGGAGCATTTCCACCAGTTGCACTAGAGTTTTATCCACATTTTGAAGCCATTCGTGCAGTCAAAATTGCCATCAGAGTGATGGTTTGTGAGCTGAAATTTCAGCATTCATTTGAACTTTCATCAAAGTAAAGACTTTGTCACATTCTTTTTCTTTTGTGAAATGGCGGGCAACAATGACTTGGTTGGCATGCATCAAGCTGAAGATAAGCTTGATGGGATCAACTATCCAATGTAGGGGAAAAGCAAGTATGTTTCAACTTTGGGTTCATCAAAGCCAAAGCCTCAATCTTCCTCTTCCACTCATTCATCTAATGGTGCTCATTTTCAAAAGAAGATGAGATGCAAATATTGCGAGAAGGTTGTTCATACTATTGATGAGTGTAGAAAACTTGCTAAGTGCAATGAAAAGTAGAGGAGTCTGGCATGTATATCATTGAAAATTCAACAAATGCAAAGAATGATGAAGCTAACATGGCTCAAGATTTTTGGAAACATGTGTTGTTAAATTTAATTATGATGCATCTTCACATTCTAAATGTATGGTTGTGAGTGAGGCTAATTCAGATTTATTCTTTGATAGTGGTGCTTCAAAGCATATAACTTTCATGCAAAAAGTTTTTTGCATCTTTGAAAGATGCACCCAAAGGAGGACATGTGGTGTGTGCAAACAATGCCTCTTATCCTATCATTAGAGTAGGAGAAATCGAGCTTCCAACTACAAATGGAGGTGTGATTCTCTTTAACAATGCATTGTATGTGCCCAGTATCAAGAAGAACTTAATTTCAGTTCCATTGATTGCCAAAGCTCGAGTTCATGTACACTTTGTTGATGATAAGTGTATGGATCATGATTTGAGCAATGGTCATATTATCATGATGTACGATACATTATGTAATGGTTTGTATGGCATGGATGCATACAAGAGGGCTGCCTCAAATGCCTTGGTTGCTCATACTTCTTCCATGGCTGAAATAGAGCTTTGGCATGCTCGTTTTGGTCACTTGAACTTCAATAGTTTGCTTTACTTGCAAAAGAAGGACATGGTTATTGGTTTGCCAACACTTGAGTCCATTGAAAAGCATGCATGTGAAGGGTGCATTCTTGGAAAAATGCATCGTGCTTCTTTTCCAAAAGACCTGCCAAAACTCCATTTTTTGGGAAACATGTATATTTTGTTACCTTCATTGATGATGCTAATCACCATACATGGGTGTATCCTATGAAAGCAAAGAATGAAGTATTTTCTCGCTTCAAAGCATTTTTAGTTATGATTGAAATTTTTTCTTCAAACAAGCTCTTGACTTTACGCACAGATCATGGTGTTGAATACATGTCACATGAGTTTAATGATTTTCTTCATGAAAGAGGTATTTCACACCAATGTATGGTGCCATATACACCTTAGCAAAATGGTATTGCCAAGAATAAAAATAGAACTCACCTTGAAATGGCACAATGTATGGTTAAAGGAAAGCACCTTCTTGATAAGCTTTGGATGGAAGTAGTCATGTGTGCAAACTATGTGTTGAATCATTGCCCTACAAAAGCATTGAGAGTCATCACTCCTTATGATGCTTGGAATGGACATAAGCCTAAGGTTAGTCATATGCGCGTGTTTGGTTGTTTGGCATATGCTCTTGTGCCATCACAACAACATCACAAACTTGATGACAAGGCAAAGAAATGTATATTTGTTGGTTACAGTGATGAAAGTAAGGGATATTGCTTGTACCATCCATTGACGAACACGAGTATTGTGAGTCGAGATGTGGTATTTGCTGAAAATTCAAATTTCCCTCTATTTGAATGCAAAAAACAGACAACAATTAGCTCATAAGATGTGTTCAATACACTCATGTCTTTGTTCTAAAATGGTGCACTTGATTATGGCCATGTAGACTAGCAGCATGAGGCTCAAAGGGCTTAAAACATCCAGCAAAATAGAACTAAAAATGCAAATAATTTCCAGCCAAACATGGCTGACATTTTTCAACCAAAAATTATCGAAACTATTGGAAATTTCTAGCCACATATGGTTGAACATTTGCATCAAAATATGACTGAAAATGAGCATGAAATTCAGCCCACGCATGATGTACATGTTGATGATGTATTTCATAATGAACACATGCCCATCAAGAGTGCACAAAGTATGCCAAAGTGGCTGAAACAAACTTTGCAGGATAGCAAATTGAGTGCACCTTTACTTGGTAGAACAAGATCAAGCTCTCACCATGCATCAAGTAATTTTGTGGATCATTCTCTTTTTGCAACAACATGTAATGAAGAGCCACTTACTTTTCAAGATGCATGTGACGATCCACAATGGATGAGTGCTATCCAATCACAAAATGGATTCCATACATAGGAATGGTACTTGGGAGTGTGAATTGCCAAAAGGAAAAAATTGCCATTGGTACAAAGTGGGTTTACAAGATTAAGAGAAAGTCTGATGGTAGCATTGATCACTACAAAGCTAACTTGGTTGCCAAAGGATATGCACAACAATATGGCATTGACTATGAGGAAACATATTACCATTAGTGTCCATGTGAAAGGCCAAATGGACACCGAACACTTCCTTGTATATGTTCTTAAATAAAACATATAGTGGCATGGTGAGTCACAGACTGTAAGTTCGACCGCATCTGTAAGACCTAAGAAGTCTGAGTTCCTACTCCATGTATACTATGTTTTCTATGTATTCTGCAGCATCTGTGTGAAGTATTGTGTGCAGCCTCAGGAGCTCGATTTTCTACTCCGAGCATATCGTCATGGAGCTCTTGAGAAGGAGAGCGCACTGTGGTGCATCGGCATTGAAATACTTCACTGGTATCATAGCAGTTCGATGCAAAAAACTTTGTTCCTTTTGTGCGAGCGAAGCGGCCCCCCCCCAAGGCTTACAACTAAGGTGGCGATCAAGGCATAGACCTTAGCATACCTTGTCATCCAAGTCATCGAAGTCACCATTGGCTGCACGCGAGGGAGGACCTCAATGATCAAGGAAGATAGAGGTTCCTGGTACTTCTCGAGAGGTCACCCATCCTAGTATTGTTCCCCCTAGAGCTCGCTTAACCATGGCAATCTCTTGTCACTAAGCTACACTCTTGTGGTGTCTGAAGAAGGGGAAAGACTGAGATTGACATTACCTTGAACATGTTTTGGTCCCTCAAAGCTTCATTCTTTGCTTTCAAAGCCTATTCTTGAAGCATTTCTGGGTGTCTTTTGGAGCCATTTTGGAGTACTTTTGCACATAGTTCTCTTCACACAGGTCCATGAACATCAAGAAGAGTGTTCTTTGTACTTCTCAAATAATAAATATCAACCTTTGGGGCTATGTTTTCAGTCATACTTGCAAAACTACAGGTTTCTGAAAAGGTTTTCAGTTTTGATGGGAGCAACTGCTGCAAATTTATGCAAGTCTTTTGAGCCTAAAACATCAGAGTTGACATACACTTGCAGGTGTTGTTGGTTAGTTTTTGGGTTGTGCATTCAGCCTTTTAGTGTCATTTTACTACATATATTGAGCACATACACACTATGTACGCTTTTGTGGATATCGCTTATGTACATCCATGTGGTCATTGATATAACGGTTACGTTCTTGCATAAACCCTTTTACATTTGAAAAAGAGGGTCGTGGTGAGGTTTTCTTAATTGGGAGACACCCAGATGTTGGGATCTCCTCGGTGATGCATGTGGAAGACTTACCCAGCCTCGCCATAGGAGATGTATGATAGTTGTTCATAGGTGCTCGACAAGCCTAGTTGGCTTCTATTGGGTAATTGATTATATGCAGTGGAGTTAGTGATGCACTATGCAGGTAAACATGTCAGACTTGCAGTTTTATGATATTTTGACACTGGTCATATGCTCATTTTGTAGAGGATACTTTGGCAAAATTTTTCTATATTCTTGGTTTACTCAACTATACAGTGATTGATTTTCTCTTTGATACACTTATTCATTGGTGTTTGGAATCTTCTAGCTCCATTATCATTCTATTCAGTTCTCTACCATCATGGCATCAGAGGTCTCAAGCACATCTGGTGGATCAGGGTCTAGTGCTAGTGTTCCGAGGAGGAGTTATAACTTGTAGGGCAAAGACCATTTTGATATCCAAAAATTTGATGGCACAAACTTTGCTCTATGGAAGAATTAGATTAAAGATGTCTTGATTCAAAGGAGGCAATGGAAGCCAATAGGATTTCAAAGAACCCTACTGACATGGATGAAGATGATTAGGATGAGTTAGATGAAATGGCTAGGTCTACCATTCGATTGCACCTGGCAGATAATGTTTACTTTACAATATTAGAGTGCGAAAGTGAAGAGAAGCTTTGGAAGAAGTTATGCAATACATAGGAAAAAGAGACGGCATCAAATAAAGTGTATCTGATGAGAAAATTATATGACCTTTGCATGAAGGACACAAATAGTGTTGCTGCTCATCTAAATGAGTTTGATGCTATATTCTCCATGTTACAGGATCAGAAAATGGATATGGATAACGAAATGAAAATAGCACTGTTGTTATGCACCCTGCCATCATCATGGGATACATTTTGCATAGCTATTAGCAATAGTGCACCTGGTGGTAAACTCGTCTATGATGACACATGTGGAGCACTCTTGAGTGAGGCATCATAGAAAATCTATGGTTGGCACTCAGAGTGGAGATGTATATAATGTTTGTGATTCTTACCAAGGAAAGAATCAGCAATGTGGCAGGAGCAAGAACAAGGAAAACAATGTTGAATGGAATAAGAGTAAAAGTAAATCAAGGAAGAGGGATATAAGAAAGGACATATGAAGAAAGACTGTTATGCAAAGAATGCTAGAGGTAAAGGATAGAACGTTGATGGGCATGTTAAACAGTTACATGCACCATCTACCTCGACTGTGAAGATTGAAGAAATTAATGCTATTTCTGATGATGTTGATGTGTTGACACTTGATAGTGATGTGCCATCTGAGGTGCTTATGGTTGATTCTCTTTCCCACACATGCTTGGTAGATTTTGGTGCTTCTTTCCATGTGACACCACACTGAGAATGGTTCTCTAATTATGCAGCAAAGTCTCTTGGTACCGTGAGACTTGGTGACTCTTACCATTGTGATGTTGTGGGGATTGGAGATGTGGTTGTGCAGTTCATTGATGGTTCGCATAATGTATACCATGTACCTCAGCTATCACGTAGTTTGATGTCAGTTGGTCAACCTGATGACCTTGGTTACAAGGTGGTCTTCTATGCTCAGTCCTTTCGCATATCAAAGGGCAATATGGTTATTATAAAAGGAAGCAAAGTTGATTCACTTTATCCTTTATTTGTATCACAGAAAGAACACTTGTTAGCTATTACTGAATAGCCTATGGCTTGTATTTGGCATGGTTGTTTGGGCCATATATGTCGTAGTGGAATGGAAAATCTTTCTTGTTCTGGCTACTTACATGTGTTATCTTTCTCTGATTTTTTATTTTGTGAGCATTTTCAATATGGAAAGCAAACCAGAAATGTGCATAGAACGCACATTGACTCTTTACTTCAGCCTTTAGATCTCATTCATACAGATGTGTGTGGTCCTATGCCCACTAGGTCCTTAGGTGGTTCTCTCTACTTTGTCACTTTATAGATGATGCTACTAGAAAAGTTTGGGTATATCCTATCAAATCGAAGGATGAGGTATTCCCTACTTTCAAAAAATGGCTTGCTTTAGTTGAGACTGAAAAAGGAACTATGCTTAAGGCTTTACGTTCAAATAACCGGGGTGAGTATATCTCACATGAATTCAACCTTTTTTGTCAGTCTAGAGGGATTTGTAGAGAGTTTACAACCCCTTATACCCTTCTACAAAATGGTATAGCTGAGAGGATGAATAGAACTATTCAAGATAGGGTAGTCTCTATGTTGCATCATGCAAACCTCTCACAAGGCTTTTGGGAAGAAGCAGTATTGATTGCAATTCATGTGATTAACCTTTCATCTAGTAGTGCCAAAGGTCTAAAAGTGGCTCAAGAGTTGTGGACAGGGAAGCCACCATATTATGATCATCTTAGAGTTTTTGGGTGTGAAGGATATGTTCATATACCCAAGAATCTTAGACAAAAGTTGGACCATAAGTCAAAGAAATGCATTTTCCTTGGATATGGTTGAGAAGGACAATTTGGATATCACTTATGGGATCATGAAACAGGGATAGTGATCAGAAGTAGTGATGTCATTTTCAATGAGTCTAAGATGCATGAACAGCCCATTAAGGAGGTTGAAGTGAGAAGAGTGGTGTTTGAGGATACTAGTCCTCCAGTTAGCATGCATAAAAATGATGCACATAGGGATGTTCAAGAGAATGTCCATTCAGATCAGTCTGTACATGTTCCTGTTCAGCAACCATTGAGACTCTCTGCATGTGTCTCATAGCCACCTGATAGATATGTTCCAGGTTGTGATTTTGTTATGCTAACAGATGCTAGTGAGCCTTCTTGCTACAAAGAGGCTATGCACATAGAGGATCATGTCAAGTGGGAGCGTGCCATGAAGAGTGAGTTGGATTCTATTCGCAAGAATGGTACTTGGGATTTAGTAACTTTGCCAAAGGGTAGGAAAGCTTTACAATGTAAATGGGTATATAAGCTGGAATCCACATCAGATAGTGCTTCTCCAAAGTATAAAGCACGAATCGTTGCAAAGGGTTTTAAGCAACAACATGGTGTTGATTTCGAGGAAATCTTCTCTCCAGTGGTCAAGATGACTACCTTACGCATGTTGCTTGGATCCATTGCAATGGAGGACTTAGAGCTAGTCCAAATGGATGTGAAAACTGCTTTCTTGCATGGAGATCTTACATATGAGATCTATATGGAACAACCAGAGGGTTATGTAGTTCCTGGCAAGGAAAGTCTAGTTTGTAAGCTTAAGAAGAGTTTGTATGGACTTAAACAGTCCCCTAGACGATGGTATCAAAAGTTTGATGCTTTTATGAAATCCCAAGGATATTCTCGAAGCAATGAGGATCATTGTCTCTACACAAAGAGATGCTCAGATGGAAGCTTGATATGCTTGATACTTTATGTCGATGATTTGTTGATTGCTGGGAGGTCCTCTTATGATTTGTAAGTTCTCAAAAAGAAGTTGAGTTAGAAATTTGATATGAAGGATTTGGGGGATGCCAAACATATTCTTGGCATGCACATTACTCGTGATAGGAGTAAAAGATGCATATACTTGTCTCAAAGTGAGTACATATCCAAAGTACTTCCCCGGTTCAATATGTAGGGTGGAAAGGCATTGAGTACACCTTTACCCAGATATGAGAAATTGAGCAAGGATGATTGCCCCAAATCAGATGAGGAAAAGGAATTCATGACCAAAATTGCCTATCAGTCTGCTGTTGGCAGTCTCATGTACGCGATGGTAGCTAGGAGACCAGACATTGCATTTGCAGTGGGAGTTGTGAGGAGATATATGTCTAATCCTAGCAAGAAACATTGGGAAGCGGTCAAGATGATTTTGAGATATCTGAGTGGCACTAAGGACAAGTTTCTATGCTTAGGTAGAGGGAAAGCATCCATTATTGGTTACACAGATTTTGATTATGGTGGTTGTGTAGACAATTGTAAGTCTACATCAGGGTACATTTTTCATTTTGTTGGAGGTGCTATCTCTTGGAGATCTCGTCTTCAATAATATACAGTTGTTTCCACCACAAAAGCAGAGTATGTTGTAGCAAGTGAGGCATGTAAGGAAGCATTGTGGCTTTCTCATCTTGCTTGTGATATGGGTTTACCTCAGCATGTACCTCGCTTGCTCAGTGATAGTCAGAGTGCCATTGATTTGGCTAAGAATCCGGTCTATCATGCAAAGACCAAGCACATTGAGGTGAGGTATCACTTCATTAGAGATTGCTTAGCCATTGAGCGCATTATTCTTGAGAAGGTTCACACTCAGGATAATGTTGCAGATGCTTTGACTAAAGCTCTACCACAGGATAGCTTTCGACATTGTTGTCACTTGATGGGGGTTACTTGATTCTTGATCTTACATAGTCACTTGTATACTGTGTAACATGCCCATCAGGTGGGAGGTATAGTTTGTATACTTACACTCGGGTAAGTAAGCTTTAGCCATATTGGCCTTTAGTGGGAGATTGTTACTATTAGTGACCATGTGAAAGGCCAAATGGTTACCGGACACTTCCTTGTATATGTTCTTTAATAAAACATATAGTGGCCTGGTCAGTCACAAACTGTAAGTTTGACCGCATTTGTAAGACCTAAGAAGTCTGTCTTCATGCTCCCTTTGTAATGTGTTTTCTGTGTATTTTGTAGCATCTGTGCGAAGTACTGTGTGCGGCCTCAGGAGCTTGGTTTTCTACTCCGATCATATTGTCATGGAGCTCTCAAGAAGGAGAGGGTATTGTGGTGCATCGGCATCGAAATACTTCAAAAATTTTGCACCTACTTCATGCATGACAACCATTTGTACCGTGGTTGCATTGGCTGCCCATCGAGGTTGGAAAGTACATCACTTGGACATAAAAACAGGTTTCTTGAATGGTGATTTGCAAGAAAAGTTCTATGTGAAGCAACCTCTTAGATTGCCATAAAAGGGTAAGAGCATATGGTTTGTCGCTTGCACAAAGCCTTGTATATCCTCAAGCAAGTTCCATGTGCATGGTATGACAAAATCCATAAGCAGTTGATTGTTGTTGGCTTCACATGTAGTCCAATTGAAAGCACACTTTATGTACGCAAACATCTTGTAGTGATTGTTACTCTTGGCTGGGTCATGTGATGCAAAACTTGACATTCTTATGGCTGATTTGCAACATACTTTTGATATCACTTATCTTGGTCTTTTGAGCTACTATCTTGGGATCCAATTTGTATCCGTTGAGGGGGAAATTATCATGCATCAAGTAAAGTATGTTGAAAAACTACTTTAGTGTTTTGACTTTGAGGATTTCAAGCCAGTTTCCACACTAGTTGAGATAAGATTTAGATTCTCAGTTGAGGATTCCAGTGATGCCTTTGACACTTCTTTGTATCAGAAAGTTGTGGGATGTCTTATATATGCATGCAACACAAGATCACATATATAGTATGAGTTTCCCAGTTGAGTCGATTCATGCATAGCCCTGACACTAAGTATTGGCAAATGATGAAATGTGTGTTCAGATATGTTAAAGGCACTTTGAGCTTAGGTCTCTTTTATGGAAGAGATATTCAGCCATGTTTGCATGCTTTTACAGATAGTGACTGGGCTGGTTGTTATGATATTCACATGTTCACTAGTAAGAAGCAACCTACAATGGGGACATCGAGTTGTGAAGCTGAGTATAGGGTAGTTTTCACAACTACAATGGAGTGTATATGGTTGAGATGCCTATTGATGGATCTTGGCGTGGATATTGATGCTACTATGCATATTCTCATTGATATTCAAAGTGCATTGGTTGTTACACGAAACCTAGTGTTTCATGCACAAACCAGACATATTGAGGTGCATTATTGTTGGAGAAAGTCTTTGACAAGCCTAAGTATTGGCTTGAGTCCCACAAATTCATAGAAAAAGCTTTAAAATGAAGACTATGTAAAGTTCACTTGTAAACTACTCTTGTAACTTTTTGAAGACTTTACTTAATGTAAAAGTGAAAGAATCTTAAGTGGTTGAGTCCACTTCATCAAAAAGGGAAAGAGGAGCCACGGATTTGTGATTTGTGGTAGATAGAGAATCAAATCAATCACTAATTGATTGGACAGTGATTGAGGGAAGTTAGCCTCCGAAGCTCAACTATAAATAGATGGCAACTTTAGTCGTGGTTAGAGAGACCTCAGAGAAGACCTCGAAGAGCTGAGCTTTATGCCATATCAAGGTGTGATTCTAAGGCACACATATGTATCAGTAAGTCCATTGTATTGTACAATCAATATACTTTCATTTTCATGATCATATCAGTAAGTCCATTGTATCATGATCATATCATGATTCTAAGGCACACATATGTATCACTAAGTCCATTGTATTGTGCAATCAATATACTTTCATTTTCATGATCATTTGAGTTCATATTTCCATGTTCTTGTGAAGTGTACTACTCACTGCCATATCTCTTAGTTTTCTCACTCAGATTGCAGAGATGGTTTCTCTGAGCTTGGTGCATCGTTTTCAGTGACTTAACTTGGTAAATCTATAAGTCTACTATATGCTCACCAATTTTCATTTCATTTGGGTGTTGCAATCTTCAGTTATGTTCAGTTGACGTCAACCCTGTTTGTTCATTTTCACTTCTCTGTTAGGTACCTGACTTTTTTACTCACCTTGTCAGAGCTGTTTCTCGGTGTGTAATTACTCAAGTTCAATGATTTCAAGCTTTTTGGATTCAACATACTGTCTAGTATAAGCATACAAATTTTCATAATCATTGGGTTCTCAAATCTTGAGTTATGTTTAGTTTTCTGCTCACTAGTCTCATTACTGTAGTAGCTCGTGAAAATCGGGATGATGTCATCACTTGTTAAACATCATTCTCAGTGTGTGGTTCATTATTTTTGCTAAGATTACTCTTTAAGTTAACTAGATTTTCCCAAAAGGAATTAATCTAATTGCTGTTGTGCTCAGAGAATTATGCAAAACATTGGACAAGGGTATGAACCAAAATAGCAAGTTCCTCACCTCTGAGCTAACTCCAACTTATCTGTTTTGATCTATCTTTTTGAGAGTGATCTTCCAAGGTACATAGGGTGTCTAATACACCCCTTGACAAGATAAAAGGGCCCACAACACATCTCTATACTTCATTTGGCTGGTGTACTGCAAAGTTTTTGCAGCAGCACTTCATCTTCATCATCTACAAATCCATCTCTTCATAGTGGTATCAGAGCAAGGTTGGACAACATGGCAGATGGATTTCCTTCATCAATTGACAAATTGGATAGAGGTAAATACTCAGCTTGGTCATTAAGAATGGAAGATTATCTCCAAGGTAGAAGTTTATATGGTTATGTGGCTGGAGATGAAGTTATGCCAAGTTTCAAGAACAAAAGTCAACCAACACAAGAAGAGCAAGAAAGATTGAGCACATGGTGCTCCAAGGATTCAATTGCAAGGTCTTATCTCCTCAACTCTATCTCAGATTTTTTGTTGCCTCACATTAGAAGTTGTAAGACATCTCAGGAAGTGTGGGATGCACTTGAAGCCTTCTTCTCTTCAAGTACCAAAGCTAGGAAGCATGAACTATGGCTGGATTTCACAACTCTCAAGAAAGCTCCCAAACAAAATGTGACTGATTTTGTCACAAAGCTCAAGGACATAGCAGATAAGTTGGGAAGCATTGGAGAGGTAATAGATGAAGAGCAAATTGTTAGGCAGGTCATCAATGGCTTGAAGGTAGATGACAAGTGGGAAGAATTCACCACATCTATGGATTTGTACATGGACATGCATGTACCTGATTTCAATACACTCATTGGAAACTACTTACTCAAGAGGCAAAGCTTATAAAAAAATGGAGAAAGCTCTCGATTTGATGGTGGGGGCTCTTCCATGCTTGAGTTCTCGCACAATTTTTCCTCCACATCACCAAGGAACTCTCATTGCATTGTGCACTATTTTTTGCTAAGTTAATGGCCTCTGGTAGAGGTTCATTTCTTTCATGAACAAATCCTCCTGTGACAAGGTTGGGGAGATCCATGGGCACAGGCTCAGGTTCCTCATTGATAATGAGCATTTTTCTGACAATGTAAGAAAGGTACCTAGGACACATCCTCTTCCTTTTGTTATAGTGTTTTATTAAGGGCATTGTGTCATCCAACAAGTGCCCTGCATCATGAACAATTTCCATGAAGTGCTTTAGGGGATTCATAAAAGCTTCATCACCTTTATGAATTCTATGATTTCCTTGAGCACATCAGAATTAAGTTGGATTGTCCCATTAAGATCTAGGGCTCTAGATACAAGGTCATACACATATGTTCTACAGTGATTGCTATGGTGTTCTTATTCAAGGAGTGCTTTTAGCTCTTCTTGGTTACAAAAGTGAGAAATGAGAGTATATGACTTGCTTTTATAGTTGTTTTAATTTTTTCAAGTGAATGGGACCCATTTAAAGGTAAAAATAACAATTGTAAATATAAAAATCATGCATAAAACTCCTAGAAAAAAAATTGACTCATAAAAATGATTAAATAGATAATCATTTAACATGATAAGAAAAACCAAACCTATAGAGTAGAAAAAATAGAAATCTTGAAATTCTAAAATTGTAATACTATCATGGAGAAAATTGTTCTAGAAAAAATAGAAAATTGTACATTTTATAGAGTAGAAAAAATAGAAATCTTGAAATTCTAAAATTGTAATTCTCTAGTAATACATTCAGTATTGTGTGTTTGTGCTCCAAGCTTCTTCTTCTTCCTTGTGCTGTTTGCATGCTTCCGCAGACGTCTATCTCCAACAATTGGTATCAGAGCAGGTCGTCGCCTCATCTAGGGTGCCGTCGACACTCCTCCGTTTGCAGTCTCAGATTCGCACGAAATTTGGTGAGCATACTCATGATTCGCTCATTTCGGCATCCGAACGCAATATCGTAGCGCTTATGTAGGCTATTTCGTCTTTTTGTGCCAAAGCTATATACCAGTTTTTGTTCGCTAGTATAAGCGTCTCGAAGTTTGCTACAGGTCTAGTGGAATTCGTCTGGGTAGTTCTGTTCAACTTTTTGAGATACAGTCAATTTTCTGCATCAAGGTATTTTAGTCACCGGCCATGGCTGAAAGCAGTGATGTATTCCGTATGTTGGCTGTTGAGGATAAGTTGGATGGTACCAACTACCCGTTATGGGCTTATATGATGCGACATGTATTGGTTGCAAAAGGATTGTGGAACATTGTGTAGGGTGTTGAAAGACGTCCTGTTACACCTCTGACTACAGGTACTGTAAATACAGGTGCTGGAGCTGATGAAGATGGTGTCGAAGATGATATTCCGCAGATTCCTGTTTGTGTTGTTGTTTCTGTTGCACCTACTGTAGAGCAGATTTGTTGGGATGGCAGAGATGCCCAGGCACATGCATTGATAGCTTTGTCTGTCAAACATGCCATTGTTCCTCACATTCGCTCTTGCAGAATAGCTAAGGATGCTTGGGATACACTTATCACATTGTACCAAGCTAGGAATGAGGCTCGTGTTGCTTACCTCCGAAAACAGTTGGAGAGTGAGCACATGAATGAAGGTGATTCTATGGATAGTTTCCTAACGAAGATCAAAGACTTGAAGGAACAGTTGATTTTTGCTGATGAGGTTATACTAGATAGCTCACTTGTGCAGACCGTTCTGAATGGTCTTCCTGATTCATATCAGAGTTTCGCTTCTACTCTTCGGTTGATGATGAAAGGCAATCCAAATACCTTATCATTTGAGGAGTTAGTCTCTGTTCTGTTGCAAGAAGATCAGTCCAGGCAAAACAGGCCCATTATGCGAGTTGAAGCTCAAGCTTTCCTGGCTAGTTAGAAGGGCAAAGGAAAATGGAGCTCTTCAACTAGTAAGCAGAAATCTGCTAATTTTGCATATTCGAAGAAGGAAGATAAAGATGAGAAGAAATCAGAAAAGCAGAAATTGTTTTGTAAGTACTGTAAAGGGAATGATCATATCATAAAGAACTGTCCAAAACTGGCTGCTAAAGAGGCAAAGAAGAAAGAGGTTGGAATGGTTGTTGCAGAGGCCTCTACACCAAAAACAGAGTCTGCAAATCTTGTGCAGGAAGAAGAATGGGCGTTTACTACTGTCTGTAGTTTTGACCCATCTTCTCATGAGCAGTGCATGTCTACAGTAGACTCAGATGTTTGGTATTTTGACAGTGGGGCGACCAAACATATTACCTCGCAATGCAGTTTCTTCTCTTCACTCGAGCCTGCCCCTACAGGGAATATTGTTACATGTGCCAACAACTCCTCTTATCTTGTCATGGGAGTTGGTAAGATCATTCTGTCTACTCTTAGCAGAATGGAGTTGTTGAACGAAAGAACAGGTCACTCATGGAGATGGCGAGGTGCATGGTCAAGAGTCAAGCTTTACCACATAGTTTTTGGCTTGAGGCTGTCATGTGTGCAGCATATGTACTGAACAGGTGTCCCACTAAAACACTGCAGTCTATCACTCCATATGAGGCTTGGCATGACCGCAAGCCATCTATTGCTCATCTGCGTGTTTTTGGTTGTTTGGCATATGCACTAGTGCCTGAACAACATCGCAGAAAATTGGATGATAAGGCTGTAAAATGTATTTTTGCTGGGTACAGTTCTGAAAGTAAAGGCTATTGTCTGTATCATCCACAGACTAAACGCATTCTAGTTAGCCGTGATGTTGTCTTTGTGGAAGATGCTATTCAGCCATTGCTTTCATATACTAAGGAGACATCTGTTAGCTCCAAAGACATGTATGATACTTTGATGCCTCTTTTTACAGGTGGACAATCTAGTGCTGGTCCTAATGAGGCAACTTCTCAGCCTTTGCAAGCTTCATATGATGATGCAAATCATTCCATTTCTGATGCAGATTTACATGATGCACTTGTTGATGAGAGAGTTGATATTGAGAAGGCAAAAACTATGCCAAAATGGCTGGTGCAGACTTTGCGTGACAGCAAATTAGATGCACCTTTGTCATATCATACTCGTTTAGGCTCTCATAGTGCCTCCTTTGCATCAGATTGCTATGCTATGGCTGCGTCTAGTCTCTGTGATGAGAATGAGCCTGTTTCTTTTGATGAAGCACAGAATTCGAAAAATTGGATGGCTGCTATGCAATCTGAATATGATGCTATAATGAAGAATGGTACATGGTCTTTATGTGACTTGCCTCCTAGGAAGAAGGCCATTGGCACTAAGTGGGTATACAAGTTGAAGCGTAAACCTGATGATACAGTTGACAGGTATAAGGCTAGGCTTGTTGCAAAGGGTTATGCACAGGAAAGAGGCATTGATTTTGATGAAACCTTTGCACCTACATGCCGTATGACTACTGTTTGGAGCATTTGTGCACTTCCAGCCTATCATGGTTGGAATGTACATCAGTTGGACATTAAAACAGCATTTCTGAATTGACTTGCATGAAGAAGTGTATGTTTTTCAGCCCCGTGGCTTTGTGCAGAAAGGACATGAAAACTAGGTGTGCAGGTTAAAGAAGGCATTATATAGTTTAAAGCAAGCACCACGTGTTTGGTATGAGAAGGTACATGCCTATCTGATTGCGCATGGTTTTGAGGACAGTCCAACTGAAAGCACCTTATATGTTAAGCGTGCTAATGATGTGTCTTGGAAGCAGTCAGAGGCACAGTCAGAGGCACAGACGACATGGAAGCATGTAAAGACGGAGCAGGGAGCCAGTCGGATCATTTTTTCAAACAATTATGTTTTTATTACCTCTTCAAATATCCAACAGTGATTTTCATCACTCTTGTAACATATGTAATATAGACAAAACCCCATTTTGTAATTCATAGCTCCATTTTGTGCAAGCCGAGGAGTCCTCGAGCTTGAGGAGCTTAGGTAGAATGCTCGTACCAATTTTGGTTATTTTTAGACATCGTTTACCCTTCCAAATAGCCTTTCTATTTTTTAACTAGGCCGGTCACTAGATGTGGAACCGGTCAAAACTAGTCTAGAAACTATAAAAAGAGCTAGAGAGCTCATTTTTGAGGTGGGTTCATGTTGGTTAGTGTGAGCTTAGAGCTAGTTTGAGCTTGTAATAGTGTTCTTGAGTAATTGAGCTAACTTCCCACCTTCTATTGTGTCTTGCTTGTCTCTTCATTGTGTGTGTGTATGTGTGTGTGCATCTTTGTGCTTCTCACCTTCACTCTCACATCATCTCACGTTCACGATCTTCATATCACTCCTACCTCTCCCACGGATTGACATTAAGGAGGTGAAGCTTCTTAACGTGGTTCTCACCATTGTGCTAGAGCAACACCAAATTTGGCGCCGTTGTCGGGGATCGAGTCTAGGACGAATGTGTGATGGTAAGAGTATAGCAAGAAGTGGCGTTGGAAGGTAAAAATTTCAGTTTTTGTTGTTGTTTTTACTTAGTTTTTAGTGTTTTTCACCTCCCCCACACTCCATCTTCATCATCGCATCATCGTCTTCATCTCCAAAAAAATCAAAAAATTCACCATATCCACCCATTCACCTCATTTCCCCTCATTTGTGCATGCGAGAGAGCGAGAGAGAACTTTTGTGCTTGTGTGTGCTTGTGTTTTCTTGAGTTTTCTTGCAGGTACAGAGCTCCAGTGCATCAGGAAAGCTTGGAAAAGGTAAAAATTCACTCTCTGTCAAAGATCTGCCGAGTGTGGCGGACCATCGCGATGGTCTGCAACCTTCGGAATTCTTGGTAGGCGACCACACCACGAGGTAGGCGACCCTTGCGCTTGCACAAATCCACAGGCGCATCTCAAAAATTCACACTTTGGTGGACCATCGCGATTGGCTCGGACCATCGCGATTGTGTCGCACCATCGCGATAGGCTCAAGCCATCGCGACGGCTCGGCCGGACCATCGCGACGGTTCGCTTTTTCAGACCATCGCGACGGTTCACTTGAGCCATCGCGACGGTCCACTTGGACCATCGCGATTGTTCAGCTTACCCCGGACCATCGCGATTGGCTTATGCCATCGCCACGACAGTGCCACGTGTCAAGTTAGACCATCGCGACGGTTCATTTTTTGGACCATCGCGACAGCCCAAAATCGGACCATCGCGATAGGCTCACGCCATCGCACTTGTGACCATCGCGACGGTTCACTTCGGACCATCGCGATTGTCCACCTTTGACCGTTGACCGCGCCATCGCGATTGTCCGCCTGATCACGCCATCGCGATCGTTCACTTCGGGCCATCGCGACGGTTCGACCTCACGCCATCGCGATCGTTCACTTCGGGCCATCGCGACGGTTCACTTTTTCGGACCATCGCGATTGTCCAAATCCCACGCCATCGCGACGGTTCAATTTTCGGGCCATCGCGACGGTCCATTCCCACGCCATCGCGATCGTTCATTTCGGACCATCGCGACGGTTCACTTTTTCGGGCCATCGCGATTGTCCAAATTCCACGCCATCGCGACGGTTCGCTTGGACCATCGCGACGGTCCCAGACCATCGCGATTGTGCACCCCCATCGCAAATTTTAGGCTCCAATTTTTGACCAATTTTGAGGGTATTTTTGAGAAATTTTTGGACCATTAGACTCATAGGAGACCCCTTAGCTCATATCTGAAGGAAAACTTGATTGTCAGTTTTTACCCCCCAGGGGCCTGAACGCTCATAACTTTTTCATCCGAAGTCCGTTTTTTGAGCCAGGGGGCACACATTGAAAATTTGGGCAAAAAGGGAAGGGACTAAAAGGTGTATATACTCAAGTGCTTGATCATTCAATTGTGAATTGGTCTAATATTGGAATTTTTCTAGGTCTAGCAAGGGCAATCAAAGGCAAGCAAGTAAGGCAGTGAAGACAGTAAAGCTTGGGAAGCGCGGCTTCTTGGGCATCAGAGCAACAGAAAAGCCGACTCGAGGTTGGAAGATTACTCAACCCCCTCAGTCAATTCTTAGCTTAGGTTAAACGGTAGTTGTGGATTAAAGACGATAGGAACGCCTCAAGTTCAAGATACCTAATTCTTTCAAGTTCAAGACTAAAGATAAAGGTGTGTGACGAAAACCTAAAGGAAAGAACATAAGTCTGACGGAACGAGAACTCAAAATTATAACAGAAAGTCGAATTCCTGACGCATAAATTAAGACAAGAATCCAAAGAAAAATTAAAAAGAATCAAGAAAGTAATAACAAAGAACCAGTGACGATCTAAGTGTGTGACTTAGTGTGCAAGGAAGAAAATTAATGAACCTTAGATCAGGGAGACACATAGGTAAGTCGGACCGTCGAAGCCTTAGATCATCAGAGGCTAGTGTAAGAACTACTGCTTGATCGTGGGCTCAGCAATTGAATAGTAATTACCCCTACGAGAGCTCAGAGACTAGCGAATCAGAAATGGCATTTAGCGCAGACAGACCAGAAGGAGGGCCTCATGTAGTATACCTAGAAAAACCAGAAGGACCCTATAGAACGCAATTAGAGTTTCTCCGAACCAACCGATTAGGTGCTCGCATCTATGAGGATGGTTTGCAAAGGCAAGTGGTGCAACTGCACAACCCTGATCAACCCATTGGATTGGAAAGACCAGTGGTGAAATTTGAGAGAGACGCTTACATAGACAAAGAAGGAACCATGTACGTTCTAAGTACGCAGCCAAACGATACTAATGAGTTTGGCACAATTCAATTAGAGACGGAAGCGAAATTTCAAGGAAAAGAACCGTTAGAAGAACCTAGAACACCTAGAGGGAAATCCGTATTAACAAGAGTACTCATCCCAGAATGGATCCCTCAAGATAACAGGAGCATCGAGTTGTTTGTAAATAAAGAGACAGATGAAGCCTTTTGGAGGTACAGAAAGGAACACCCTGGTGAGATAGGCATCATTACAATTTATGAATTCAAGGACCCAGATACACCTGGAAAGGTTGTATACCTGGATGAGACTTCAGAAAGAGTCTTCGTGGTGCCTGAGCACGCTAAAAACACATACACATGGAGAGGTGAATTGATATTCCCTCCATCTAGAACGAACATAAATACAAGTCAACAAGGGGCAGGAACATCCTCAGCCCATGGAAATCAAAGAGAAGGAAATAACGAGAGACCGGAAGTAAGCTTCACTCACCCCATAGGGAGAGATAGAACAACCACGAACACTAATAGAGCGGAGAGACAAAGAGATCATGGAATACTAGGTGGTAGAGATGATTTTCCTCTACCTAGACCACGTGAACACGCAAGAGTTTTGAGACCCACTCAATTAGTAAAATCAATGAAGAATTATTTTGATGGGACAGGAGATCCCTATGACCATGTTGCAGAATTCAAGCAAGTACTAAGAGCAGAACAAGTCGAGGACATGTTCACGCAATACAATGCATTTGGACTAACGTTAAAGAATACCGCTTTAACTTGGTTCCAACCATTGCAACAAAGGCAATTTAGAGACATCCATCACTTGTTGGAGTCATTCATCACTGAATTCTCTAAAAGTGGGATTAGGCATGACACGTCTTTGTTGATTCATAGCTTTAAACAAACCCCTCAGGAAACAGTTAGACTGGCAGGACGTAGATTCAGACAATATGTTGAACGATGTCCAATACAAGAGCTACCCTCACAAGCTAAGCAAGTGTCTTTGTTTTTAGATGGCTTGTTGAGCGCTAAACTACGCTCCTATGTGTACCTAAAAGAACCCAGAACGCTAGAGGAGTGTGTAAGAATATGTATAGACATCGAGGATAACCTAGGAGAGGAATTAGAACTCTCAAAGGTCTATAAGGACTCAGATTGTTCTTCTCTAGCATCCACAAAATTGTCTAATTCGATAGAGGACCTAGCAGAAAAAGTGGCCCAAAAACTAGGAGTTTCTAGTAAACAGGTGCCCAAGCTACCGACTAACGTACGTTGTTACACTTGTGGTGGAAATCATTTGGCAAACGTGTGTCCCAATGCACCTCAACCTCAAGCCAACCCTAGTGGCCAATACTGTACAATTGAGAGAAGATACACGAATCATACGGCTCAGGACTGCCCATACAACAAACAAACCGTGAGACAGAACTATCCGCAAGCATACCCGCAGCCAGGTAGGTATCAAGGCCAATACAATGCTCAGCCTTATTACTATAGGCCTCCTCAGAACTACCCATACCAGGCTCAACAGAGACCTCAACCCGTCTTAGCTCAGCAGCCACCCCCACCAGCGAATGTCATCTCAGTCAAATACGCTGCTGCAGAAGAGAACCTAAGTAGGGCTTTAGTGCCTTCTTCACCCTTGATCACAGAAAGTGACCCGAACTCAAACAGTTTTGACTCTACTCATGTAACTAGTCCACCCGCTTATTACACGGAGTCACCAGAACATGTGGAGACATATCATTATGATAGTCCACCAATGGAACCTAGTTGGGAGCCAGACTATACTAATGTGATGTACGCAAACCCAAACCCACGGCCCCAATTGAGACAACAGAGACCACAGGGCCCTAGAGGACCATGCTTTAGGTGCCAAGGAGATCACTTCATAAAGGATTGTCCACATCCCCCAATAGCAAGGCAATCACAGTACTATAACATACAATGCTTTTGTGCCGATTGTGGTAAAGAGCACATAATCAAAGATTGTCCTAAGAACCCAGTTAACGCTTCGAATGTGACACCGATCAACGTGATAGGTATTGTAAACAACGCAGATGGATCCAACCCTACATATGTGCCTATCCAAGCTATAACCAGAGCCCAGGCGCTCTTACGAAACCAACAGCTTAATCAAGAGAAAGTAGCCGGAACTAGTGAAGTTGCAGAATCTAGCAGTAAAAAGACAAAATCTTGGAAAGATTCTAGAGAAAGAATAAAGAGAAAATGGAGTAAAAAGATAAGTGAGTTGGAAGGAAGTTTAAGGGAATCTAGAGCCAAAATACAAGAATTGGCTTCACAAGAATTAAACCAAGAAAATCCAGCTCAGAAATCAGGATCAGTTTTAGCAGAACCCATACCAGAAGATTTAGACATGATGTTTCGTGCATATCAGGCTAGAATAAAAGAGGGACCTCAAGTAACGGAAATGAGTAAAAACTACCCTCGAGCTGATCTAGAAATTGAGAGAACTAAACTTTGCATGAAGATGGTAGAGTTAGCACAAGCTTTGTTCGAAGCCTCTAGATATCTTAATTGGAATAACATGGCAAAACCGGAATTACACTTTCAAGGACTAATGGAGAGACTAGAATACTTGATAGAAAGCAAAGAGAAAAAGGATCAGCCTAGGAACCCTATTGTCACAGAGACACAGGAGAGGAATGCACCATCCCTGTCTCAAGTGCCCAATACAGAAAGTCAAGATAACATATCCTCCATACATAGGTACTCACATGAATTTTTGAGAGAAATACAAGAAGAGAAATGGAGAAAAGAACACGGAACTCATCCTCCCATTCAAGAAATAGACAATTTGCAGGAACAATTTCCCCAAGACATCCCCTCTATATATGATGAGGTAGAGGTGGAACAACTGAGTGAACCCACAGGATTTGAATCCAATTCTTTACAAGAATTACCTCAGTTCACAGGACCTTGGGAAGCCAAGTCTATTAGTATGAGAGCACCCACGATAATAGTGAGGAATGAAGAATCAGTGATCCCTAGGAACACGGAAGTGATCAAGAACACGAAAGTACAATGTAATCTCACTTTGGAGGAATTGTTAAAGGTAAAACCAGAATTGTGGAAGCATGTAGCAAATCAATTCCCTGAGCTTGCTACCACACCCTCTCAGATAGGATCACGTACGAAGGTACCAGAGATACCCGTGGAAAAGATTGGAGACGTAAGCGAAGGAGAGGAAGGTAACACATATCTTCCAATAACCTATCAGGGCTACACCACGAAAGCCATCTTAGATTCAGGAGCCGGAGTAGCCATCACTACCACCGCTTTGTGGAAACGTTGGGGTAAGCCAGCACTCAAACCCACCAGGATGAAACTACAAATGGCTGATGGACACATAGAAAAACCGTTAGGCTTACTAGAAGGCATATCCCTCACCACTTGTGGTGTGGAATTTGAGCATACCTTTGCCATTTGTGACTTTGCGAAAAACCGTGCGTATGAGATGATATTGGGACGACCATTCATGCGTCAGTTGCAAATTGTACAGGATTGGGGAACTAATTCTTTGTACTTGCAACATTTAGGAGTGACTACCAAAGTCAATCTTAAAGACTATTCACATAGAGATGTACCCCCAATACAATGGAATACCATCCATAAAACACCAGTAGAGACGGAATCCGTGCACTCATTAGAATCAGATCCTTCTTGGTTGCATGAGGATACCCATCTATGGATGTGTAAAGTAGCCAAACAAGAGGAAGAACGATTAGAAGCAAGGACCTTAGGTGCAGAACAACATCCACGAACCCTTCAAGATCCAGCATATGCACCTGTAGTATTCCCAGACGAAGAGTTTGAACCCCATGGTTGGGCGGAAATACTAGCAACCATGGATGTAGCCATCAATGAAGAACAATGGACACCCCACTGTGACGAGGATGGCTATGACATTTCAGTTTTCACGATAGAGCCAATCATGGGCGATGCAATTTTAGAAGAGTGTGAACCTAGCACTGATGCATTTGAGGACGCAAGCGATTTTGATCTAGAATCAATTCTCATGGACCCACCCTTTGCATCAGAGGAAGAATATTTCTACGAAGTAGAGACTCACACTCAGAGACATGAGGAGATCACGAATGAAGTGAGATTAGCCACGGAAGTGACTGATAAGAGTGAAGGCAAGAAAAGAAAGAAGAAAGAAACCATGTCAGAAAAAGAAGACTCTTTATTTGAAGTACCCGAGAATTTCAAGAAATATGAAATTGAAGATAGAAGAATCATGGTACGAATGCCTAATAGAAAAGCGAATGATGGACAAGTATATGATAACCGAGAGAAAACCAAGAAAGTAATAGTGGCCATAGAAGGAGAAGAAGAAAAATGCACATACGTAGGGCATGATTTGACGAAGGATGAAGAAGAAGAGTTAGTTGCCCTATTGCGCGAATATAGAGATGTTTTTGCTTGGAGTTACAAAGACTTGAAAGGAGTAGATCCAGATATATGTTCTCATAGAATCCCTATGACTCCAGATGCAAAACCGACAAAACAGAAACCGTACACGTACAATGATAACTACGCTGCGAAGATTAAAGAGGAGATAGATCGCTTGATAGAAGCAGGATTCATTTACGAAATTGAACATACCGAATGGGTATCCCCCATTGTGGTTGTGCCCAAGAAGAATGGAAAATTGCGTGTGTGTATTAACCTTAAAAAAGTTAATGCCGCCACGATTAGAGATAGTTATCCTCTTCCTATCACAGAACACCTATTGGAAAGAGTTGCGGGCAAGGAAGTTTACAGCTTTCTTGATGGATTCTCAGGCTATAATCAAGTAGCCATTGCTCCAGAAGATCAACACAAGACGGCTTTTGCCACTGAATGGGGCATATTTGCATTTCGTGTGATGCCATTTGGCTTGACAAATGCACCCGCTACTTTCCAGCGACTCATGTGTCATGTTTTTAAGGAATTTTTACGCAAGAGCTTGGAAGTTTATGTCGATGACTTATGTGCTCATTCAAATGTAAGTGAGACACATATCCCAGAGTTAAGACAAATATTTGACAAATGTCGAGAATATCAGGTTTGTTTGAACCCAGAAAAATGCATTTTCATGGTCAGACAAGGCAAAATTCTAGGACACATTGTGTCAAAAAATGGAATCTCGACGGACGAGGAAAAGGTGAAGGTAATTGCAGAATTACCTAGACCGACTAATGTGAAAGAGGTACAGGCATTTATGGGCCATTGCGGATATTATAGGAGATTCATACATATGTATGCAATCATAGCCAAGCCTTTGTACTCTCTTTTAACCAACTTTGAGTGGACAGATGAATGTGAAAATTCATTCAATGAACTTAAACGACGCTTGTGCTCAGTACCTATATTGACTACCCCTGATTGGAGTAAGCCATTTCATGTACATGTGGATGCATCCAATAACGCCATAGGATGTGTGTTAGCACAACCCACGAATGAAGGTAACATAGATCTCCCCATAGCTTACGCTAGCAGACAATTGAACGCAGTAGAAAGAAATTACACCACGACGGAACGAGAAGGATTAGGGATGATCTACGCTGTAAAGAAGTTTAGGCACTACTTGTTGGCCAACAAATTCAAGTTCTTTACAGATCATCAAGCCCTATTGTACTTAGTCAACAAACCATGTAACACAGGACGATTGATACGTTGGTTTCTATTACTCATGGAGTATGATTTTGAAGTAGTAGTCAGGAAAGGAAAGACGCATCTTAGAGCCGACCACCTTTCAAGATTAACCTCAGGAGAAGCTGCTCAAGGAGTAGCGGATGAGTTACCAGATGCATACTTGTTTAACCTTGAGATAGCACCAGAATGGGCTAAGCCTATAGTCCCTATTCTGACATACGGACCCAAGAATCCTAAGATAAAGATCAAAGAGGGAGAGATTACCAAGTCTCAGAGGTACCAAATCATGGCAGGAAGTATATATAAACAAGGTAATCAAAAGATTCTTGCTTGTTGTGTAGATGAATCAGAACATGCGAATTGGTTGCAATTAGCACACGTAGGTGCACTAAAGCAACATCATCCAAAACATCGAACATTACAGACTCTGCAGAGATTGGGAGTATATTGGCCTTCTATGGAAGCAGATGTCTACACGTTGTGTAAAGAATGTCAGGTGTGTTGTGAAAGACCACCAGTAGAGCATGCGACATTATATCATGTGTCTCTCACACCAGACTGGAGTGAACCTTTAGTGACATACTTGAGGACGAACACATTCCCTCAAGGAATGACCTTAGCTCGACAACGTAGTCTAGAGCAGGAAGCTCACGACTATTCACTTATTGGCGATAATCTATACAAAAGAGGACGAGATGGATATTTAAGACAATGTGTTCATGAGAGCGATTATCTGAGCATACTAGAGACTGCACACCAAGGTGTTGCAGGAGGTCATTTTGGACCCGATAGGATAGTCAAAGCCATTCTCTTTGCAGGATTATGGTGGCCCACTCTTCACATGGATGCACATACCTATGTAAAGAGATGTGACGTGTGCCAAAGAACTCAGTTTCCTACTCGCAGAGATGAAATGCCATTGAAACCCATGATGGGCGGACGTGCATTTTCAAAGTGGGGTATAGACTTTGTAGGACCCATCAACCCCCCTGCAAAAGGTACACATGCGGAATACATTATTGTTGCCACAGATTATCTAACCAAATGGGTAGAGGCAAAAGCCACAAAAAAGAATGATGCACACACAACTGCAAAATTCTTATTTGAAAATGTCTTTACAAGATATGGATTGCCTATAGAGTTAGTGAGCGATCGAGGCACTCACTTTCTAAACCAAGTCATTGAATATTTGTTACAGGATTTTATGGTGATTCACAAGAAATCTGCACCATATCATCCTCAGGCCAATGGTCAGGCTGAAAGCACTAACAAAATACTTTGTAACGTACTGACGAAACTCGTGAACAACAAACGTTCAGATTGGGACAAACAGCTACACCACGCTGTTTGGGCATATCGAGTGGCCTACAAGACCGTACTCAATGCAACTCCCTTTCAGATGGTTTTTGGTCAGAATGTTGTGCTTCCTTTGGACTTCTTGATACCGACCCTTAAGGTTGCACAAGAACATCAGTGGACCGGCCATGAATTATCAGCGAGAATAATGGACTTGGAACGATTAGGAGAAACCAGGCTAAAGGCAGCAGCAGGAATATATGCAGCGAAGAAGCGACAGAAAGCATATTTTGATGCACATGTGAAAGATAAAGGCCTAAAAGAAGGAGATTTAGTTCTAGTGTATACGCTGAAACAGCACGCACGGAAGTTAGAAAAGCGAGGTTATGGACCTATGATCATTAACAGACTTTCGACTAGTGGAGCAGTACAGTTAGCCACCTTAGAAGGAGATATAATGCCTAATTACATTAGTGGCTGTAGAGTCAAGCTATATCAAGAACCTCTTACTGAGGATATGCTTAGACGACTCACATTGGCAAAGAAGCGTAAGGAGGAAGAAAATAGAATACGAGCGGAAGCTCAGGCAGAAGCCATAGAACGCATTAAGCGCATGAAGCTAAGAAGACAAGGACTAAGGAGAGAATATTATAACCATCTGGAAACATCCCCCAGATATCCCATGGCCATGTGTCAAGTAAAGTCAACCACTCATCCTAGCATAGTGGACAGAAGACCATTCATTACAGTTAGGCTAGAGCACGGCAATCCTTGCCAAGAACTCAGGGCTTTAATTGACTCAGGTGCTGCGACTAGTGCGATTAGATGGTCCCACTATAAGGATTCAGGAATAGAAATGCGGCCAACTGAGGCATACCTCATAGGGCTAGGAGGCATGGAAACCCCTTGCATGAGTGAGGTGGACCTTCCTATCCTCATTAAGGATTTGACCATGACAGCGAAGCTACTAGTGTGCCATGATGACGACCTGATAGAACCCCTAATCCTTGGCCAAGATTGGCTATACGATCACTCAGTGGACCTAAATCTTAGACAAGGCTCCTTACAGATTGGAACCTTAGAGCAGAAGCGAGTGATACCGCTTGACTTCCCTAACGGCATTCCGACTGAGGTTTGTAACCCTAGACCCTATGAAATACATGCGACGGAAGACCGGAAGATCTTTAATCAGACCAGTCATGTTACGTCTACACCAACCCACTCGGGCTTGACTATGGACAATTGTCAATCAGAAGGACGACAGGAGATCTTCCCTGGGACTTCCTACAAACTAGAAGAGACAGTTACCCAACTGCAAGGGCAGATGGACACAATCAGCGGTCAGGTGGGTTGCATCAGCGGCCAAATGAGCACGACACCCTGCGGTGCTCATCCTTCCAAACTTGTTGCGGACTGGCCTAGATTAAAGTTAAAGAATGAATCACTTCCTAATGGGTAGGTCACGCAAGTGTTGGATCTCCCTTCTTTTCCAAAGCAGAGTGTCCATCCGACCTCTCAACCTCAACAACAACAGAGTCAATCACGACAAAGGAACCCAGACCGACGGCAGTATCAGAAGACACAACAAGGAAAGCAGTCTAAGCCACCTAAAGGAAGCGGCACCAGACAAATATGGGTGCCAAAAGGACAAAAAGCACCGAAGAACTCCAACCAAGCAGAGATCGACAAGAAAAAGGCAGAACAGAAACAGAATCAGTATCCACCATCCCCTCGACCTTCTTCTACAGGTCCGAGCATTCGAAAAATTTGGATCGCCAAGAAATACCTTACCCATAGACCCACACCCACGCAGATTTGGGTACCCAAACCATGTATCATAGCTCAACCCTTAAGCCATGTAATATATACCCCTCACAAATCTTTCCATCCCTCACTACCACCACACCCGATAATACCTTTTGCCCCTCAGCAGAAACCCACCACCCACTCAAAGACTCTTAGGAAATGGATACCGAAGCGTGTCCAATCGTCTTCCCCTAACCCCATGTCTGACAAAACTACCCCCCCGACTAACATACAACCTTGTAATAAATCACTAACCTTTAAACCTTGTATAAATTCACCCACCATCATCACACGTCACTCATAATCTCATCTCATCAAGGAACGTATGCATCATCTGAAACGTGTAGGTGTCTAGAGACCTGCACTAGTGCTGCAAGAAGCATTGCATCCATCACATCACAGCACTTGGCTACACGGGTTACGCATAAGTTATGGAAAGGGATTGCGGTCTCACTTTAATGGGATCATAATTAATTTCCATGCTAATGTGTTAATCTTTTGTAGCAGATCTTTCTCATTAACGCATCAGTCATCATGCAAACCGACGAAGGACCATCAGGAGCAGGCCCCAGTGTAGCGGCAGTGCCCCTCAATGTTTTACGAGCAGAATCCCACCCGACTGCTCCACCGCCAGAATTCCAAGGATTTCCAGGGCCCATGCCTATCGACAACCCACCTATGGGCTACACAGAAAAGATACACCGTAACTCTCATTGGTTTCAGGGACTTGCAGGACCCTTAGCGGACGCGGATTTTATATTTGAATCCAATTTGACGTTTGATGACCGCACGTGGGGAAAATACCAATTCTTCTCCAGAGAGTTCGAAGACCTACAGAACACCCAGGACCTAACTCACGTTTGGGCCAGAGCAGGCTTCACGGAGTATTTCAGTGATCCTCTGCCCAAACCTGACTTTTACAGGTGTTATTATTTAATCACTACTTTGCTGGCCTCAGAGAATAAGGATATCCCCGGAACTTTTATTTTGCCTTCTTTAGTGGATGATCCACCCTACAAAAGGTTTTACCTCTCAAAGGATTTAATCAGAGCGGCCATCAAAATTCATGGCACCCACACACCCACAGATCGAGAAAGATTAATTCCAGACCCTATGAAACGTGGGGATGTCACGAAGTGGGAGGAGATCTCAGCAATTACACCTGAGCTGTCAAAGCCGCTACGGATATGCATGCAACACTTCGCATTCCCCGCTCAGGACAGATTTACCATGCCCCATAAAAGAATATGGTTTGGATTGTACTTAGCGTGTACCGGACCTCAGACTGTTGATCTGGCGAGCTGGATCATTGATCAAATGTATTTGGCACAACACAGATGGGAACGAAAGAAAGTGCTTAATGGATGTTGTGCGCTCACAAGAATTGTTTATATGTGCTTGGCTTATGATTTGCCAATTGAACGTGCATTAACAGGAGAAGAGCTGAAAGCATTCAAAGGAACGACGAAGAAAGCCAGGAAGCCCAGTAGAACACGGGCAGGTAAGCGCATGAGAGGCACTATTCCTTGCCTTCAAGTGCCAGAGTCACCATCACCACAACCCTCTCCAGAGCGATCACCAACAGAAGCCGCTCCCACAGTGCAACCTATTCGCATAAGGTTGTCTAGACCAGTGGTCACGGAGGGCACTACTAGTATCGCTGCACCTCAGGCAGCTGCCACCACAGAACCCACCACCACGACAGCAGAAGCTCCCACCACTATTGGTGCGGAAGCCTTTTCTTTCCCAATACCACACATGGAGGCAGAACCAATAAACACAACATTCGATTTTGAGATGCCGGATGCATTCTCAAATGAATTCCAGTTTTCAGAGGCACAGATGTTCTCCCAAGAATATGAACGCCCCAGTTACCCTACCACACCGCGGGATCTGCCACAGGGACAAGTTGTGTCTAGCTCCGATGATGAACGAACAGCCACAGATGACGAAGAAGGTGACGATGAAGCCAGCCAGGGCACGCATGATTCCCAAGAACAAGGACAGACAGACGGCCAAGGCCAACAAACCGATGCACACGGTGACACCAGCACACACGAAGAGGAGACTTTCGAAGCAGCAGCTTACATGCTGGCAATCAAGAAATTATATCGTACGATGGAGAAAGTCTGGGCACGGAAGAAATTAACTGAAGAAGAGAGCCAGGCCCTAATCGAACAAGAATTAGTCTCCGGAGGGTTTGAAGAAGTCTACATCAGAGGGTTCAGAGAAGTGGTCCAATCCATCGGCCCGGTCGAAGCATTGAGGTATTTACAAAGGAAGCCACTCCCCCAATATGACCCTCGCAGAGTTCGACTGCTATCGAAGCCCGGTGAATATATTCGAGTTCTGGTAGGTGCTCAATCATCCCACCAGGCACAAGATGCACGCCTACGGCCGGAAAGATCCTTCACCGAAGAAGCCATCCTAGTCGACTCCCCGCCACGTACTACCGTTGTACATACTACCACTATCCTTGAAATAACATCCACACCTTCTACTCCTCTCTCACCTCATGTTTCACCAACCCATCCTGTATCCCCAGCACACCCACCTGCTCCTCCCATATCCACACCAGTCCATGGCAACATAGCCACAGCCTTTACACCGCCCATTCATACCACCATGCCCGTACCCACCCCACCTCATCTACATGTTAACCCCTTCACCCCTTCATCCTTCCCATCCTTTCCCCCACCTTTGAGACCCCCTTTCACCTTTCTAACCCCACTAACCTTCTCACCAGTTTCACCTCCCCAACCCACCATAACCCCTATATCCCCTTTTCACCAAGCTACTCCAACCATTCCCCCTGTAAATTACTCTACATTTGTAAATCCCGTCTTCACACCTACACAACCACCCACATACACACCGCTTTTCACAGTCACCGCACTTGACACGTCCAATGACATGGACATCTCACCACCCACCGCAACAGCACCCACTCCACTCACAACACCATCATATTTAGGTACGTCACAATTTTCCACGATCACCACTGCATCCACCTTCCCAACCCCATTCCCCATTCCCGCTGCATCTACTTACACTGCATCCTCACTGAGCACTCCATTACTATTATCCCCAACCATAGACACTGCACTTCAACAAATGTTCACATGCATGTCACAAGTACGAGATGAGTTCGCATCTCTGGGCAACAATTATCAACAGCTGCAGAGGACGACCAATGAATTGCAGTCGCAGCTCAATTCATTATCAATCGAGAATGCCTCGTTAAATACGCGACACCAAGAACTAAGAGAGGCGTATCATAAGCTAGAGCTAGAAAGTGAAGAGAAGACAAAAGAAGCCACTGCTGATCTGGACAACCTGCTTCGAGCCCAAACAATTAGGAACGCGACGCTGACCAGAAATATGGGCCTACTCAGGAGGCACCTAGCCGCAGCCCAGGAGGAGAACGTGAGACTCCAAGCGCAGAATAGAGAAAATTTGGAAGCGGCACTGGACCACCCTGAACAACCATTAAGTCCGAGCAGATTCAAGGCAATCCCATCTGAATCGATGCGGATGTTGCTAGATGACCATGTTCGATTGCTAGAGGACTATGATCGAATGAACGAAGAACATCAGAAGCTAAAAGAAGATCACAAGTTACTACAGCTCAGAGAACCGGCACCACAACAACTACCAGTGGCAGCAGAAGTACCAGAACCTGTGGACCCCTCTCCTGAACTCATAGAGGAACTAAACGCATTACGGGCCCAGGTAACCACTCTCCAATCACGCATAGATGTATACGAAGCACCACCACGGCCTGATTCCCCACCGGAGATCCCAGCTGACGACGAGAACATAACCATTCCGGTGGAGGAAACGTTTGAAGAAGCATACGAGCCAATACCCATCCCAGGCGGACAAGTCACGGCCGAAGGCCAGATGACGTACGAACTTCCGACCCCCGCATGGATGAAGACTGTGGAGGAGATTGGAACAACGCACTCAGCTAGAGTCGGGGCCCAGCTACATGCTATGGCCATGATAGAAGAACGAATTTTGCAATCTCCCTACTTTGCTCAATTGGCCCCACGCAGGTACATATCCGGGCATGAGCTTCAATACAAACCTTACTTCATGCTAATGGCCGAATACCAGCTGGCCATAGAAAAGCGAACTGGCAAGAAGCCATCACATGCAACCCAGTTCGAGCCTGAAGACTTGCCACTGGATGCGCAACAAGGCACTATTTATCAACCAGATTGGCGTACACGTCTTTTACAGGAGTACCCAGAAATGATGAGCACATGGGTGAAAGCGCCCTTACACTTAAAGTATAATCCTTGCTGGGGACCAGTACCTCGACGCCGCTCCTGGACTGCATTCGCTATCAAAGTACAAAACAATAGGCAGTGTCAGGATTGGCTGAATTACCCCTACTTCAAGCCGCCCACCGAGTTGCCCACTGTTGGTTATATGATGGCTACAATCCGTCACTGGCTCCCTCGCCTGAAGCATATGGATGATATCGCAGCGCATATGACTGTCAAAATTTTTGACATGATGCAAATGATATTTAAAGTCTTCCGACGCGTCAATGCACCGCATGTAAACACCCCGGGATTTGAGCATGGTAACTTTGATCTAGTATATGACATGAGCACAACGCCATCGCTCCAGGTGTGTTATGCCTGGCACTGTAGAATAAAATACCTCCCGGCATGCTACAAACAAACCTTTGAAGAGATGTTCACCACCGGGTTTTGGGAATACCATTCCGAGGTATTCATCAGCAGGCCAACACATTTATTGCAACTTTTTGCCTGTGAGCGAATGGTTTATTCCACGCATTATCAACTCCCGCCACCCGACGAACCGCAACCGATCGACTGGGCGAAGCTCGAGGCTGATCTGGCCCGAGGCATTCGAGTATCTGAGCACACCCTCGCTCACGACCTCCTACAAAACTACATCCGGCAGACCGCACAACAAGGTTCTGTCGAGGACGACAGAAGCGAGAGGGAGGGGGGTGTTGGAAGCAGTCAGAGGCACAGTCAGAGGCACAGACGACATGGAAGCATGTAAAGACGGAGCAGGGAGCCAGTCGGATCATTTTTTCAAACAATTATGTTTTTATTACCTCTTCAAATATCCAACAATGATTTTCATCACTCTTGTAACATATGTAATATAGACAAAACCCCATTTTGTAATTCATAGCTCCATTTTGTGCAAGCCGAGGAGTCCT
Source organism: Ceratopteris richardii (assembly GCA_020310875.1). Taxonomy (NCBI): domain Eukaryota; kingdom Viridiplantae; phylum Streptophyta; class Polypodiopsida; order Polypodiales; family Pteridaceae; genus Ceratopteris; species Ceratopteris richardii. The sequence continues at coordinate 95,290,362 of CM035408.1, read as the reverse complement.
CGAGCTTGAGGAGCTTAGGTAGAATGCTCGTACCAATTTTGGTTATTTTTAGACATCGTTTACCCTTCCAAATAGCCTCTAGGACCTATTTTTTAACTAGGCCGGTCACTAGATGTGGAACCGGTCAAAACTAGTCTAGAAACTATAAAAAGAGCTAGAGAGCTCATTTTTGAGGTGGGTTCATGTTGGTTAGTGTGAGCTTAGAGCTAGTTTGAGCTTGTAATAGTGTTCTTGAGTAATTGAGCTAAGTTCCCACCTTCCATTGTGTCTTGCTTGTCTCTTCATTGTGTGTGTGTATGTGTGTGTGCATCTTTGTGCTTCTCACCTTCACTCTCACATCATCTCACGTTCACGATCTTCATATCACTCCTACCTCTCCCACGGATTGACATTAAGGAGGTGAAGCTTCTTAACGTGGTTCTCACCATTGGAAGCAGTCAGAGGCACAGTCAGAGGCACAGACGACATGGAAGCATGTCAAGACGGAGCAGGGAGCCAGTCGGATCATTTTTTCAAACAATTATGTTTTTATTACCTCTTCAAATATCCAACAGTGATTTTCATCACTCTTGTAACATATGTAATATAGACAAAACCCCATTTTGTAATTCATAGCTCCATTTTGTGCAAGCCGAGGAGTCCTCGAGCTTGAGGAGCTTAGGTAGAATGCTCGTACCAATTTTGGTTATTTTTAGACATCGTTTACCCTTCCAAATAGCCTCTAGGACCTATTTTTTAACTAGGCCGGTCACTAGATGTGGAACCGGTCAAAACTAGTCTAGAAACTATAAAAAGAGCTAAAGAGCTCATTTTTGAGGTGGGTTCATGTTGGTTAGTGTGAGCTTAGAGCTAGTTTGAGCTTGTAATAGTGTTCTTGAGTAATTGAGCTAAGTTCCCACCTTCCATTGTGTCTTGCTTGTCTCTTCATTGTGTGTGTGTATGTGTGTGTGCATCTTTGTGCTTCTCACCTTCACTCTCACATCATCTCACGTTCACGATCTTCATATCACTCCTACCTCTCCCACGGATTGACATTAAGGAGGTGAAGCTTCTTAACGTGGTTCTCACCATTGTGCTAGAGCAACAATGTGCTTCTGATCATTGTTGTCTATGTTGACGACATGCTGCTCACTGGTCCTATTGAGAAGCATATTGCTGATTTTAAGGCTAATTTGCATGCCTCATTTGAGATGTCTGATTTGGGGCATTTGCATCACTATTTGGGCATTCAGTTTATGCAAGTTGATGGTGGAATGGCTTTGTGTCAAACGAAATATATTGACGCATTATTGCAGCATTTTGGCCTTGAAGACTGTAAGCCTATTGCCACTCCTATGGAGACAGGTTTACGATTGAGTCTTCATGATGCTGGAGATGCATTTGATGTTGTTCTCTATCAGTGGCCTGTTGGATGCTTGATTTACTTATGCATTACTCGGCCAGATATTCAGTTTGCTCTCTCATAGATGAGCAAGTTTATGCATTGCCCAGGAGTCACGCATTGGAAGGCAGTTAAGCGCATCTTTCGCTACTTGAGTGGTACTCGGCTACTTGGGTTGTTTTATCCCAAGGGTGTATCACTACCACCAGATTTGCATGCTTTTTCTGACTCAGATTGGGCTGGTTGCTATGACACTCGTGTCTCCACCAGTGGTTTTTGCTTCATGCTTGGTAGCTCATGTATATCTTGGTTGGGCAAGAAGCAGCTTGCTATGGCCACTTCCAGTTGTGAGGCCGAGTATAGGGTAGCTTTCACAGCAACTGCTGAGTGTGTGTGGCTCACACGCCTTATGGCTGATTTGGGTGTTGGCCAGTCTTCTGCCACCACCATCTTCACTGACAGTCAGAGCGCATTGGCAATTGTGAGGAACCCTATGTTCCATGCTCGCACTAAGCACATTGAGGTGCATTATCACTATGTCAGGGAGAGGTTCTCTGCTGGGGAGATCAGCTTGGCATATGTGACCATGCAAGAGAACATTGCAGACCTTTTCACGAAGGCTCTGCCTAGGGAGAAGTTTGAAGCTTTCCGCAAAGCTTTGGGCTTACTTCCTTTTGTGGAGTGATTTCCACATAGCTTGGCACTTCCTTATACATGAGTGCCACCTCCTTGTTCACCGCATCACTCCCAGGGGGGATTTGTTGATATATTTAGGTAGTGATGTGTGTGAACACACAAGGACCACCGGGGCACTTTTTTCCCTCTTTAGGAGGTTTTTTCCCCCCGACTTGTATATATGCCTATTGCCTTAATGGGCTACTTATCTTTGTACATTCTCTAGTAATACATTCGGTATTGTGTGTTTGTGCTCCAAGCTTCTATTTCTCCCTTGTGTTGTTCGCATGCTTCCGCAGACGTCTATCTCCAACAGATTTGACGATCCCAAAGGTTGGGGATGCATTCCACTTGGATTGAAGGTCACAATAATAAATGCCTAAAGGTTGAAGTTTACAAGACAAAGCCATAACATCCCTTTTTTAATAAGTAGATGGTGTCCAAATTGTCATGCCCCCTTGTCACCTCTCAGGTTTTGAATCCATCACAATTTGGTGTCTAGGTGGTTTGCCTTATTGTGTCTGTACGCAACTATAAGCAGAGTGGAAATCATGGATGCCTCTAGATGGAGGATTGGTTAGGAGTGCCCTTCAACATTAGGGGGACGATGCATTACCAGGCGTACATGTTAAGCCTTCCTTCCTCACCTTTCATGGGAATGTCAAATGTCCCTTACATTATGGGTAGATGACTAGCAATGGGAGCGCACTCCGTCAATGCCTTGATGGGTCTTGTACTTGGATGGTCAAGCGGTTGGCACTGGTTCAGCTTGTCCTCATCTTGCTGCTCACTCAGGGCTATGGATGTGTGTGGCAATGGAGAGCCACTATGCCTCTAGGCAAACAGTAACTTGGAGTTGACAATAAATCAATGTCGGGTCGGCCCGCCGTCAACGTCCACCCCTTCATGCTTTCGAATTAAGTCTTGCTTCTGCTTCACATTAGGTCTCTAGGCCAAGTCAACTTAAGTCCCGCTTGCTCTTAAGTATTTCAAGGGGATTTTCCCCTTTAACTCCATGGCCGTCTGTTTCTTTGCAACTAGGAAAAGAAGACCTCCACTTGGAGTAGACCATCACATTTGGTATTAGGTCTCCGACTCTCGATCAAATTGTGCATACATCATTGGTGGTGTCGGTCATTGGCCCGTTGGTAAAGGGATTTTTTTTCATGAGATACATCATCATCGGTCCTCGCTTGCACATCGGCTCTTTTTGGCACAAAGTGGGAATTTTCTTTTATAGACATCGCATTGTCCATTGTCGGCCCCTGCCTGGACTATCGACAATGGACAATAAATCAGACCTTCAAGCCCGTGTGGCATGGATCATGGGGTTGTGGTGGTAGGCCACCCCAATCTTTTATGATCCTTTGGAAAGGCACAATGATCACTGGTTAAGGTGTTTATGGGCTTGACCCACTTGTCAACCCACCCTATTCGCGTATTCCCTCATTGGCTAGACCAACATTGATGATTCCGCTATAATCACCATGGAGATGGAGTTAATTTACTCCACATGCAGGTAAGGCAACCATGTTGTATGGGCCAAGGTAGCATCGTAAGTCGCACGAGGCATTGTAAGACACGTCCCTCAAGGGGGGGGGGCTATCTCCATGAAATGAAAATGAAAAGCAAGAGAGGGTAGTCCCTCTGTTCTCCACTATGGGTAGGCCATCAGGGTATAGTGCTAAGATAGTGAAGCTACTATGTTTTGAAAGTTAAACATGTGCTCAACCCGCTTTTCGATCGTAAGACATATCCCTATGCAAACAAAGTCATAGCCTCCAAGCCAAGCTAACATATGGAAGGAAAAGACAAACAAAAATGTGTTCTCTTACGAGGGAATCACATCGGCCAGGGTAGTGATCACCTTGAGGCCCAAACATTACCTGGGTGGAACAAAGTCCTTATCTTTTACTCTTGCATCAATGTGGTGAGAGTTATTTTAAGTAGAAATGTCGAGCTACCTACATGGCCGTCCAAGGGTGGGGTATGCACTTGATGAAAAGTGGCTGATGAGTTTGTGGCCTTGCCCTCCCATTCACGTTCTATGTGGAAGCCACCTACAGGTCCCTAGGTGACCCAGGGCCTTTCCCATCACAAAATGGGCTTGGACACTTAATCATTTTATTTGCCCGAGATGGGATAATTTTTACACGAAATCAGCTTGGGACCTTAGTGTTTCACTTAGATTCCCACCTTGTATGAAATGGCCCAATCAATTGTTTTGACAACAAAGGGCAGGTGGACGACGAATCGTGAATTAACTTAGAGGGACTAACCATCCTTTTGATGATAAGAGTACTTGGAACCAATGCGACACATTCAATGTAGTAGAGGCAAGGTGCCATGACCCAAATTGTGAGATCCGCATTATACAAGATCCCACTCATGTGGAGCTTGGCATGTTCTGATGGAGTCAGAGTGGGGCATGTTGCCCCTATAAATCCTAAATAGTCTCTTTGCTCTAAGCCAAACCAACAATGTTAGTTTCGCACCTCTCTTGCATAAGTTAAAGTTTCCCTTAGATATGCATTCACACAACAATCCTTAGTACCAAGGACACCGACTCGAAATTTGAGGTTAAGAACACCATGGAGAGTCTCACAACCATCATAATTTTCACCCTTTCAATTTCATCGCAAATGGGAATCATTATAAGGCCCGTAGGTGAACTTCTCGAGGATGAGAAGTTTGTTGGAGAAGGGGTGGATGTCATACCCTCTTGCTTCCTCCCTGCTTTTCTATCCAACCCACCTTGATGCGTGGGTGTGCAACTATAGAAATAACCATGCATGCCTCTGGATGACACACCAACCAAGAGTTCCCTTTGACGTTCGGGCAACGATAGACTACCGAATGTACGTGTTGAGCCTTCTCTTCCTCACTTTTCATGGGAACATTGGATGTCCCTTGCATCGTGGGTAGATGCCCGATAGCAGGAGTCTCCCCTGTCAATGCCTTGGTGGGTTTTGTACCTTGATGGCTGGGTAGGCCAAGACTTGACCGGTCTGTCTTCATCATGCTCCCTCACTCAAAGGGGCTATGGATGTATGTGGCAATGGAGAGTCAATATGCCTCTGAGCAAACAAAAACTTGGATTTGACAACTCAATGCAGGGTCACAACCGCCCCTTCATGCTTTCAAGTTAAATCTTGCTTCCACTTTGTATCCGACCTCCGGGTCAAGTCAACTTATGTTTCGCTTGCTCTCGGATAGCTCAAAGGAATTTTCCCTTTTAACTGTGTGGCATTTCGTTGTGGGCTAAAAGCAAAGAAGACCTCTCCTTGAAGAGACCAGCACACGCAATGAGAGAGATTCGATCGCCCTCTTCCCACACCTAAACTTGAAGGCAGCGGTTCTAAACCAACGCAAGCAATGCGCGTAAGTCAGAATTGACTTCTTCGATTTAGCTGTTCTCCACGCAAATTGTTTAGTGTTCTCCAAGCAAATGGCGCTTCAAAAATGCTCGCCTTAGGGTAGTCGTGTCTCTGTCGAGCCGTGCTAGAGTACTGTCTTTGTGCGACCGATTCCTAGCTTTAGTTTTCGTTCATGCTCGTGATCTCTTCCCGGAGCTAACGGATCCCGATTCCTTTCATCTTCAATTCGTAGCCGTGATTACAGGGTTCCGTCTTCCAACGCAGAACGCATCACAAAATATTAAACACAGATCGGTGATCAGGAACATCATCCACGTCCATGGAAGATGATAGTGGCGTCATTCAATTTTACAGTCACAGAGAACCTCCTTTTGGGTGCTTCTCGAACTTCTATGCGGCTGAGATCATTGTTGACGGCAAGCAATGGCCCACAACCGAGCACTACTTTCAGGCTATGAAATTTGCAAATGACCCAATGTTTGTAGAACGCGTTCGCACTGCTACGACGCCACATGAAGCTGCCGCCCTGGGTCGTGGGCGGAGGTGGAGCTTTCGCGCAGATTGGGACATGGAGTGTTTGAGCGATGATGGAAGAGTTTCAAGTGCAAGGCTGGATGCTATGAGAGTCGCTCTACGTGCAAAGTTTGATCAACATCCTGAGCTCAGGCAGATCCTTCTTTCTACAAGAGGTTGCAAACTCGTAGAGCATACCAGAAATGATCGGTACTGGGGCGATGGTGGGGATGGTTATGGAAAGAACATGTTGGGCAGATTACTGATGGAGCTTCGAGAAATTCTTATCTCAGAAGCCGAATCAGGAAAAGGATAACCCGACGCTTAACGTTAGAGGTGTGCTGAAGTTGCAGAAGTCTGCATGCTGTTGAGAAGGAGATGGAAGTAGAATGAAAAAAAAAAAAGGCAATCAGCTCTGTGAAGGTTTTGAACGTGTGTTTTTACATATGAAAGATGAAGGGACTGTTATATTGCATTAGAGGTGTGCTGATGTTGCAAAAGTCTGATCTCTCGGGGATGAGATGGAAATATGGTGACAAAAAAAGGCAGATCTGATGAAGGTTTTGAAAATGTGTTTGTATATAGAAAGATGATGGGACTGTTGTATTCACTTTGCCCCACCCTTCTGTGAAGCAACATTGAAAATCAATGCTTTAAAGCACTCTCACTTCCGCGTGCTATTTTGCCTTTCGAGGCATGTACCTTCCTTTCCTAGTACATATAAAGTTTTCTATGCTTAGTCAATGAAAACACATCATTCTCTGTCTACATCCTGTGTTTGTCATATTGTTGAAGCTCAAGGACCAAGATATGGCGTATTCTATGTCTACATCCTGTGTTTGTCATATTGTTGAAGCTCAAGGACCAAGATATGGCGTATTCTAGTATGGATTGAGCGGGTTCCTCTTTCCATGTGGACGCTCTAACTTATGCGATGGTACCATTGATATGAATTATTAGCCCTCTCTCTCTCTGCATGGATCAGCACAAAATTTTGAACTATTGATATGAAATAATAGCCATCTCTCTTTCTCACTGCATGATTGCATCCGTGTATGTGCACACGTACGTGTTCAGCTCGGCCGAAGATGCAGGAGAGGATGATGCTTTGGATGATGGCCTGCTGCACTTCTTTCAAACCCCATAGCTTAATCCTAAACATCCAGTTCATATGCAGTCATTACCTCGTCATCTCCTCGGTCATCTACAGCACTCGATTGTAGTTCATAATGTGAAGCTGTTATGCCGATTTTTACCAGAACCCTAACTCATCATCTCCTCGGTTCTCTGCAGCGCCTGATCATAGTACATACATCGAGCTGATCTTCTTCCAATTTCTCTGTTTGCGACAGACAAATTTCCTTAGCACTTACTTTCAGATGTAAGATTGATCGTCTCATTAACGCAGGACATCTCCTAGGCTTGTCAGCGTTTGCAAGGCTGCCAGCATTTGTATATGCAAGGCAGGAGTTTGCCACATAAATATCTAACTTCGTCAAGTACATGCTGCAGCGTCTTTTGGAGTTTGTATTCAAGTAATAATCTGCGTATTATTACAAAATTTCAACTTCTGTTGTCGAGCGCGCATGGTCTAGTGGTAACTTCGAATTTCTGTATTGAACATCTAGGGTTTATGACTCAGAGATGGGCTGGTAACCTATAACAAGTAAATATATTATCAAGTAAATGTTGTAAACAATGATAAGTGACATGTTAGGGTAATAGGTGTATAACAAGCCGGGGAGATGAAACCTTTGAAAGAGGGAAAAAAGTGCCTCAATGGCTCTAAGTGTGTTCACACATCACTATAGAAATATATCAACAAACCCTCCTTGGGAGTGATATGGTGAACAAGGAGTTGGCAATCATGTATAGGGAACTACCAACCTATGTAAAAACAAATTAATTCGCAAAAGAAACTAAAGCTTAAAGGTTTGCGATAAGCTTCAAGCTTCTCTCTAGGCAGAGCTTTTGTGAAAAGTTTTGCAACATTATCTTGTGTGGGCATGTAAGCCAAACTGATCTCTTCGGCAGAGTCTCTCCCTAACATAATGATGCTGCACCTCAATGTACTTTGTGCGAGCATGGAACACAAGGTTCCTCACAACCTCCAATATGCTCTCACTACCAATAAAGATGGTGGTGGCAAAGGACTTATCAACACCCAAATCAACCGAACGGCTTCTGATCCATACACACTCAATAGTAACTATGAAAGCTTTTTTATACTCAACCTCATAATTAAAAGTGGCCACAATAGGATACTTCTTGTTCAACAAAGATATACATGAGCTACTAAGCATGAAGTAAATCCATTGGTGGACACATGAGTGTCATAGAAATTGGTCCAATATGAGTAAAAAAAAAGCATGTAAATATGGTGGTAATGATCCTTCCTTGGGATAAAACAATCCAAGTAGCCACGTACCACTCAAGTAGCAAAAAATGCACTTAACCACCTGCTAATGCTTGACACTTGGGAAGTACATGAACATGCTCATCTATGAAATAGCAAAGTAAATATCGAGTCAATTTATCCATAAATAAACCAAGTATCCAACAAATTGCTAATAGAGAACAACATCAAATGAATCTCCACCATCATGAAGACTCAATCATAAACCGGTCTCCATGGGAGTTGCAATAGATTTGCAATCTTCAAGGCCAAAACACTACAATAATGTGTCAATGTATTTTGTTTGATACAAATTTATCCCTCCATCAACTTGCATAAAATGAATGCCCAAATAATGATGCAGATGCTCCAAATCTTACATCTCAAAAGAGGCATGCAACTCAACCTTAAATTCAGCAAAGAAATGGAATGATCTTACTCATCATTTGAATCTTGTAAAGGTTGAGAAGTCGCTTCATTTGGATGAGCACTTGATTGTCCAATTGTATAAAGAGTTAGTAGAGTATCATATACATCCTTTGAGCTGACTTATATCTCCTTTGCACATGAAAGTAAGGATTGGATTGCATCTTCCACAAAAAACAACATCACGACTAACTAGAGTGTGTTTAGTATGTGGATGATATTGATGATAGCCTTTGCTTTGAGACCTATATCCAACAAAATAGCCTTTCCTTTTAAAATTATATCCAACAAAAATACATCTCATTTTTTTATCATCCAATTTTTGTGTTTTTGTTCAGACACTAATGCATATATCAAACAACTAAAAACACGCAGATGAGCAACAAATGGCTTGCAATCATGCTAAGCCTTATATGGAGTGATAGATTGCAATGCTTTGGTGGGATACCTGTTAAGTACATATGTTGCACACATAATAGCCTCCAGCTAGAAGTTATATGGTAAAGCCTGACTTTTGTCCATACACCATGCCATTGCCATGGTTGACATGTTCTTCCTTTCATCGAATCCATTTTTTTTGTGTATATGGAACTGTACATCGATGGCTTATCCCATGCTTAATCATCATCATCCACATCATCATGTAAGTCCTCATCATAATGATCATCATCATGATCATCCTCATCATCGTGATCATCCTCATCATCATGATCATCCTCATCATCATGATCATTTGCATGATCTGATGTATCTGTAGTGGCATCATGGGTAGAGGTGTGAGCACTTTGTGACGACCAAGGTCATCCCACCTATGTCTGTCTCTCCACCTCATCCATATCTGCCTTTCCATAATACTCTTGTATTACATATATCAAACATAAATAAATAAAACATATAAAACATCAATAAAAATAAAATAATTATATGAAATTAATAATACTCACAAAGCATTTGGATGATCTTGCATTTACTCACTCAGACATCAATATCCACAATATGTAGCAAAATCAATTTCCTTTTTCATAGGATATCGATCATAATCGTTATATCAAACATAAATAAATAAAACATATAAAACATCAATAAAAATAAAATAATTATATGAAATTAATAATACTCACAAAGAATTTGGATGATCTTGCATTTACTCACTCAGACATCAATATCCACAATATGTAGCAAAATCAATTTCTTTTTTCGTAGGATATCGACCATAATCGTTTTGCTGCATTGAAACAAATAAAAAAGATTAATGATTAGTGTTTCAACTAAAATAAAAAATATAGTTTCAATAATACGTATGCTTACAAATGTAGCTACAAAACTATTGTGGCCCATTTGGCCTAAGTGCGATGTATGACCTAACTGAACTCTCTTCTTTGCAGCAGCCTGTGTTTATTTAATGAAACAAAAATACATAGATTAAATGTAAAACATTTATAAAACATATGAGAATTAGAAGTCACAATAATATAAACTATTAATTTATATACCTTCTCCTGGGGAAATGATTCTTGAAGACGTAGCTGTCTGCGAAAAAACTACCACGTCACAGGTGGTATTTTAGATCTTCTCTTTATTTGTCTACCATACAATACCTCCAATTATTTTAATTTCAAACAAAAAAAAGGATTAGAATATTAAAAAAAAACTTTAAATTTATAAACATTCATACACAAACACACATACATACACTTACACATACATACTTACACATACATACACATACCCACACATATACATACATACACATACATACTAAATACATGTCCACACAGATACATATACACACGCATACATGCACACACACACACACATATACAAACACTTACACATACATACATACACTTACACATACATACATACACTTACACATACATACATATACACAAACATACATGCATACACACACATATGCATACACTTACACATACATACATACCCACACATATACATACACACATAGATGTATACACATACACATATACATACATACACATACATACATATACACACATAAACATACCCACACATATACATACACATACATACTAAATACGTGCACACATACACATACACACAAATACACATACACAAATATATACATACTACACTTACACATACATACATACCCACATACACACATACATGCATACACATACACATATACATACATTTACACATACATACATACATACACTTACACATACATACACCTACACATACATACATACACACAGATACACATACCCACACATATACATACACACACATAAATACTAAATACATGCACACATACACATACACACAAATACACATACACATAGACATACACTTACACATACATACATATTATAGATACGTACATACATACATACATACATACATACATACATACATACATACATACATACATACATACATACATACATACATACACACATGTACGCACCCACACACATGCATACACATACACATATACGTACACTTACACATACATACATACACTTACACATACATACATATATACACATACCCACACATATACATACACACACATACATACTAAATACATGCACACATACACATACACACAAATACGCATACATATATACATACACTTACACATACATACATATTGCACTTACACATACATACATACATACATACACACACATACACATACCCACATACACATATACATGCATACACATACACTTACACATACATACATACTGCACTTACACATACATACATAACCACACATACACATACCCACACACACATACATGCATATACATACACATATGCATACACTTACACATGCATACATACACTTACACATACATACATACAGTTACACATATGTGCATACACACAAATACGTACCAAATACATGCACACATACACACAAATACACATGCTCCTAGACACACGAATACACACACATACATAACACACAAACATACACAAACACATATATAGACACATACGTACACTTACACATATATACATACACACTTATAAACATGCATACATATACACACGTACACATACACTCATATACACCTACACACACACATACATACACACACACTCCCACACACACACACACACATATATATATATATATATATATATATATATATATATATATATATATATATATATATATATATATATATATATATATATATATATCATACATTTATAGTTTTGTATGTGTATTTATATGTAAGAATATGTATTTGTGTATATGTGAATATGTGTGTATATGTAAATATGTACATGTGAATGTGTGTGTATGTAAATAATCAGATTATTAGTATCTAGTACCTTTATTTGCTACACAATCATATTCTGATCAATCAGAGGCCAATGGAATCAAAACAATGCATCAAGAAATGATGCTATTATGTCTTGATGCTAACATCGCATCAAGGGCAATGGCATCCAAGACAATGCATATCAGCTAACAGAAGGTTCTTGTTGCATCAATACAATACAACTTCTTGAAGAAGTTCTATGGATCTATGAAATATATCATCTCGTATATCGAGATCTCAAAGAAAAGATCAAGTTGAACCTTGTACCAAGCTTTAAGCATCAAGAAGCTTTCATGGAGACTGTTGATGATGATACTGAGATTCCATAAGTTGTGCTTCCTAGGAGGTCAGGAACACATGGTGGGTTCTACAAGGAACAAAGGGTGCATCAGTGCCTTTTGGGAAGCACTGAGGTTCATTAGAGAAAGATGGATCAATGCTTCCAGAAATTGACTAGAGGTGAGGAAGAACATGATATGCCTATTGATATGAAGAAGAAAGAGGTGAATGAGATTGTACAACTTTAAAGGAAAATAGAGTCATTGTGGGTGCAAGCTTAGGATTTACATGGAGTAAACATGTCCTATAGATTCAATGGGATTCAGCATATTAAATCCATGTAAATCCTCAACTTGCACCAACAATGACTCTATTTCCCCTTGAATTTGTACAATCTCATCCGCCTTTTTCTTCTTCATATCAATAGGCCTATCATGTTCTTCCTCATCTCTATTCAATTTCTAGAAGCACTGATCCGCCTTTCTCTTGTGAATCTCAATGCTTCCCAAAAGGCAATGCACCCTTTGTTTTTTCTTATATGGCCCACCATGTGATCCAGTCCTCCTAGGAAGCACAACATATGGTATCTTGGTATTATCGTGAGCACTCTCCAAGAAAGCTTCTTCATGCTTAAAGCTTGGTACAAGGTTCAACTTGATCTTTGCTTTGAGCTCTCGATGTACGAGATGATATATTTCACAAATCCATAGACATTCTTCAGGAAGTTGTATTTATTGATACAACAAGAACCTTCTGTTAGCTGATATGCATTGTCCTGGATACCATTGACCTTGATGAGATATTGGCATCAAGACACAATGGCATCAAGAAATGGTTTAAAGGATCAAAACTCAAAACAAAGTTATGGCGAATTTTTGATAGAAATCGACTTATGCACTTTCTATTTGGATACTAACGACAAAAGAGATGCAAAAAAGTAAAAAAAAGTTTTTTCTTTTTATGATATAGTTTATTATTTTTGTAAGCACATAATAATGAATTTTTATGCTTTTTTATTTTGATGTTATTTTGAAGGTTGATTGATTTCGAGCTGACTATAAGGGTAGTAATTCCACATTGAGAAGGGAATTATCTGGGTTTTGGGCAATTGATTCTTTGAAAATAATGTGATTAACTATAGAACCATATATTCTTCCTAGGCATATTCAACGAGAATTTTTTTATAAAAACTTTGATGCTCATTCTTGGTGGCAAGTCATTTATGTTCAACCTAGAGGTCGATCATTGTTTGAGTAGTTTATTGTTATAGAGATCGAAGAAAGTCATGTTGATGATTCATCATTAGATATTGATATATCAAAATCTCAAAGAAAAATTAGAATCATTGTACATCACAATGATAATAATCTACTTGATGAAGATAATACTTTACGTGCTGATTGTACTGATGATGAAGAGGAATTACCAGAAATCGATATTAGTCCATCAAGTTATCAATCATTTACTTGAATCATTTGAATGGGTATTAGACAAAAGGTTCTCCTTTATTCAACTAGAATATAGGTGAATCCTATCATAGAGATGAAAACATGTTCTTTTAAGTTAGAACATGAAGCTTAGGGGTATGCCTAAAATTTTGTATACAGCTCTATTTTCGAGGATGAAATTTCTCTCATGTATGTATGCATATGTTTGTATATATATATATGTGTGTGTATTCATGTATGTTATATGTATACATGTGTGTTTATGAAGATGAAGTGGTGCTGCAAAAACTTTGCACTACACCAGCCAAATGAAGTCTAGAAATGTGTTGTGGGCCCTTTTATCTTGCCAAGGGGTGTATTAGACACCCTATGTACCTTGAAAGATCACTCTCAAAAAGATAGATCAAAACAGATAAGTTGGAGTTAGCTCAGAGGTGAGGAACTTGCTATTTAGGTTCATACCCCTGTCCAGTGTTTTGCATAATTCTCTGAGCACAGCAGCAATTAGCTTAATTCCTTTTGGGGAAGTCTAGTTAACTTAAAGAGCTAACTTTCAAGAGTAATCTCAGCAAAAATAATGGACCACACTGAGAATGATGTTTAGCAAGTGATGACATCATCCCGATTTTCACAGGCTGCTACAGTAATGAGACCAATGAGCAAAAAAATGAACATAACTCAAGATTTAAGAATCCAATGATTATGAAACTTTGTATGCTTATACTAGACAATATGATATTGAGAACGCATTTGAACTTCTTCTTGATGAATGTCTAATCCCTTCCTCCATAATGTTAGATGCTCCACCCGATAAAACATATGATGTTTTTGAAAAGAAAACTAACCCACTAGGTGATTATGTGGTAGACACCATCACAATGGTGTGTGAAGATATTTTGAAAGATGATTAAAATTACACTATGGAAGAAGAGTAGAGTGGAGCACAAGAGAGGATAATGAAGAATAAATTACTTAAATCCCAAGTAGGAGAGTAGAAAGGAATGTCCCACTCTAGCATATATCTTGATGCCCCTGGAAGGGAGGAAGAAGAAGACAGGCTTCATGATGTAGGTGGCATTAATGTATTGAATAAATTAACTTAATAAGATTGCAACTTGAACTTATCACTTTCTTCTCTAGGAGGAAAACATTGAACTGGCCAAGTTCGTTGCAAGATCTGGTGAGGATCCTTCTTCTTGTGATGGGTATAGTGGTTATAACCAAGTTCGCATGGCCAAAGAAGACATTCCTAAGGCTACTTTCTTTACGAATTGGGGAGTTTATGCTTGCATGATTATGTGGTTTGGTCTTTGTAATACCCTCAACACCTTCCAATGATGTGTGCAATGTTGGAGTTAAACGTCTACGGAAGCACGCGAATAGCACAAGGAAGAAGAAGAGGCTTGGAGCACAACACACAATGATGAATGTATTACCACTAGAATGTACAAAGATAAGTAGTCCGTTAGGGCAATAGGCATATATACAATCCGGGGGAAAAGAACCTCCTAAAGAGGGAAAAAAGTGCCCCGATGGTCCTAGAGTGTTCACACACATCACTACCTGAATATATCAACAAATCCCCCCTAGGAGTGATGTGGTGAACAAGGAGCTGGAAATCATGTATAAGGAAGTGCCAAGCTATGTAGAATCAATCCACAAAAGGAAGTAAGCCCAAAGCTTTTCGGAAAGCTTCAAACATCTCCCTAGGCAGAGCCTTTGTAAAAAGTTATGCAATGTTCTCCTGCAGGGGCACATATGCCAAGCTGATCTCCCTAGTAGAGAACCTCTCCCTAACATAATGATAATGCACCTCAATGTGCTTAGTGCAAGCATGGAACACAGGGTTCCTCACAACTGCCAATTCACTTTGACTGTCAGTGAAGGTGGTGGTGGCAAAAGATTGACCAACACCCAAATCAGCCATAAGGCGTCTAAGCCACACACACTCAACAATCATTGTGAAAGCTGCCCTATACTCAGTCTCACAACTGGAAGTGGCCACAGTAGGCTGCTTCTTGTTGAACCAAGATATCATGAGCTACCAAGCATGAAGCAAAAGCCACTAGTGGACACACAAGTGTCATAGCAACTAGCCCAATCACTGTCAGAAAAAGCATGCAAATGTGGCGGTAGTGATCCCCCCTTGGGATAAAACAATCCAAGTAGCCGGGAACCACTCAAGTAGCGAAAGGTGTGCTTAATCGCCCGCCAATGCTTGACACCTGGGCAATGCATAAACTTGCTCATCTGTGAGACAACAAACTGAATATATGGTTGGGTAATGTATAAGTAAATTAAGCATCCAATAGCTTGCTGATAGAGGACAACAGCGAATGCATCTCGAGCATCATAAAGACTCAATCGTAAACCTGTCTCCATAGGAGTGGCAATAGGCTTACAATCTTCAAGGCCAAAACACTGCAATAATGTGTCAATATATTTTGTTTGACACAAAGCCATTCCACCATCGACTTGCATAAACTCAATGCCCAAATAGTGATGCAAATGCCCCAAATCAGACATCTCAAATGAGGCATGCAAATCAGCCTTAAAATCAACAATATTCATGTCATGAGGACCAATGAGCAGCATGTCATCAACATACACCACAATGATCAGAAGCACATCGTTAGCACACTTAACATATAAGGTGCTTTTAGTTGGACTGTTCTCAAAACCATGTGCAATGAGATAGGCATGTATCTTTTCATACCAAGCACATGGTGATTGCTTTAAACCATATAATGCCTTCTTTAACATGCACACCTCGTTTTCGTGCCCTTTCTGTACAAAGCTACGGGGCTGAAAAACATACACTTCTTCATGCAAGCCACCATTCAGAAATGCTGTTTTAATGTCCAACTGATGTACATTCCAACCATGATGAGCTGCAAGTGCACAGATGCTACAAACAATAGTGATTCGACAAGTAGGAGCAAAGGTTTCATCAAAATCAATGCCTCTTTCCTATGCATAACCCTTTGCAACAAGCCTAGCTTTATACCTGTCAACTGTTCCATCAGGTTTACGCTTCAACTTGTATACCCACTTAGTGCCAACAACCTTCTTGCCAGGAGGCAAGTCACATAAAGAACAGGTATCATTTTTCATGATAGCATCATATTCAAATTGCATTGCAGCCATAGGATGTTCATAATTTTGTGCTTCATCAAACGAAATAGGTTCAATTTCATCACAGAGACTAGAGGCAACCATAGCATAGCAATCTGATGCAAAAGAGGCATAATGAGAACCTGATTGAGTACGATATGACAGAGGTGCATCTAATTTGCTGTCACGCAAGGTTTGCACCAGCCATTTTGGCATAGTTTTTGCCTTCTCAATATCAGCTCTCTCTCATCAACAAGTGCATCATGTAAACCTGCATAAAAAATGGAATGATCTGCATCATCACATGAAACTTGCAAAGGCTAAGAAGTTGCCTCATTAGGAATAGCACTAGATTGTCCACATGTATAAAGAGGCAACAAAATATCATACATGTCTTTGGAGCTAACAGATGTGTCCTTAATACATGAAAGTAATGGCTGAATAACATCTTCAACAAAAACAACATCACGACTAATTAGAATGCGTTTAGTCTGTGGATGATACAGATGATGGCCTTTACTTTCAGAATTGTAACCAACAAAAATACATTTTACTCCTTTATCATCCAATTTTTTGCGATGTTGTTCAGACACTAATGCATATACCAGACAACAAAAACACACAGATGAGAAACAGATGGCTTGTGACCATGCCAAACCTCATATGGAGTGATAAACTGCAGCGCTTTAGTGGGACACCTATTCAGTACATATGGTGCACGCATAACAGCCTCCAGCCAGAAACTATGTGGTAAAGCCTGACTCTTGACCATACACTGTTACTGTCAGTGTCCATGTGAAAGGCCAAATGGCCATTGGACACTTCCTTTACACCTACATGCCAAATGGCTATTGTTTGTAGCATATGTGCACTCGCAACTCATCATGGTTGGAATGTACATCAGTTGGACATTAAAACAACATTTTTGAATGGTGACTTGCATGAAGAAGTGTATGTTTTTCAGCCCCGTGGCTTTGTGCAAAAAGAGCATGAAAACCAGGTGTGTAGGTTAAAGAAGGCATTATATGGTTTAAAGCAAGCACCACGTGCTTGGTATGAAAATATACATGCCTATATGATTGCACATGGTTTGGAGAATAGTCCAACTGAAAGCACCTTATATGTTAAGCGTGCTAATGATGTACTTCTGATCATTACTGGTCCTCATGAGACACATGTTGCTGATTTTAAGGCTGATTTACATGCCTCATTTGAGATGTCTAATTTGGGGCATTTGCATCATTATTTGGGCATTTAGTTTATGCATGTTGATGGTGGAATGGCTTTGTGTCAAACAAAATATATTGACACATTATTTCAATGTTTTGGCCTTGAAGATTGTAAACGTATTGCCACACCTATGGAGATAGGTTTACGATTGAGTCTTCATGATGTTGGAGATGCATTTGATGTTGTTGTCTATTAGCAGGCTGTTGGATGATTGATTTACTTATGCATTACTTGACCAAATATTCAGTTTGCTGTCTCACAGATGAGCAAGTTTATGCATTGCCCAGGTGTCAAGCATTGGCAGGTGGTTAAGCGCATCTTTCGATACTTGAGTGATACCCGGCTACTTGGGTTGTTTTATCCCAAGGGGGGATCACTACCACCAGATTTGCATGCTTTTTCTGACTCTAATTGAGCTGGTTGTTATGACACTCGTGTGTCCACTAGTGGTTTTTGCTTCATGTTTGGTAGCTCATGCATATCTTCGTTGAGCAAGAAGCACCCTACTATGGCCACTTTTAGTTGTGAGGCTGAGTATAGGGCAGCTTTCACAACGACTGTTGAGAGTGTGTGGCTCAGAGGCGTTATGGTTGATTTGGGTGTTGGTCAGTCTTCTACCACCACCATCTTCACTAACAATCAGAGCGCATTGGCAGTTGCAAGGAACCTTGTGTTCCATGCTCACACTAGGCACATTGAGGTGCATTATCATTATGTCAGGGAGAGATTCTCTGCTAGAGAGATCAGCTTGGCACTTCCTTATACATGATTGCCAGCTCCTTGTTCACTGCATCACTCCCAGGGGGGATTTGTTGCTATATTTAGGTAGTATGTATCTGAACACACTAGGACCATCATGGCACTTTTTTCCCTCTTTAGGAGGTTTTTTTTCCCTTGGCTTGTATAAATGCCTATAGCCCTATGTTACTTATCTTTTTACATTCTAGTGGTAATACATTCAGTATTATGTTGTGCTCCAAGCTTCTTCTTCTTCTTCCTTGTGTTGTTCACGTGCTTTCGCAGATGTCTAACTCCAACATCATTATGTCAGGGAGAGGTTCTCTAATGAAGAGATTAGTTTGGCATATGTGCCCACACAGGAGAACATTGTAGACCTTTTCACAAAGGCTCTGCCTAAGGTGAAGTTTGAAGCTTTTCGCAAAGCTTTGGGCTTACTTCCTTTTGTGGATTGATTCCACATACCTTGGCTCCTTGTTCATCACATCACTCCCACGGGGGATTTGTTGATATATTTAGGTAGTGATGTGTGCAAACACACTAAGACCACCACGGCACTTTTTTCCCTCTATAGGAGGTTTTTTCCCTCGGCTTGTATATATGCCTATTACCCTAATATGCTACTTTTCTTTGTACATTCTAGTGGTAATACATTTAGTATTGTGTGTTGTGCTCCAAGTTTCTTCTTCCTTGTGTTGTTTGTGTGCTTCCGTAAACCTCAATCTCCAACACTTTGAGACCCTCACAAGTAGCAAAAACCATGAAAAATTATTTGAGTGGCACATGAGATCCTTAGGTTTATAGGCATATATACAAGCCAAGGGGAAAAACCTCCTAAAGAGGAAAAAAAGTGCCTCGGTGGTCCTAAGTGTGCTCACACACATCACTATCAAAATATATCTACAAAGTCCCGTTGGGAGTGATATGGTGGAGAAGGAGTTGGCACTCATGTTTAAGGAAGTGCCAATCTATGTGGAAAGAGATCAATCCACAAAAGAAAATAAGCCCAAAGCTTTACGAAAAGCTTCAAAATTCTCCCTAGGTAGAGCCTTTGTGAAAAGGTCTACAATGTTATCCTATGTGGGTACATATGCCAAACTAATCTCTCTAGCAGAGAACCTCTCCCTGACATAATGACAGTGCACCTCAATGTGCTTTTTGCGAGCATGGAATACAGTGGTCCTTGCGATTGCCAATGCACTCTGGCTGTTGGTAAAGATGGTGGTGGAAGAATACTCACCAACACCGAAATTAGCTAAAAGGTGTTTGAGCCACACACACACACACAACAATCATTGTGAAACTTGCCCCATACTCAGCCTCACAACTAGTAGTGGCCATAGTAGAGTGCTTCTTGATCAACCAAGATATGCATGAGCTACCAAGCATGAAACAAAAACCACTGGTGGACACGCAAGTGTCATAACAACAAGCAGAGTCAAAGTCAGAAAATGCATGTAAATTTGGCAATAATGATCAACCTTTGGGATAAAAGAATCCAAGTAGTTGAGTAGCACTCAAGTAGCGGAAGATGCACTTAACCACTTGCCAGTGCTTGATACCTAGAAAATCCATAAACTTGCTCATCTAAGAGACAACAATCTGACTATCAAGCCAAGTTATGCATAAGTAAATGAAGCATCCAACAACCTATTGATAAAGAACAACATCAAATGCATCTCCAACATCATGAAGACTCAACCATAAACTTGTTTCCATAAGAATGGCAATAGGTTTGCAATCTTCAAAGCCAAAATGTTGCAATAATGTGTCAATATATTTTATTTGATACAAAGCTATTCACCCATCAACTTGCATAAGCTGAATGCCCAAATAATGATGCAAATGCCCCAAATCTCACATCTCAAAAGAGGCATGCAAATCAGCCTTAAACTTAGAAATATGCTTCTCATTAAGACTAGTGAGTAGCATGTCATCAACATACACAACATCAGAAATACATCATCTACATGCCTAACACATACGATGCTCTTAGTTGGACTATTCTCAAAACCATGTGTAGTCAAGTAGGCATGTATCTTTTGATACCAAGCACATGGTGCTTGCTTCAAACCAAATAATGCCTTTTTTAGCGTGCAAACTTTGTTTCATGCACTTTTTGTACAAAACCATGAGGCTAAAATACATATAGATCTTCGTGTAAGTCACCATTCATAAATGCAGTTTTATTGTCCAATTGATGTACATTTCAACCATGATGAGCTTCAAGTGCACATATGCTACAAACAATGGGCATTTGGCATGTGGGAGCAAAGGTCTCATCAAAATCAATGCCTCCCTCTTGAGCATAGTGTTTTGCAACAAGCCTAGCCTTATACATGTCAATTGTTCCATCAGGCTTACATTTCAGCTTGTATACCTATTTAGTGCCAATGACCTTTTTTGCTTGGAGAAAATTCACATAAATACTAGAAAACATTCTTCATAACAACATCATAATGTGATTGCATAACAGATATCCAATTTTTTGAATTTTGTGCTGCATCAAAAGACATAAGTCATTCTTGTGACAAAGACTAGAGGCAGCCATTGCATAGTAATATGATGCAATGGAAGCACTATGCGAGCTTGAATAAGTATGATATGATAGAGGTGCATCTAAATTTCTATCTCTCAAAGGTTGCAACAGCCATTTAAGCATAGTTTTTTCCTCCATATCAGCCCTCTCATCAGCAAGTGCATCATGTAAATTTGGATAAGAAATGAAATGATCTTCATCATCATGTGGAACTTGTAAGGCTAAGAAATTGCCTCATTTGGACCAATGCTTGACTGTGCACATGTAAAAATAGGAAGCAAAGTGTCATACCCATCTTTAGAGCTAACTCAAGTATCTTTGGTACATGAAAGTAATGGTGGAATTTCATCTTCCACAAAAACAACATTACGACTAACCAAAATCTATTTAGTCTATGGATGATTTAAAAGATAGCCTTTAATCAGAACTGTACTCAACAAAAATACATTTTAGTGCTTTATTAACCAATTTCTTGCATTGTTGTTTAGGCACTAATGCATATGCCAAACAACCAAAGACATGAAAATGAGTAGAAGATGGCTCGCAACCATGCAAAGCCTCATATGGAGTGATAGATTGCAACACTTGTCTAGGATACGTGTTATGTACATATGTTATACATATAACAGTCTCAAGCAAGCATCTATGTGGTGAAGCTTGGATTTCGACCATACACCTCACCATCTCGATGAGAGAACTATTCTTTCTTTCAGCAGGTCCATTTTGTTGAGGTGTATATGGCACTTTATACTGATGTTTTATCCCATGCTCAACCAAAAATGCATTAAAATGAGTAGGCATGTATTCCCCCCTCCATCAAAATGGTGGGTGCCCAATTTACATGCTCAAAATTTTTTAGCCATAACCAAAAACTACTTGAAGCACATAAACACTTTGGGATTTTCTTTCAATGGATACACCCATGCATGCTTGGAGAAATTATCAATAAAGTCACTAAGTAAAGGTAGTTCCCAAAAGAAGGTGTCTGCATAAGGCCATAGACATCACTATGAACAAGCTGCAATTTATGAGCAACTCAAATTGAAACATCTTTTGTGAAGGATGAATACTACATTTTGTCCAAAGCATGGCCTTCATAGAAATGTTTACAAGGTGCCTCAAGATCGGGTAGAGAGGATATCGTTTTAGATTTTTGCAGGCATAGCAAATTAGCGAAATTCAGATGATCAAAGCATGCATGCCAAAGGTTTGCATCTGAGATAGCCTGAGAATCTTCAACTTCACATGCTAAATCATTCATAGATTTTGCATAGTATATGAGCGTATACAAGGCACAACATAAAATGCCAAGAGCAATAATAACATCATCATTTGATAGATCATGAACTATACATCTTTCATCAACAAATCTGACAACCAAACCAATCTTGGCTAATGCTAAAACTGATAATAGATTTTTCCTTGTCCTTGGTACATACAAAGCATTTGACAATCTCAAAGAACTACCATTAGTAGTATTGAGAATGATCTTGCTAAGACAAGAGGATTTGTTAGCACATGTGACAGTATTCCATGTAGGGGTAGGCTCAAGTGAAATGAACAAACTATGCTACAAGGTAATATGTTTGGTTGCCCAACTATCAAAGTACCAAGCATTTGAGTCTAATGCAGACATATAGTGATCATGAGAAGGTCATAGTTGCATATATTAGTAAATGTTTATATTTCATTTTGAACAAGATTAGTAGACTCTTTTTTAGATGTACAAACCTCTACAACAACCATCCCAACCTCTTTCCTCTTTGCCTCTTTCATAGTCACTTTTGGACAACTCTTTATGACATGATCAATTCCCTTATAGTATTTGCAAAACTGTTTTTGCTTTTCTATTTGCTTTTTATCTTTTTCTTCCTTCTTTAATTGTGCAACATTAGCAAATTTGTTCTTACTAATAGATGAGCTCCATTTACCTTTGTATAGACATATATACCAAATCAATATCTCCTTCATAAAGGAGTCACATAGTGATAATGCACCTCAATATGCTTAGTACATGCATGAAACACTGGATCTTGTGCAACAACAAATGCACTCTTAGTATCAGTGAGAATATGCATAGCAACATCATCTCCATGCAAAGATCCATCAACAGACATGTCAATCATATACACTCCACAATAGCTGTGAAAACTGCCCTATAATCAGCTTCACAACTCAATATCACCACTATAGGTTGCTTTTTACTCAACCAAGATATGCAAGAGTCTCCAAGGAAAAAGAAATTACTAGTGGTGGACACAAGAGTATCATAACAACCAACCCAATCACTATCTACAAAAGCATACAAGCATGGCTGAATATCTGTGCCATAAAAGAGATCTAAACTCAAAGTGCCAAAACACACATTTCACCGCTTGCCTATGCTTAGTTCCATGACTATGCATGAATCACCTCAACTGGGAAACTAGGTACTGTGTATCCAACCTTTTGTTGAATGCATATATAAGACATCCCATAACTTGCTAATAAATAGAAGTGTCCAATACACCACTAAAATTCTGAACTAAGAAACTAAATTTTGTCTCAACTGGTGCAAAAACTGGCTTGCAATCGTCAAAGTCAAAATATTGAAGTAGTTTTTCAACATACTTTGCTTGATACGTACGAATTCCCCCCTCAAAGGATACAAACTAGATTCCAAGATAGTAGCTCACAGTCCAAGGTAATTGGCATCAAAAGCATATTGCAAATTGTCCATAAGGATTTCAAGTTTTGCATTACATGACCCAATCAAGAGTGCGTCATCAATGTAAGAACAAGCACTATAAGATCAGCCCCATTTTTGCATACATAGAATGTGCTTTCAATGGACTACATGTGAAGCCAAGAGCAATCAAGTGCTTATGGATTTTGTAATACCATGCTAGTGGAGCTTGCTTGAGGCCGCACAAGGCTTAATTCAAGCGACAAACCAAATTCTCTTTCCCTTTCATAAAAATCTAGCAGGTTGCTTCACACAAACCTCTTCTTCCAAATTGTCATCAAAGAAAGCCATTTTTATGTCCAAATGATGTATTTTCCAACCTTGTTGGGTAGCAAATGCAACCATAAAATGAATGGTGGTCATGCATGAAGTAGGTGCAAAAGTTTCCTCATAGTCAATGCCATATTGTTGCACATATCCTTTGGCAACCAACCTAGATTTGTACCAATCAATGCTACCATCTGACTTTTTCTTAATCTTGTAAACCCACTTTATAGCAATGGAATTTTTTCCTTTTGGCAATTCCCATAACTTCCAAGTACCATTCCTATGTATGGAATCCATTTCTGATTGCATAACACTCATGCAATGTGGATCATCAAATGCATCTTCAAAAGTAAGTGGGTATTCACTACATGCTACAATAAGAGAATAATCCACAAAATTACTTGATGCATGATCAGAGCTTGATCTTGTTCTACCAAGTAAAGGTGCATTCGATTTGCTGTCCTACAAAGTTTGTTTTATCCACTTTGGCATAGCTTGTTCACTCTTTATAGACATGTGTTCATTATGTAATACATCATCATGTACATCATGTGCGGACTGAATTTTATGTTCATCAATCAACCATATGTGATTGGAAATTGCCAGCAGTTCCAACCATGTTTGGATGGAAAATTTCAGCCACCCTTGGTTAAAAATTATCTGCATTATCATCTCTATTTTTCTAGAAATTTTCAGCCCTTTTAACCTCATGGCTGGTCTAAATGGCCATAGTCAAATGCACCACTTTGGAACAAAGGTATGAGTGTATCAAACACATTGTGAGCTAACTATTGGTTTTTGCATTCAAGCAAAGGGAAAGCTGAATTTTTAGCAAATACCACATTTGAACCCAAAATAATTGTGTCCATCTATGGATGGTACAAATGACATCCCTTACTTTCAACACTATAACCAACAAGTATACATTTCTTTGCCTTTTCATCGAGTTTGTGATGTTTTTGTGATGGCACAAGAGCATTTTCCAAACAACCAAACACACACATATCACTAACCATAAGTCGATGTCCATTCCAAGCCTCACAAGGAGTGATGCATCTCAATGCTTTTGTAGGACAATGATTCAATACATAGTTTTAGCTTGTGCACATGACTGCTTCCATCCAAAACTTGTTGGAAGGTGTGTTCCTTTAACCATACATTGTGCCATTCCAAGGAGTATTACATTTTTATGCCAAAGAACACCAATTTGTCGAGGTGGATATGACACCATACATTGGTGTGAAATTCCTCTTTCAGGAAGGAAATCATTAAACTCATGTGACATGTATTCACTACCATAATCTATGGATAGACTCAAAAGCTTGTTTCTAGAAAAAAATTCAGCCATAGTTGAAATGCTTTAAAGCAAGAAAAGACCTCATTCTTTGCTTTCATAGGATATAACCATATATGAAAAGTAGCATCAACAATGAAGGTAACAAAGTATACATGTTTCTTGAAAGATGGAGTCTTGACTAGACCACATGCATCACTATAAACAAGCTGAAATTTTTATATAGTGTGTGTATGGCTATCTTATGGAAAATAAGCAAGATGCATTTTTCCAAGAATGCAACCTTTACATGCATGATTTTCAATGGACTCAAGTGAATCATGCATGTAAAGAAAACTATTGAAGTTCAAGTGATAAAAAACAAGCATGTCAAAGCTCCATTTCAGCCATGAAGGAAGTCCAAGGCATTTGAGAAAGCCCTCTTGTATGTATCCAAGCAATAAAAGCATTACATAATGCAATGACCATGACAATAATATGAACATTTCTCAAATCATGAACCATACACTTATCATCAACAAATTGTACCTGAGATCCAACTTTGGCAATCAAAGAACTAAAATTAGGTTCTTATTGGTATCAGGTTTGTATAATGCATTTTTCAAGAGAACCACACCTCCTTTTGTAACCATAAGCTCAATTTCTCCTACTCCAATGATAGGATAAGAGGCATTGTTTGCACACACCACATGTCCTCCTTTGGTACATCTTTCAAAGATGCAAAAAACCTTTTGCATGAAGTTATGTGCTTTGAAGCACCACTATTGAAGAATCAATCCAAATCAGCCTCACTCACAACCATACACTTAGAATGCAATGATGCATCATAATGACGTGTATTAACACATGACCAAAAATCTTGAGCCATGTTGACTTCATCCTTCTTTGCATTTGAAGAATTTTCAGCAGTAGACATGCCGGATGCCTTCTTCTTTTCATTGTGCTTAGCAAGCTTTCTACACTCATGAACACTATGATAAAAAACATGACCAGTCTTTCGGTAATATTTGTGTCTCTTCTTCTTCTCCTTTTGCAAAGCAACATCACTAGACGAATGAGTGGAAGATGAAGATTGAGGCTTTGGTTTTGATTAACCCATAGTTGAACCATGCTTGCTTTTCCCTTTTTGTGAGATAGCAAGTGCTTGTGTTCCCTCAATGAAACCACCCTATTCACTCTAGGTTGCTCTTCTTGCAAAAGAAGCGACAGAGCGTCACTAAATGCATACATATTTGGATTCCCTTTTGCAACCAAATGGAATGTAGTGGCAAATCTTTGAAAAGATTCTGGTAATCCTTTTAACAATGTAGAGATGAACGATGCATCCAAAATAATCTGATCTATATTTGCCATTTGCTCTTTCAATTACACACTCATTTTCAGCCATACATACATCCTCAAGTTGCTTCCTCAAGTATGCAGTACGTGCTTCATTGTCCACAACATACAAACAAGCGAGAGTGTCCCATGCCTATCTTGATGTAAAACATGATGGAATGTGTGGAACTATATGATGCTTCACAAAAAGTGCAATCAATCCATAAGCTTAAGCATACTTTCCATCCCATCTAATTTGCTCACTCACTACACTTGAAGAGGAAACTCTATTTGTGACGATAGACTATGAAGTAGAAGAACCTAGGGGTCTTCAATCTACATCTGCCACTATGTTCCATAGTTGTTTTGCAACAAGAACATGTTTCATCATGTAAGAACACATTGAATAGTTGCTCACATCAAGCTTAACTTTGGCTTGGCGCATACCAAATAAGGCATGCTGCCTGCCACTTCACTAAAGAACAAGAATGTGAGAAGATCGTTACTTCTATAAAAGTTGAAATGAATGTCAAAATTTCAACTCATAATCCATCACTCTGATGGCAATTCGAATTGCATGAATGGCTTTGAAATGGGGGTAAAATCCCAATGCAATTGATGGAAATGATTTCTTGCTATAAAAATCAATGTTGTATGCTCTAGAGCCAATTTGCACTGTTAAAAGTGTGCCTCACCACAATGACACATGAGCAGCACACATAAGGAGCACAAATGCAACACACATAGAGAAGACAGATGGTTGGAACAACTCTTTCTATTGATGATGAACATAACTGAAGTAAGAGCTAAATAATATCCCTAAGTACAAAGTACCACCACATATGAGTGTATCATGTATGTGGTAACATGGGGAAAAAGCTTGTAGCCAGCACTATAGTAAAAAGTGCCCATGTATAGGAAAAAGGTTCACATCAAAGCTACTCAAGGAACACATAAGTGTAACATTGCAAACACAACACTTGGACAAATTACAAAAATAAGTGGTTGACATGTAAAAAAAGAGCGCTCAAGAAAATGTTTCTAAAGAAGAAAAGTGGGTTCTAGATATTAGTATACTATGATTTTTTTTTGAGGGATAACATAGATTTTTGAGAAAATTAAAGAAAATAAAATTTCTAACTCAAGAGAGTGGGGGAGTTATAAATTTAAGGTTGAAATCATCTTTTTGATACTAGAATAGGTTGAAAATGGTTTTCTGGGAGAAAAATGAATTTTAGGACATTTGAAAAAAAAGAATTTTCAGTCTCTCAAAAAGAGACATCCAAAATTTGAATTTGAGTGAAGGTTTTTTTTTTAATCATATATTATGGGAGGTGGATTATGATCTCTTGTAATGATCAGATCATCTACTTGCGAAACGGCAATCACTAATTGGTTATCTTTTCTCATTAAAAAAATTTTGCACTAGAAGTTCTTCTTTGAAAGCCTAGATTTTTGGAAAAACTATCAATTCATTGGTAGCAAGCTCTTGGAGCTTTCTTAAGGCCATATAATGCCTTCTTAAGTTGACAAACCTTGTTTTCTTAATGAGGCACCTTAAAACCTAGTAGTTGAGATATATATAACTCCTCCTTGAGGTATCCATTCAAAAATGCTGATTTTACATCCATTTGAAATGTAGGCCACCTTTTATGTGTAGAAACTGCAAGTGACATGCAAATTTGTAGTCATTCAAGATGTTGGTGCAAATGTCTCTTGAACATCAAATCCCTTCACTTCTTAGAATCCTTGTGCAACAAGCTCAGCTTTGTACTTCTCTGAAGTACTCTATGGTTTGTATTTTATTTCAAAATCCACTTGGTTTGATGGAAGCCATACACTTTTATATATGTTTTGTAATAGAACATATAGTGTCCTAGTCAACGACATATTGTATGTTCGACCACATTTGTAAAATGTAGTTTGTGCTCCATATGTATTGTGTCATTCTATGTATTTTGTCGGTTTGTGCAAAGTACCATTTGCATCATCTAAACATTGGCTTTGTGATGCAAGGGCATTGTTTTGAATCTCTCTTGAAGGGGAATCCACCATGGTGCATTGCCATCACACCACTTTAGATGTTGCCAACATCTCTCAATGAGGAAAAAAATGACCAACCATTCAATTGCAAATTGTGACTATAGTTGACAAGTTGTTCGTCAACCTCAAAGTACTATAAGGTGACAAAATTATAAGAACACACAAGAGTTTTAAGGTAATCAAGTCCATTTCATCCAAACATGAATAGGAATAAGCGATCTAATCCAAAAGTACCTAGACTATATCCAAATAGGGATTTCTCTTATGGCCACTAATGAAACGAGTTTGCTAAAGGGTCACAACAAAGATTCTATGGAACCCAACAAAACATGTGCTCGAACAACAAGCTCCTCAAGCTGATCAAGTCATTTCAGTCTAAGTATTATAGTGCAAGAAAACCTTGAAAGATCACTAGTGCTAGTTGATCCACCAATTGATTGAAGGAGTGACAACAATCAATATAACTATGGTTATGAGAATTATCATGAGTAGCAAGGGGATTATAATCAAGAAAAAAATCCTCAATGGAACAAGGGAAAATCTATGTATGATCACAATTATGCTAATCAAGCACCACAATTTACAATTCTCTAATCAATTTGGTCCACATCAAAGGCCATCTATTCCTAAGGGAATATGCTATAAGTGCATTGGTGATCACTTTATTTGACAATGATCAATACTCCAAGCTGAACTGAATGTTAATGCTCAACAAAGAGGCTTTGCATATTGCCTAGGATGTGATATGGACCATGTGATCAATGATTTTCCTAAAAATCTAGCTACCATCAAAGTAATACCATTAAATGTGGTATCACATATTTCTTCATGAAGTAATAACAATTAGGCTAAACCTTAGCTGATTACTAGGGCACATGATAAAACCCACGAAGAAGAGAAAAATGGAGATATCTATTGAGATAAGGATTGCTCAAGTTTGGACATTTCAAGTCCAAAACTCACGCAAGTACTAAGACAAAGAAAAGACAAGTCCATGATCAAGCTGAATGATATTTACAAAACAATAATTAAATGACACTATATTTCATTCAAAAAGCTTTTATACAAGATATCCTTCACTGACCCAAAGAATGCAGGTATAGGTTTGAGTCGTCCTCAAAATTGTGTTGAATTTTGTAATCAAGGACACAAAAATCCTCTTCCTTGAAAGTGGGAATATATTCTTCCACCTAAAGAACACAATATTATTTATGATTTATCATCACACCGACCAGTCTTATACAATGAAAGATTAACCATTCTCGATTTATGAAAAACAATTGATGAGCAACAAAAGAGAATTGATAATTTAGAAAATTGAGCAAGAAATTTACAAGTATCTCTAGATGCATATGAGAACCAGTATGGAAGAATATAAGAGGCATCATCATCATCATCTTTTGATTGGTTCACTATGGACGAATTACTACATCAACAAAATAATGAATTGACAAGCTGCTTTTTGTAATATAAACAAATTTGTGTAAAAAAATCATATTTTCAATAAAGAAATCTTTTATGCAATTGAATACAATCAAAGTATTTACAATACATAATTTTCTTCATTTTGTATATGACCATCTATTACAAGTACCATATCATCTATTTCTTCCATGCATGAATCATCATTGTGGTGTGCATCAAATTCATGCTCATTCATGAATCATTTGCCAAACTCTCATGAGTTTGAAACTGACTATAAGTTTCTTCTGTTGTTGTAGAAGCTATCTTGTTTGCAGGGTGTTGGTGTAACTCCCCTGTTTCACCTTAGTATTGTTTCTACCATACAATAGGTGGATGCTTTTGAATCAATGTGCTATAGATATTTAAAACTACCTTCTCAATTTACAAAAGCTACCTTCTGATGGAATGCATCTCGACTATATATGTCTGGAAATAATAATTGACATGACATTTTGAGAATTTTCATGAATTCTTTGTTTTATGTTTGACCACTAAGTTGAAATGTAGGATTCAAGATGAATGTTGTTGCATGTAAATGAGTATGAATTTGTGTCCATCATTTCTCTGCTAAAGCTATAATGTGTGTTTTTTCTCTTGATGAGAAATGATTAAATTCTTTTACTTTCTGTATAGCTTGTGACATAATCTAAAAAAATTCCTATCACAAACTTATCGGCATCAACAATTCATAAAAATTCCACAAAAGTGTAGTGATACCAATAATTTTCTCAAGATTACACCAAAAAATTCGTGACTGTATTAGAGAGATACACTTCGAAGCAACAACTCAATAAGAAGAATACTTCTCTAGCCATGAATCCCATCTTAGCTATAACATGTTTATATATCTTTACAAGGAAAACTGAACTTTTCTCCTTAAGATAAGTATCGATTATCTCCAAAAACATGAGTTCTTTGGATATCACCATGACATTAATCAATGGCTTGTTTTGACGGATTCTCCATCCATTTAGTGCTATTGTGGATCCATACATGGGTATATAATTGAGCATTATTTGTTTTAGGATAGCCTCACTATTGTTCTTCATGTCATCTACATATTTTATCCGCATATTATTGTAATCAGGTATGGTGAATCCCTTTTGTAACATCAATTCACCTTTGAAAGTTGAGTTATGAATAACATTGAAAAGAATTCCACATGCTAAAAATGTCTGAGTCCATTTAAGATGAAGCTCAAGATATTCTTACTTCTCAAAAGCTTCATGTATTTTGTTTTGTGGTTTAATATGAGAAATATTAGGTGATACATTATTACATCCACCTCCTCTACTAGATTCACTTGGTCCACTCTTTCTTGGCATGTCTAGAGAAATCAAAGTACACATATCCCAATAATTCTCAAAAAGAATTTGTGACACGTTAGTAGGCATGTCACAAACTTAGTATGTTGCCATTGCTATATCTACTAGTTCTTGTTTTATAGTTTGACCACTTCTTCAAAAGTACTATGAACTATTCATGGAGATGTGACTCCTTGAGTTTTACACTTATTTGTGTTACTTTCAGAATGTGCCCATATATGACTATCTGAATTAAAGCATCTTCCAACATTGTTGCCTATACTGACATTGTATTATGGATACCATTTTATCCTCTTGATAAGTAGTCATATATGACCATTCTTTTCCCTTTCTGATAATTCTTGACTTAATGTAGAACTTTATATCTATAAAAAAAAGAAAACATAAATCCATATCAAATAAGATATACATTCCACAAAATATGTTGAAAATATATAAAAATTGTTTTGAATCTATCTCTTAAAGTTTTTAAATCTATTCATTTGTGTACTTATGTATCTATCTGTCTATAATTCTACCTCTCCATATAATCTATTTCTTATCAATGTTGTAAATCAAACAATCACAATACATTTTAAATCACAATCATATACAAAAAAGTGCACACACTATTGTGAAGGAAGAATCTACATTGAGTTAGACAATCACAATAGTTCTTTGATAAGAATTACACACATACATACATACACACAAAAACATACTTTTGTGATGTGAGAATCAATGTTGAGTCACACAATCACATTAGCTTTTAAATAAAAATCATGTGTGCACATACACACAAACATACACATACTATTGTGAAGTAAGAATCAATGTTGAGTTAGAAATCATTATATTTTTAAATCATAAGCACACACACATACATAAACACACAAATACATACGCGTACTATTGTGAAGTAAGAATATGTGTTGGAATAAAAATCACAATAGTTTTTTGCTCACAATCATACATATAAATAAACACACATACACATGCATTGAATTAAGAATCATTGTTGAGTCATACAATCACAATAGTTTTAAAATCATACACATATATACACACACATATAAATACTATTGTGAAGTAAGAAGCATTGTTGAGGTTGAAAATCCCAATAGCTTTTAACTCACATTCATACACACATACACATACTACTATGAAGTAAGAATCATGTTGAGTTAGAGAATCACAATAGTTTTAAAATTATACACATACAAATACATATGTACACACACATACACATACTATTGTGAAGTAAGAATCAATGTTGAGTCAAACAATCACAATAGTTTTTTTCTCACACACCACTAATGTAAGAGGAAAGAGGTGAAGATGATGGCTTCCATGGAAAATATGGTGCAACTACATACATACATATAGACATACACACACACACACACATACACACAGACACACAGACACACACACACACACACACACACACACACACACACACACACACATATATATATATATATATATATATATATATATATATATATATATATATATATATATATATATATATATATATATATATATATATATATATATATATATATATATATATATATATATATATATATATATATATGTGTGTGTGTGTGTGTGTGTGTGTGTGTGTGTGTGTGTGTCTGTGTGTGTGTGTATGTGTGTATTTGTGAACTAAGAATCAATGTTCAGTCATACAATTACAAAAGTTTTTAACTCGCAATCATACTGAAGTAAGAATCAATGTTGAATGAGATGATCACTATAGTTTTGAACTCACAAAATTACATGCACATACACATACA
Organism: Ceratopteris richardii; assembly: GCA_020310875.1. Classification (NCBI taxonomy): domain Eukaryota; kingdom Viridiplantae; phylum Streptophyta; class Polypodiopsida; order Polypodiales; family Pteridaceae; genus Ceratopteris; species Ceratopteris richardii. Next base: position 95,256,705 of record CM035408.1, on the reverse strand, counting down.
CATACTATTTTGAAGTAAAAATCAATGTTGAAACAAAAAATCACAATAGCTTTTAACACACATGCATACACATACACGTACTATTGTGAAGTAAGAATCAATGATGAGTCAAACAATCACAATATTTCTAAAACGATACACATACACATACTATTATGAAGTAAGAATCAATGTTGAGTGAGACAATCACAATAAGTTTCAACTCACAATCATACACACATACACATACTATTGTGAATTAAGAATCAATGTTGAGTCCCATAATCACAACAATTTTTAATTGACAATAATACACACACATACACATTCACATACACATAATATTGTGATGTAAGAATGAATATTGAATCAAAGAATCACAATAGTTTTCAACTCACGATGATACACATGCATACACACAGACACATACTATTGCGAATTAAGAAGCAATGTTGAGTCAGACAATCACAATAGTTATTAACTCATAATCATACACACATACACATAAACATACTATTGTGAAGTAGGAATGTTGACCCACACACAATCACAATAGTTTTTAAATCAGAATCCTAAACACACACATAAATATACACATGCACACACATTCATGCACCTAAAAATCCACTGGCATATAACCTATGCTAAAACATATCAAAACTCTTGGGAACTAAGAACCAATTTATGATTCAAGCAATCATAATAGTATCTAAACTATAAAAATGTTAAAATAAATTTATTAATATTTTAAAACTTAAATATATTTTTTAGAATAGAATTACATGTTTTTAGGTGGAAATATTACTTCGAAATAAACCTATAAATTTTAAATATTTATTATTCCTTATACTTATTCTATAATTTTCTAAATATTTAACTCTAAAGTCCATAATTTTTTTACTTTTATAATCCTAAAATATCAAACTTTTTTTAAAAGAGTTTATACCTTCCTTTTTGTACAATGCTGTGAGTTTGCAAAACACAAGCAGTTTTGGTGATAGTACACCGTGATTCATTTTTTCATGGAGTACACTTCCGATCAATATCTTTTCAATAAAAAAATCTTTTCAACCAAAAACATTTTGATAGATTTTTTTTTTAGCGAAAAGATTTTTGATCCAAAACTTGTTTGATTGAAAAAAATTGAAATTTCACCCAAAAACAATTTGGCATTATCCAAATAAGCTGATACAACACCGAATAATTTGTTCGAATAATAAGGGTCTCTTGTAAAATTTCATAATTATTAGAGACTAATTCGATTATCAAATAATGAATAATGCAACCTAGATTTTTAATACTCTTCCATAGATGAGGGAATGAGAACGATTACTAGGATAGGTGTTGCTTGAGAGGATCCTTATTTGGATAAATATTGCATGCCAATGAGTTTTCACGACAAAAAGAAAATGGTAGAGACTTAGATGTTATACCTAAGATCCTTATGGTACAAACACAAATGCTCTATTTTGTGCAATGGCTAGTTGGATATGCATAGAAGGAATGTTTATAATATCCTTGTGTCCTCCTACAATGGCAAAATTTTTTTATGTGATATATTGAACTATGCACCTATCACATTAGTCAAATGTGAATTCATATTATATCATGCAAGTTGTGACCAATACTAGATCCAAATGTGTTTGAATTGGGTGTTATTGAAGAGGCATACCCTAAAATTACATGGGCACCATGTATATCCCATATCCTAGAATTTCTTATGGAAGACATAGGGGAATGCCATGGATGAGACCCATCCTTGATAAAGCCATATTCATAGTGGAATTTCTCACTAGTAAGTTAAAAATTATTGAATATTTTTCATGCCCACTCTTCTTTGGATTTTTGAAAATCTTCTATCACATGGTTTTGTTATTCGTAGAGTAAGAAAAGGGTTCCTACATATCATCATGGTGGAGGATTGGTATGACATTTAGAGCTCGAAGGATGAGATTCTCTTCATATTGTTCTCATCACTTGTTATGGAGGATGATGGATTTCGGATGAAGGAACAGACATTTAGAGTGATATTCAACTAGTAGGGTAGATCACTTGCTCACGTGTATGAGTACATGGACCATATATAAAAAATCATCCAAAAAGTTTCCAAATTCCTAGACATTGAGTAAGAGAAATTTTTTTTATTACTTTATTAAAATTAGATATTTTGTTGATTGATTATGTTATGTACTAATTTTAGTATATTATATGTTCATTATGTATAAGAAGAGAGCTTTATGTGATGTAATGAGAAACAATGGGATTGGTTTCATGATAAATCCATGCCATTGCTCACATTCTTCATCCGTTATAGAAAAGTGAGCAACAATTAATAGACATTGAGCTAGATGATAGTTGGAGTGATTACATCTACAATAGACAAGCACTGGTGTAAGTTTTTTGTCACAATTGGGGAGTAAGAGGTTGAAATTCCATGGCATGGAGGACTACTTTGGGCAAGCCACCGCATGGCTACAAGATAACGAAGTCGCTTTGATGAAATGGTGGGAGAAATATGGAGTGAGTACTCCATTAGTCGTAAGTATTTTTACCATTTGGAACTTGCAAAATCCATATTACATAATGTTTTTATTATGACATTTAGTTTCATAAAACTTTATGATTTATTGTTTATACACAACAAAGATTACCATTGTAAATTCTTTCGCAAGATTGTAGCACATGTCATGTAGAGAGGAATTGGGGTACATGGGCTTTATTCCATATTGGAAGAAAAAGAATGCATTGAGTCTCCAACAACTTGAGAGGTTGATTTATTTCCACTATAATCTCAAATTGTTAGAGAGTAAGGGGATCTACATTGCCCCACAGTAGCTAACTTCAATAAAACTTCACAAATACTTTTATACTCTAGAGTCTAGATCTAATTTAGGCAAAACAAAGGGATGTGAATTATGATTTAAATTTTGATAATAAATGTTGATCTACTTGATATTGGTGGTCAAGGGTATGATTGCCATATTGGTGGAGCAGTCTGAAAGATTTGTATGACAAATTCCTAGCTCCACTCAAAGGGGTAGGACTTACATAGACACCAATTGCTACACATTATTAACTAAGAGTTTGATACCATACATAGTAGTTTTTCTTATGTCTATGTATTGCTTTACATGTAGATGATCCATTTAGAGCACCGTTTGCTAGTCATCATCCACATAAGTATGTTTCAAGGTTGGGTGGATGACGATATGGAAGGGGTGGTGCATTCTCTACCACACAAGGAGATAAGCCAATTCTTTGAGTGGATTAAGAGTAGGAATCGACTTCATCTTCTATGGGAGAAAATGACTTAGGACTAGAGGTTGTGGAGATTATAGTTACATTTGGACATACAAAATCTAATAGTATGCCTTCATGGGCTAGCATAGTTGATGTTGAACCCATAGGCGATGTCTTTATTGATGACATTGCATATTTATCTTAGTTTGTATGATGTTTGTTATGAAATATTGTGACAATGATAATTTAGATCATGGATGTATCATGTTATCATGTTTGATTTAGAATCTATTATAATTCATGACATGATTTTACCATTTTTGTACGAGTCATGATGCTCATGTACACATTATGCTCTTTTCTATAATGAAACAATCACCATCATTTTGAAGTTTAAAATTATAATTTAATGCTAGGTTCTAAACTTTTGAATGTCATGTATACCATTTGAGTTATAACCATGATCCAAGCCATAGGCACACGAACTAGTGTCCATAGACTATTTGTGTTCTATAAGGTAGTAGAGTGATTTTTACGTGCTTTTAGCATGAGATAGGTTAAGAAGTGCTAGATATGCATTATTTGTTGATTATTAAAAAAGAAAAAAAAATACAAAGTATTATTAAAAAAACTGGAAATGTAGTAGTGGTTTTATATTTCCATTTTCCTTCCAATACTCTAGATAGTAAACATAATAAAGCCCATTTTTAAAACTTGTTTTTAGAACTACTCTCTATGTACTATGGCTTGGACCATTATGAAACACCTTAAGGGATGTGCGAAGGTGACATTAGGTGCATGTATCATAACATCTCTTCCATCTATCTAATTGCCAACAAGAAAAAATTTTCTTATTGGATAATCCATGAAGTATAAAAGATTATCATGTTAATCTTTCATAGGATTGATATATTCATAAATAAACTTTGAACGTTTCCTCAAATTTGTTGGAGAATTCCTCTCCTATTCATAGTCAATGAACTTGAAAATTTGATCACTCAAACTAGACACTTATAGCTTTCAAATGAGCTATCAAACACTCAATTTGGAGTAGTTTTGGATTGGCAACTCTTTGCTTCAAAACAAGCTACCTGCCCACTCAGTTAAGCTGAAAACTGGACTTCATTAAAAACTAAATAACTCACAGAACATAAAGATTTTGATAAAACTATTCTAGATAGAGGAAGTACTCAAGATAAGCTTTCCAACGAATGTTTAAACTCTAAAATTGGATACTTATATTGAGAGATATGACTCTCACAAGTAGACTACCCAGAAATTGGTATGCGGCTAGACATAGTCTATGAGAGTGAAGAGAACTAAATGACTCAAACCAAATGAACTAGCTACAAGGGGACTTCCACGCCTTCTTCTCTATACTTGTGTGTCCTCCCTTGCCTCTTTTATAGCCAAGTGACCAAAAACTCTCATGATGAGTTTGAGAGCTCTTCTCCATAACTCTTCGACTACTTTGAGTAGCCACTCCTCTTCCAGTTCAACTTTTTTGGATTTGATTCTCTTTTGATCTCCACTACTTGCTGAAGTAAATGCTTCTATTTTTCATTTTTGTATTTTCCTTCCATTTGAAGAAAATCCTTTTTGCAAAAAATATATACGACTTTACTTCTTTATGTTTAACACTCCCCCTCAAGCTCACATGTGAGCTTGCACGTTCTGCCATATCCTACAAGTTGATTTCGTCCTTGAAGCTCTTTAGGTTAGAAGCATCTAAGGACTTTGTAAACATGTCTGCAACCTGGTCATTAGTTCCAATGAACATTATATCCACATCCTTGCTCAAAACTTTTTCTCGAACATAATGATAATGCACTTCTATGTGCTTACTTCGTGCATGAAACATTGGATTGTTTGTCAAGTTTGACATGTTGTCACCGTAAATTGGAATGGTCTCCACCTGCACATCAAGATCAGCCAAGAGCTTCTTAATCCACATAGATTCACAAGTTGCAAAGGTTAATCCTCTATATTCAACTTCTGTAGATGATAGTGCAACAGTAGGTTGCTTCCTCGAGCTCCATGTGATAGGTTTGCTACCTATCATGAACACATAACCTGAAGTGGGTCTTCTATCTTCCTTCGAACCAGCCCAATCAGCATCACTGAAGCCCTTTACCTGCAATTCTTCATCATATCTATAAAACAAGGCATGATTGACTGTGTGCTTCACATATCTTAGCACTCGTTTGGTTGAATTTAAATGTTCACTTGTTGGAACTTGCATAAATTAAGAAAGAACTCCAACAATATAACACAAATCTGGTCTTGTGACTGTAGCATAGATCAATGAACCTATAATACTCCTGTACGTAGTTACATCATGTAACTTCTCTCCATTTGAGCATAGCTTCACATTTGTGTCCATAGGTTGAGTGAATGGTTTGCATTCAATCATTCCAAATCTGAAAAGAACATCCAATAAGTACTTTCTTTGCATCATGTAGATGCCATCTTTCCCATAGACTATCTCAATGCCTAAAAAGTATTTCAACTCACCAAGGTCTGAAATTTTAAACTCCTTACCGACTTTTCTTTTTATCTCTTGTATTTCTGCAACATTACTTCCTATTATGATGAGATCATCAACGTATATGTAAATATATACCTGCTTGCCTTCTTCTTTCTTCATGTAGAGAGAGGGATCTGCACGACTTGGACTATACCAACACCTTGTGAGGTACTCGATCAATCTTTGATTCCAAGCATGTGGTGCTTGCTTCAGTCCATACAAATCTTTCTTCAATCTACAAACAAAATCTGGATGCTTTTTATCTTCAAATCCAATCGGTTGACTCATGTATACCTTTTCTTGAAGTTCACCATTGAGAAAATCATTTTTTATGTCAAGTTGGTACAATGGCCATCTCCTTGTTGCACTCACTGCAATCAAGGTTCTTGCAACTGGGCTGAAAGTCTCTTCATAGTTCATGCCATGAGTTTGCTTGAATCCTTTTACTACTAGTCTAGCTTTATGCCTAGCTAGAGAACCATCAACATTTCTCTTTATTTTGAACACCCATTTATTTGGAACAATCTTCATACCGTCAGCCTTTGGAACTAGCTCCCACGTGTGATTGTCCTTGAGAGCTTTTATCTCTTCTTGCATAGCTTGCTACCATTCTTTTTGTTACATACTTCTTCATATGCATCCGGTTCTTTGTCTTTGACCACTTGTGTCATATATGCAAAATGTTTTGCAATAAAACTATCATAGCTTAGCCTTTGAATTGGATACCTTGCTCTCGAAGGCCTCCTTTCATTTCCTTTTGAATATTGCTTCTTCAACCGGTTCAGCTTTACCTTTGGTGTAATCACCTGTTCATACTCTTCTTCACTTGCATTTGAATCACTATTTTGGTTAGCACTTTCAGCTTCAAACCTTTCATAACTTGATGTTGGTGATGAGGAATGACTCCTTAGTCTCCCCTTCCATGTTGAGCTTTCTCCATGTGATGTAGAAGCTTCTGGACCTGATATTTGAGTGCTTGTTTGCTGAAATTCTTCTTGGACAGCACCTCCATCATCTTCGCAATCTTCTTCAAGAATCTTCTCTTTCCCTTTGTCTCCAAACTCTTAGCTTATCAAATACCACATCTCGTGACACTCGTAGCTCCTTTGTCACCAGATTGTAGCACCTGGATCCCTTTTGCTCCGATGAATATCCAATGAAAATACTTTTTTTTAAACTTTGCCTCCATCTTTGTCCTTAATTCTTGAGGGATGTGAACATAACACACACATCCAGAAACTTTGAGATGTGTAAGGTCAAGTTTCTTACCGGAATAAACCTCCTCGGGAGTTAGATTATGCACTTCAACCGTTGTGCACTTATTCATCAAATAAACAACTGTACTAGTTGCTTCAACCCAATAGTTTAGTGGCATCTTCATCTCATTGAGCATGCATCTTGCAACTTCTGTGATATGTCTACTTTTTCTTTTAGCTATTCCATTTTCTTGAGGTGTGTATCTACATGTAAATTGTCGTTTGATGCCATTTTCATAAAGAAAATCTAAAAATTATTTGGAGAAGTATTCTCCTCCTCCATCGGACCTCAAGGTCTTTATTTAGCGTCCTGTTTCCTTTTCTACCTGTGCTTTAAATCTCTTGAACATGGAGAACACATCTGATTTTTGTTTTATGCAGAACATCCATACTTTTCTTGAATGATCATCAATAAAGTGATAAAATATCTATTACCATCCACTGATGGTTGTTGTGATGGTTCCCATACATCCGTGTGTATCAAGTCAAGGACATTCCTTGCCACATAGTTGCTCTTTTTGAATGGTTGTCGAGTTTGCTTTCTTAGTTGGCATGCTTCACAAAACTCATGCAGTCCAATATCATTGAATCTTGGAAGACCTCTTAACACTTCATGGTTGCTCATATCCTTGAGCTTGGGAATGTTGATATGTACAAACCTTTTGTGCCACAAATCGATTTCAACAAAACTGAATATACATCATCTTTCCATGTGGTTGTTGGATGTCCAAAGTGAACATCCTACCTTCTTTCCTTCCTTGAGCAATGAGCTAGAATCCTCCTTTTGGATTCTTTATAAAGCAACCTTTTTCATTGAAGATAACATGGTATCCTTTCTCTACCATTTGTCCTACTGAAATCAAATTCTTTGCAATAGTAAGAACATGAAGAACATAAGCCAATACCTTCTTACCTCCAAGCTTGATATCTCCAACATGCTCAATTGCGTGTTGAGTTTCATCAGCAGTCTCCACACATCCTTTTCCACTTGGAGCTTGTAGCTTTGTGAATAAATCTCCTTGGCATGTCATATGGTTGCTGCAACCTGAATCAATGAAGCATTTTTTATCATCACTTCTCGAGTTGTTGTACTCATGCTTCATGGCAAGCATGGTTTGCTTGTCTGCTTCACTTGATGTACTCGCATAGTTATTTTGGCTCCTTTGGTTGCCTCCATTCAGCCTTCCATTCTTTTGCCAACAATGATTTGCATAATGTCCTAATTTACCACAATGATAACATGTTATACCTTTAAGAGGATTGTATGAACCTCGACCTCTTTCTGTATTTCTTCCTCAACCTCTTCCATGTGTGTTTTCAATTGAGTTATCCTTGTTGTCCTCCGAATTGTGTTGGATGGAATTTGTGTTGTTGTAGCTTCTTCCTCTTCCTCTCGTGCCTTCTCTGGAGTTCCTTCCTCTACCTCCTCCTGCATATAACATTTGACTATGGCTGTCCTTACCTTTGTTGCCTTCTCCTTGTTGAGCAACCTCTTCAGCCACAAGATTTGGTATAATCTCGTCGAATGTTGGTAGAGGATCTCTATAAAAAATGTTTGTGATGAGGGGCTTTCACTTTTCTTCACTCCTCAAGCCATTGTTGTTTGGACGATGTCTTTCTCTTCTATCTTGCATTCAACTGATGCTAGCTGATCTCGAAGCTCCTTAATCCTCAATGTATACTCACTAATGCTTTGGTTTGAGCTTTTCTTCATGTTGTTGAGCTCGTTCTTGAGTTGCATCCTCCAAGACCTTGTTGAGGTAGCATACACCTTCTCCAATGCTTCCCAAACCTCCTTGGCTGTTTGTAAGCTTTACACACAATCATAGTGTTAGCAATAACTTGTGAAATGAGGAACATCACCCTTCGATTCCTCTCTTCCCAATCAGCAAATTGTCTCCTTTGTGCCGGAGTAATGTTGGGATCTTGAAGGTCCACCAGTTGTGGATCATCTCTAGTAACTAAACTCCATAAACCTTTATCTTTAAAGTAATTTGTCATTCTATACCTCCAAGACTAAAAATTATCTTTGTCTAACTTCTCAACTTGTTGTCCTAAATCAACCATTGAAAATTTACAATATTGAAGTTTACCTCAAATATGTTGTGGTGCTCTTCCTTGACTTTACGAAGCTTCCCCTTTGCTTCACTTCAATTCCAATACTTTGCCTCTTCAAACTCCAATGCTTTGATACCAATTGTTGGAGATTTCCTCTCCTATTCGCAATGGAAACCGTAGAAGACCTTCTTAGGATTCAAGACTTTTGCCAACAGCTGAACCTTCAAATGAAAATTGGTACCAATTAAAAAACGCAATGAACTTGAAATTTTGGTCAGTCAAAGTAGACACTTATAGCTTTCAAATGAGCTATCAAACACTCAATTTGGAGTAGTTTTGGGTTGGCAACTCTTTGCTTCAAAACAAGCAACCTATCCACTCAATTAAGCTGAAAACTAGACTTCACTAAAAACTGAATAACTCACAGAGCATAAAGATTTTGATAAAATTGTTCTAGAAAGAGGAAGATCTTAAGATAAGCTTTCCAACGAATGTTTAAACTCTAAAATTGGATACATATATTGAGAGATGACTCTCAAAAGTAGACTACCCAGAAATTGGTATGCGACTGGATATAGTCTATGAGAGTGAAGAGAACAAAATGACTCAAACCAAATGAACTAGCTACAAGGGGACTTCCGCACCTTCTTCCTCTATACTTGAGTGTCCTCCCTTGCCTCTATTATAGCCAAGTGACCAAAAACTCTCATGATGAGTTTAAGAGCTCTTTTCCATAACTCTTCTACTTCTTTGAGTAGCTGCTCCTCTTCTAGTTCAGTTTTTCTAGATTTGATTCTGTTTTGATCTCCACTACTTGCTGAAGTAAATGCTTCTATTTTCATTTTTGTATTTTCCTTCCATTTGAAGAAAATCCTTTTTGCAAAAATATATAAGACCTTACTTCTTTATTTTTAACAAAGTTCTCATGAATGACTTCGCATTAAATTTTTGTTTGCTTGTTTGATGTTCCCAAAAGCCCTTGATTTTTTGGGTATATCTTTATGGTATGCAACAAACCATAATTACTTGAATCATATTTGATTTTATTTTGATAAGAGCTACAAAGGCTACTACACACAAGCAACGTCTCATTATGATAGGACATTGATTTCAACAATGCATGAAGAATACTATATTAGTAAGAAGCCTCTCTAGTGTCCTCCATCGGGATTAATCTCCTACAAAGGCTACTACACACAAGCAACGTCTCATTATGATAGGACATTGATTTCAACAATGCATGAAGAATACTATATTAGTAAGAAGCCTCTCTAGTGTCCTCCATCGGGATTAATCATGGAGATGGCTTATACTTTCAATTTCCACATGTTTAATATTCAAGAACTTCCATATCACACCTCAAGGTGGAGAGGATAGGATTTATTAGTTGCATTTAATATATATTTAGGGCAATTCAAGGGCTGATGTTAGATATGGGAGTCTATGAGTCATACACCTTCGTGCATCATTGCAAGGTAATCCCTTGCCAAACAAAAAAGAGTGCATCATTATGCTCATTCTTTCATTCCACCCTCCACTTTGGCAAGAATTTCCTAACTAATAGAGACAAGTTCGATTGGCCTATTGGACAATCAAAATATTTTGCACCTTTTTTCAAATTTATCATCTATTACCATAGTCATGAAATCAACATATTCTTCAATTTCATGTAATGAAAAAAAAAAGGACCTTCTTTCTTGCACGCAGGGGTGGAGAGAGAGAGAGAGAGAGAGAGAGAGAGAGAGAGAGAGAGAGAGAGAGAGAGAGAGAGAGAGAGAGAGAGAGAGAGAGAGAGAGAGAGAGAGAGAGAGAGAGAGAGAGAGAGAGAGCACTAACAAGGGATTTATTGCCAAGAGCTAATCACATAGAATTATCATCTGACTTCGCATGTTTCTTAGAAGGCAGCCAAATCCTTTCATCAGTTTTAGTAGAAAAGCACAACCTCTGTACATGGAGTTTGAAAAAGTACATCTGTGCTACGCTTAAGCATATTCCGTTTTGTAAATAACAGCTTATTCTGTTCTGTAAAGGAGAGCTTATTCTGTTCTGCAAATGATAGATTCACAAAATCGTGACAAAGGATTTTATTGCCACGCGTTATTCACATAGAATCATCATCTGACTTCGTTTATTTGTAATAGCTAACCGAATCCTTTGATGAATTTTAGTATAAATGCAAAGCTGTGTACGTTGAATTTGAAAACGTTCACCTCTGCCACATTCAAGCTTAATATTTGGTTCTGTAATGAGAGCTGTATGAGCTAGATGCCAATCTTGTAATATTTTGATATCGTCTTTTCCGAAAAATCTCCGAAGTTGACAATCTGCGAGGAAAGCGAAAACGCCTCTCTCTCTCTCTCTCTCTCTGTGTGTGTGTGTGTGTGTGTGTGTGTGTGTGTGTGTGTGTGTGTGTGTGTGTGTGTGTGTGTGTGTGTGATTCCATCAACGCAAGGGCAGGCAACAGGATAAATCAAAGAAGCAACAAGCATAACCGTTTCAAGTAGCTCACAGAAGAAAAAGCTTTACCGAAAGGAAGAAAGGAGATTTCTACCTCTTCGTGCTGGTCTCCATGCCCACGGGAAATGTGTAAAGGTTGATCCCTGTGCAAAAGCTCAAAATGATGAAAATAACTGTCATATCTAAAGCACTGTCATCATATTACGAAGTATTCTCCTGACTTCTGAGACGGCATTCTAAACTTTGAAGCAGTACTTACCAGCTCGGTTGCATGAATAAAGCAAATGTGTTTCTTGAAACGCCTACGACATTTGAAGCCTGGAACGAAATGCAATAAATAATGACAACAAACAGAGAAAAGGACTACCAACTTCAAGGACGTACCTGCACACAATGTGGCGTTGCATGAAAAAGTCCTTTTGAAAGGATTTCTGTTACCTCGCCCATTTGGTAACCTATTTGATTGTCTGAAAAAATTACCTGTTCAGGGCAATAACTCCAGACTGATGTTAATTGCTTTAATACTGCACTGATACGTTTCTATACCTAAATAAGACATATTTATGACCGACTCTCCGAGAAGTCAATAAGATAATTCGTGGAGAGATAGTGGGCAAAAGAAACCAAAGAAGATTGTAAGCAATATATGGTTAGTTGAAATAAGGTTACCTTTTTTATTTCTTCATTTACCATCCTCACATACAATCCAGCATTTTCATCAGGGCAGCTAATCTCAATGCCATCCCTCGTATACATAGCAGATGTGAGACCTATTCCCAGAAAAAGAGGGAAAAAATTCAATGGTCCGAGAATGTGTAATCATGGAACTGCAATATTTATGGAAACTTTATTAAACGTTAATTTCTCTGCAAGTACGGATGCATGCATGAAGAATTGAAGTTCTTTTTGTTTCTATTCTTAGATGATTTCTGATAATCCAAACTATTCTTAGAATAATAATTGATTTCTATTCTTAGAATAATAATTGATATCTGGTAATCCAAACTAATGAAATCCTCATGAGACTCAGTTTTGTGGAGATAATTTATATCATCTGATACGTTTGTGACACGTTGATTGAAATGGAGACATTAGAACACTGCAATTACATGGATCGATCTTTTCCAAACTCTTGGTTCTCACTGGGTACCAGCTTGCTCAAAAACCTTATGTGCATGGATCCAAGGAAGCGAGTAGCTTAAAATGCATAATAGGGGAAAATCACTGGTCCATTTACCTTGCTTTGGCGAGCAACAAACTTCGCTGCACTATTGAGGAAGACAACGTGTGCAAAGTTACGTACGTAAATGTCTTTCTTGGAAAATTAGTCTCTTCCATGAAAATCAATGTACAAAAGAGGGTAAACTCCCAGTAAGCCCACATTGGGCTGACAAAAGGAAGAGATATAACATTAGGTTATGATGTTAGTGTTTTGGGCAACAGCAATATTGACCATACGTTCTTTGAAGTTTAGGAATGCCTTCAGAGAATTTCTTCCTACGTTCAAATATTAAGGCATTTCTAGACTGCCAAATTTTCCAGAAGGCATGCCTAATGTCCTCAGGAGCATAATTACATCGAGAGTAAGGAAATTTAACGTGCTGCTGGCTATGTTTCTTCAGGGCACATATGCAGCTCAAAGTAGCCCTCCAAAGGAAAGCCCTGTTATGCAATGGCATGCACTTCTATCCAAACAGCCTTGGCTTCAGTGGACCATCATATGCTGGCTTTATCCAAACCCCACTGATTATTGCAGAAAGCACCAAGATTAACATCACGAAGGAGAATTCTAAACCAAAGTGAGCTCTCTGCATTCATCAAATTTCTGATCCCTTCTAGCATCCAATTCTTTTGTCTCGAGGTCATACGAGTATAAATGGGGATGCTTACTCGCTCGAAGTATTTTCTGAAGTGAATCCAAGAGGATCTACAGGACTTTCCAAAGTCACAATTCCCTATCATAGCTGGCAACATAAGCCAAGTACCTAATGCATTATAGGAATAATGTAGGGCAGTGATTCGTTTTTAGAAAAGTATTTTCCATGTATACAAAGTTCATTAGTTGGACTCTATTGGAGGAATCGGAAGCATAAGAGTTTCTACTATTCCAATGCAAGTAACTAATTCTTTCCAACAGTAGATAAGTACAATAGTTTCCTCATCTACAAAATTTTGGCTTCCCGTTTAAGAATGATTTTAAGAAGGTACACTGCCTAGCACGTCTAATTAGTTGGGTCAAATAGGACTACCCCCCCCAATGGTTCTTTGGTGGGTGTTAGGGACCAATTTATGAGCAAGGCACCATAGATGTAAAATTCTTCTTCCACCAAAGAAAAGCTGTGTATGCATGCATGCCCTCCCTCCCCCAAACCCAACCCCCCACACCCCCCCCCCCAAAAGTTCGAAACAAGCCTGTGTGTGTGTGTGTGTGTGTGTGTGTTCTGTGTGTGTGTGTTGGTGTGTGTGTGTGTGAGAGAGAGAGAGAGAGAGAGAGAGAGAGAGAGAGAGAGAGAGAGAGAGAGAGAGAGAGAGAGAGAGAGAGAGAGAGAGAGAGAGAGAGAGAGAGAGAGAGAGAGAGAGAGAGAGAGAGAGAGAGAGAGAGAGAGAGAGAGAGAGAGAGAGAGAGAGAGAGAGAGAGAGAGAGAGAGAGAGAGGGTGTAAGATGTGATACATAGGTGGAGGTGGAGTCAGGGCCATCTTGATGGCTGCAGCGGGTCAGCCATCATCTGGAATCGTCTCTCCTCCATGGAGCGATGGTGACGAGCCTGGATCTCCGCAATCTGATGTCGGTGAAGTCTCGGGGCCCGATATCCTCTAGCACGGGGTTGTCTGCTAGCTCGAGAAGTCTGAGCCTGCTGAAGAGTCACCCCTCTCAGTGTGTGGGATGAGGGGGGGAGGGCTGCAACACGTCGTGGAATAAAGAACTCAGTGAGCTGACTCTGTCTCCCTCCTGTATGGGCTGCTACAGTAAGCCGGAGTAGGGAATCTCTGTGGCTCTGTAATAGTGCATCTACTACCATGGGTGGTGCAGCTAGCTCTGCCCTGATGATATCATGTGGTACCGACTGTTTCCTCATACGTACCTGGGGCCTCTCGATCGCATTCCATTGGGTGACTGTGAGGCCTGGGGCCCAAACTGTCGAAGCATACATCATAGCTGGTTTGACTAGTGTGTCAAATAGCCATCCCTTCGTGCGGGGCTCCTGGAAGTGTGCCTGGTGACATCTTCGCTCTAACATGGCTAAAGCTGCATATCCTCGTGTGAGTCTATCGGTGGCTGCCTGTCTCATGCTGAAGGGGCAAGATAAACTCGTGAATGTGACTCCGAGGTAGACATAGGAAGTGACCACCTCAATCTGCCCACCGTCGGCTGTGAATCCTGCTCCATTCCTCACCATGGGGGAGGTGTGGAAGATCATGACCTTGGTCTTGCCAAGGTTTACTGTCAAGCCCCTCTGTGTACAAAACTCATCTAGGGCATCCAGGTGGCGCTGCAATCCTCGGTAACACCGATGGTGCTAGCAATGGCCTCAGACATACCTCCTGGACATTGTACTCTCCCAGTCACCTGCTCATAGTGCATAGATGGCCCAAATCATCCCTGATGGTACTCCCAAGCTCTGAAGGCGTTGGAAGAGCCTCTCTCGTGGCACTGTATCAAAAGCTTTGCGGAAGTCCACAAAGCAGCAATATAGTCTCTTCTTCTGCACCCTTTCCCCATCAATGAGGCAGCGCAAAATGAAGATGTGATCAACAGTAGAGAAAGCTCGCCGAAAACTTGCCTGGCCTCGTGCCCGTAGCCCCTTAGTCTCTGCATATGAGCTGAGCTCTGCCTCAAGTATGGCACCGTATAGTTTGGCCATGGTGTGGCCAATCATGATGGTCTTGTAATTGCCTGGGTCCAGGGTGTCACCAGATTTGTGGACAAGCACAATGGTGTGTCTAGTCCACTCCTCTGGGAAGCCCTCCCCTATAGCCCGGTTGAAGACATGTGCAATCAACGGGGCTATAGTGGAGGCTGCATATATGAGATGCTCGCTCTGCAATCCCGTATGGTCTGTCGAACGTCCATGTAGCAGTCGTCCTATGGCCCTCTCAACCATCTTTGCTGTGAAGAGAGAACTATTAGGGCGAGGCTCAAGTGGCTGGGGAATGGGAGGCTGCCCAGGCACCTCATATAATCTCTCAACATAATCATGCCATGTGTGTAGGTCCCCAATAGGTATGGTCGGGTGTGGCTCTCGTAGGGTACGCCATGCTGCAGCACTGTCCATACTCATAAAGAGATGGTATAGCTCAAGCACCTGTGCCTCCTCAAAGGCTCGCCTCTTCCGACGTGTGAGAGTCTTCATCCGTCCCTTGGCCTGTCTCTCTGTGATCTCTCCCAATGCTCGCTAAACTCGTAGTCGGCGGTAAATATCTCTGCATTCCTCATCATACCAACGATGTTGTGGCATAGTCCCTGGAGGAGGTGTGTGACCAGAATGGATGGTGTGTGGGAAGGAGTTGATGGCTGATGTTTGAAGAACTGATGCTA
>CM035408.1:95173151-95235651 GCA_020310875.1 Ceratopteris richardii | reverse complement strand
CTCTTCGAGGGCAGGTATTTATCTTGACAGGCTCATTCTACAAGGCTCGTAAAAGCTTGTATCCCTAATTCTGTCCATTATTTACTGACCATAGAAATCATGTCCTGAAGTTTTATTCAGTTACTTCTTTAAGCCGTATGAGATCCTCCATATATTATCCCTTGAACATTATTCCATTGTCTATATTAATGTACACAATTTATGTTTTCAGCAAAAAGAATGTGTGTGCATAGCCATGTATGCTTTTATAAATGACCACACGCACATCCTTTGAGTCATCGTGAAATTGTTGGATCTTTCTTTAAGTTGAACCAATAGAATGTTTGTTTTTCTCTAAAAATCTTTCAATCATCCAAAAAAAATTTTGTCAAATTTTGTCAAGACTATTCATTTGCTTCTCTTGCTGTTGTAAGATTGATCATGATGTACATCGCAGAAATATAACACAGTTCAAATCAAATTAAGTTGTCTTCATAATCAATCACTAACACTATACCAAGCAATAATGTTTGCACCAGCACAAGCACATGCACCAAAAGCAGTGGAGATACGTGATGGTAGAAAAAGTGGTGAAAGTGGCGTGGTAATAATAACACCCCAGTTAGAACCTGAATTCAAAGAGTGAACACAAACCAATAATCAAGTAAAAATCAGTCTATTACCATACCCGTCAGCGATCCATGGTCAGTGTGCCACCCACACCAAGAAGATACAGGATCTTGGTTTTCACTTTCATTACTGCATAAATGAGAAAACATAGCCACAGTTATCATATAAGCTTCACACCTAAAAAGAAAGGACAATGATGCAAGGAGCAATAAAGAAATTGTACTTCTATATCTGTTGAGAATTTGAAAAATTTTATATCCCCCACCCCCCTTTTTTTCTTTGTAGAGTTTCTACTACTACATTGACTTGAAGATTTCTGGAAGATGTGCATCAATGTGAATAAAGTGCTGGCTTAAGCCTTGAAATACTCAAATTCGAGATATGTACAAAGGATAGTGTTCAACACTTTGGCCTTGGACAAAACATGACTGAGGAAAAGGTCCCAATCAGAAACCACTATTTCTGGAGCTACTTTTTGCTGGAGATACTTCTGAAGCCAAATGAGCTGAAGCCATATGATTGTTTTCATTTGGCAAAGCTAAATATTTTCCTTCATAAACCAACAAGATCATGGGGTAAAATACAGGGAACAAAGAAACAAAGCAAAACTTAAAAAAACAAAGGGGGGGGGGGGGGAGAGAGAGAGAGAGAGAGAGAGAGAGAGAGAGAGAGAGAGAGAGAGAGAGAGAGAGAGAGAGAGAGAGAGAGAGAGAGAGAGAGAGAGAGAGAGAGAGAGAGAGAGAGAGAGAGAGAGAGAGAGAGAATGAATAGTAAAAACCAACCAGAGATATATTTGCGTCTGCTATAGGCCAAAATGACCTGTGACATCAAAAGGTTTACAAAAGCCGTGAATCTAGTGCATTGTTTGACTAGAACACTAACAGAAAGAAAAGTGGGTAAAGTAAAGCAAACCAAACCTGGATGGACTAGAGACTGTAGTCAAAACAAAGATACAAAGATACAAGATCCCTCAAAGATGGTGATGTTTAGCAACACAATGGATGATATAATCTCATGAGATATAATCCTCTATTTCTAAGGTAATCCAGCGTTGGCGGATGCCCAATCTCCTCAATATCCTCCATGGTGAGGGTCCTCATGGGAAGACCTGCATAGCATGCCAAAATGATCCAAATCCTCTGTAATTACCACATATCTCGAATATCCTCCCGGATAGTCGTGGACATGTGGACCTCCCTAATTTTTTGTCACATCCTCAATGAGAATACCTTCATTATGGGTGGTATGGATTCTCTTGCAAGTCAACGAATTCTGTCACAAGGTACTGCTGGAGAGGAATGTGGCTACAAGAGCTCAAGAATGTGCTCCAAGAAGGTCCCAAGGTATTGCCTAAAGGGTTTATGTGACTTAAGACGACACCTTTTTATATAGACTTTGCATTGGACAAGGTAGACCTAGATATTTGGGAACCTCCCTGTCCATCCACCACCTAGATTAAGGGATGAGTGGTGGCTTGGACTTGGGCAGTTGCGCACCCAGTGCGAGTGGTGATCCTGGTGGTCCCAGAAGTCTCCCTCGATCTTTGTGCCCTGGACACACAAGACTTCCCATGCAATTGTCCTCCTCCCATCCATATGATAGTGGTGTCTCCTCAAGAAGACGATATGGCTCCAAATTCTTTGGTTGTTTCATCTTCTATGGCACCCACAATGACTAGGGCAAGGCAAGCAGCAACTACAAGACAAGAAGCGCAACAAAAGCCAAAGTAAAGGGAAGATGGGAAGAAGGCCAACTCAACCACAAGCGAGGCAATTGAAGAAGAGTATGAGAAGACGAAGAACAACTTGAGGGACCAACCGGCTCACCCTCATTGAGGTGCAGATGTTGTGAACATAAAAGGAATTTCGAAGGAAACTCACCATAAGGTCAGCCTATAATAAAATGGATGCTAGGGTACGAGTGACTTACTCAACGCCATACACTGCTTATTTCAACCCACCACTGAGTGCAGATGGATACATGGTAGACTTCCCCCTTGCACCCTTTTATCGAAAATATCATAATTTGAAGCTGACAGTTTCAATCAAAGATAAAGTTTTGTTGGGTATTCTGGTTGATGTGGATTCGGCATCAACTTGATGTCTGGGCATTTAAAGCTCAACTGGTCTAAAGTTTCACTGTGAAGAAATTAAAGCTCAACTTGTCTAAGGAAGCAGCATTTTTAGTGACATTGGCATACCAACATCGAGTAACACATTTAGGCATCATCAAAAAGGTATTCATGATAGTACAAGGCTGCCAATTCGTTCTAGATTTTGTTGTTATTGCTCTATCACAGAAAACTTCTTCCCCTTTGCTCTTGGGAAGACCTTGGCTGAGGCAAAAGGGCATTTTAAGATTAGGATGAGAACATACTCTAGATCTCCACTAAGAGGAAGGACCAGCTGTAGATTCATTTGGAATAACAGTGCAATCATGCAAAAGCAAATGGATACACCATGAGGTAATGCCTTCTTTACCACTGGAGAAGGATAACTTGTTCAGCCTCTACTCCAAAGGTAATGTTGATTTTCATCTGCAAGAAAGCTAGGACATGGAAGAAATCCAAGAAGAACGTGCACTCCTTGAAATTCATTTGTGGATGGAATCTCACCTGCATGATGTTCATACTCATGTTGTGAGGAAGCCGAAGTTGAAGATAGGTGCAGCTATGCTTAGAGCTATCTCGTCATACAGAACCAAAAAGAAAGGCGTTATACCTTTGGAAGAATGCAAAAATGATGCCATGGCAAGATTGTTGCCTTCGCACGAAGAGCGAAAAAAGTCGATGACAAGCATCTGAGCACCATGAAGATGCTCCCTCAAAGGTGCAACCTGATTGGAAGACTTGGCTGGGAAAATGCTTCCTCTAATTGACATTTCTAAAGTGACACCTTACTACAAGTCCTGAACATGAATAAGCACTCCATTGTACATACCACCCGTTTCATTTGTGTATTGTTCTTTATTTACTCTGTAATTGGAGCATAATTTTCTTCAAGAGAATAAAAGGAGTACATAGAAGCTTGCACCCCAGGTGGTGCAAAGACTTGATGTGGAGGTTCTATAGCACAGCAGATGTGTCCCTGTATGAGCTAAAGTGTCCAAGCAAGTTGGCCCAACGTGGGTGCTTTCCCAAGGAAGCATGTGAAGTTGCCCGGGTTGGAGGTAAGGCTCAAGGTCTCCAAGCTGCCTTGCTTGCTGAAGTGATGGTCACCCAAGCTAGATCGCCCGAGTATAATGGCCGATTGAAAGTGGACCAAGAACTAGTCCGAGGTAGACCAAGGAATAGACCAAGGTCGACCACTCATATTTAATCGACTATGGACTACTGACTCACATCAATTCGACCATGGACTACTCACATCAAGTCCATCAAGGATCCCTCACATCAACTAGACCATGGACCATTCATATCAAGCTGACCAAGGAGCACTCACCTCAAGTCGGCCAAAGACCACTCATAATCAGGCGACCAAGTTTTGATGGGCAGTCGACCAAGTTTTGATAGGCAGTTGGCCAAGTCAACCAGGGTCTAGATTTGGGGAGTCGACCAAGTGGGTAGTTGTCAAACCAGGTGGGCACATGTCAACCCGATGTGGAAAGGACCTAGAGAGTCTCTTTCCGTTAATGTGTACGAGCCAAGGGACCATCTCCTGACAAAGAGGCCAAGCACTATGAAGTATGCAGACTATGTTAGTATGCCCTTTTCTCCTCCACCATGGATTACCTTGTACATGCACAGCCACTCATGTGGCCACCCAGCATCTATGTAAGCAATAGAGTAGCACACTTCTTGAGAGACATCTGTGCGTGTGTACTTGTGTGTAGAAGGAGCCCTTATGATGTAGGATTTGTGTGTGTACTTCTGTTGATCTGTACCTTCTCTGTTGATCTGTACCAAGTGTATTCCTGAGTGTAGTCCAGTCCATCTCATATGCTGGGCTAGACCCTGTTGCAAATTGGGCTAGTAATTCCAGTGTGCAGAGTAGCCTCTCATGTACACTTGCATGCTGGAGGATCCTTTTTGTATGTCTGGTATGCTTGACTGCTGTACTTCACCTATCCAAATTGACCGTATTATAGCTTCTCTGATATAATCATCCGCTGCATATTTGGTGCTCATGTCTATTATCTCATAGTGGTCATTTCTATGTAAGAAGATGCCTAAATGTCCAGCAAGCTGAATAGAATCCACCACAAATACAATAACTATTCGCGATCAATAAGCCTCAAATACAGCGTAGAAATCTCTACTTGCATTCGAGATAACCAAACCATCTGGAATTTAGCGTGCTCCGAGCCCCTCAAAATATCTTTGCAACTTCGAGAAATGTGGATTAGAACACCACATGGATGAAGATTTTAGGCTTTTCCCATGGGCCATAAAATGTACCATAAACTTGTATGCACCTCCTTAAGAGCCTTAGTATCTTAGCTCTTGCCTTATTTGCGATATATCATCCGTGCCTTACATTAGTGTTGCCTTTTCTTGACTAGGGCCATCTAGAGTTTGAAGGTTTAAAGTTCTCATCTTCGCTTTGAGATGGAATCATCACCATTAAAAGAAATTCCGCCTTGTTTAGGTCAACAATGAACTCCAAAGCTCCTTTATCTGTATAGCAGTCAGCTCAAATTCCCTAAGAGTAGCATCCTATTGAATAACTTCTTGATCTTCTCTTCGGAAGACTTTGGAAGAGCCTTCTCTACCCACTTCTTTATCATGAATACTCTAAGGTTATCTCAAAGTCTGGGCACTAGGGACTAAGCCCTAGTCACGAGCTCCGAAAAGGATTCAAGTGCATGTAAGGTAAAGTTCTCGAGCTCATCTAGAGTCCTCTCAATTGAATTACTTGTTTTGAAAGCTTCGATGAATTTCGCCCTCCAATTATACCATGTTGGAAAATGATCATCTTCGTAGCCGTTCTATCATTTGTTTACGGATCCATTCACAGTCGAAGGATATAGGGCCTCTCGAGCTCTTGCCTAAGACAAAGGAAGCTTTGTACATGGTCTTCAAATTCCTCATGAGTACCACCATGGAATAAGGGAAATTGGATGTCGATTATCGACATAGGGGCTTAAAGGTCTTCTACCATGCTCTCTAGAGGATTCTTCACACAAGAGGGCAAAGGTAGTTCCTTGCTAAGAGTAGTTTGAGACTTTTTATCTTTCTCATTCTTAACAAAGTTTCTACGGATTCTGCCTCAAGCAGAGCCTTTTAGTGGAGTCTAATAATGTGTAGCTTTCCACCTATGTTATATCTTGATGGGTGTCTTGTTAGGGCTTAAACATCCTTCCATTTAATTTCTAGTATGTGTCATGGACCATGATGGAAGTAATCTTGGTTTCGAACTTGATAATGTCCTCAAAGCTTATAAGCATGGGGTGTTGACAGGTAGATACCCACGGTTTCGATGAGCATGAGATTAGCCTAAAGTGGGTTGCCTTAGTGAGCATTGGTCATAGTGAGTACACGTTTGGGCGAGGGATTGCTTGGGAAAGGACTCTCCTGGGCAAGGCTAGGCCAAGGACGTGTGGGCGAGGCGAGTGCTACCAGGTGAGTACTTGGCAAGTATGAGATGGGTAAAAGGGGAGTAATGACAATTGATACACTCACATTCACTATTCCTAGGAGGACAAACTCCCATACTTCTCTAAAACATACCCCTTCTCTCTCTTAATGGCATTGATCTTCAAGTAGGATGCGCTTGAGTCCTCTTCTCAAAATACCTCTCTCCCCCAAAGTAAGGGTGACACCCCCTCCTTGGGCAAGTCCTCCTTGAGGTGGGCAACCCCCCCTCCTCGGGCAACTCACCCTAGAGATGGGCAACCCGTCCTCCTTGGGCAAGTTCCCATAGAGGTGGGCGACCCCCCTTAATAACTCACGCTCCACATGAGCGACCCCTCCTCTTTGGGCCAATCTCTTTCAAGCTTGCAGACCCTCTTTCTTTGAAGCAACCCCTGGATAGAGGAGGATCATGAGCTATGGGCCCACAAGGTACCTCGTAAACGTCAAGCACAGGGAAGAAAAAGCTTGGATCATTCAAAGCAAGGGCATGTGTAGCCGAGGGGGAAAGATTACGGACACATGGTATTGGCCATCCAAAAGGATACCGTCATCTTGCATGTGAAAACCTTTTTGAAAAGGTACGACTAAAAACAAATTGCTATGTTTAGCAGCTCTACCTAATTTTTAGAATCCTTCACCTACCCCTCGCTCTATAATATGCGATTAATCCAGACATCCTCATCACATACCATCGAGTTCATTTGTGGAGCTTCCCATTGTTCTCATTGAACAATCCCTTCCCCTCTCATGCTTAGACTCCCATTGCAAGAGCAAATCATCCTTATTCCATCAGATTGGCCTCCATCGCTTTCGTTTCATCCCTTTTTCATTGATTGCTGATAGGCAACCGAAGAGCAGGCCTCTTCATCTAAGGGCGACAAGAGCACACCTCTATACCCCCTTGTCACATCACCTCGCCATCGATCAATTTTCTTTGTCGCATATCAGAGTGGCTAACTCCGCTCCATCTTTCACATGGGCCTACATTGGCAATGGCTTTTATAATCGTCCTCCATTGCTCCGAGGTTAGAATATTAAACGAAAGATTGCACACGATGATGGTACGCACAATTTCCATTTCGGCTATGTTCTGCATCAGCTAACTCACTTTGATATCTCATATGTTATTCTACTCTTGATCTCTTACCCAAAGGGGATTGGGAAGTTTAGCTAGCCCATGAGCCACCAACTTGAGATGGTTCTTCATGAGAATGAGGTGGCGCAAATGATGTTACCAAAAATGAAGATCCCCCTATCATCTTTTGTCGGATTTCATCCACAATATGTTGAGAGATCTCTTTCCAAGTGGCAACTTGCCCTCTCATCTTTCTCAGGTGTTAGAGTAGCCTTGTAGTTTTGCTTGTGTATCTCGATTCTCTTCCCACAATACTTGCAAGTCTAGTGATGTGAGTTTGACTTCTTGGTATCTTTCTCCAGATGTATGCAATCAAGATCAAAGGCTTCATGATTTTCTTTCACCATGGTGGTTGGAGATAAGTTGGAGAAGAGTCAAGGGTCAAGGGATGAAAGATGGAAGCAAGAGATGAGAAATAGAGGCAAGAGAGAGCTTGAGGAAGAGGTTTGAGGACTAGGGAGAGCTTGAAGGGTGCCTTGAGAAGAGAGATAGCAAAAAGAAAGTACCTTGAGGACAAAGAAACTCGCACATAGTTGGCTTGGCGGAAAAACCACAAAGCGACTACTATACAATGAGTTGACCCATTTAAGCGTTTCAAAGAGGCTCGATAAAGGTTTAATTTTCTATGCGAATACGTACATATACGTGTATAAAAGTACGTATGAAGATGTCCATACATGTACAAAGAGCAACTATGCTATGGGTGACATACCATTGACTCACAATCCAACCTCTCATTGGGCTACTCCATGAGCGATCAACCTCTCATTGGGCGATTGTATCAACAAGCCACTACAAAATAAGCAAAGAATGTAGAGGACAAGTTATTATTCTAGCTTTATACCATGGCATCTCATATGGATCCATCACAAGAGATGCACAATGCCTCGGAGTTCAGGTTAGACTATGATGGCAACTCCGGTGATTCGGGTTCACTACACCTTGACCCAAACCAAGAGCAAAAGGAGCCACAAGGGTGGCAACACGACGAGCACGGAGTGGAAATGACCCACTTAACTTAGGAAGGCCTCATGACCATGACTCGAGTGAAGACGAGGAGACTATATTGCTGCTCTATGGACTTCCACAAAGCTTTTGATACAATACCTAGAGAGGCTCTTCAAGCCCCTCACGGATCTTGGTGTGATGGAAACGCTTCATTGATATGACTCAAATGAGGAAGAGGAAGCTATATTGTTGCTTTGTCGACTTCTGCAAAGCTTTTGACAGAGTACCTGAAGAAAGACTCTTCAGGAAGCTCATGGATCTTGCAGTATTTGAGCATTATATGAGCGAGTATCACGCAGAGTTCAATGCCTAGGAGATCTTTTTGATCCTCTTGTTAGCACCATTGGTGTGAAACAAGTGTCCCCTCTCCCCCACTCTCGTTGGGCTTTATATTCACTTCATTCAACAACGAGGAGATGAGGGAGTAAAGTTTGGGGGGCCATTAGTTCATGTTTTACAATAATGCAAATGACATTGTATTGCTCTCACAGTCAAAGAGACCACAACACCACTTGCATGTCCTAGATGATTTCTACACACATGCACACACACACAGCTCTATGTGAACCTTGGTAAGACCAAGGTACTCATTTCTCATATGTAAGCCCCGGTGTACAGATAGAGCTTTTTTATGGTGTCTGGCAGGGGCGTTGAGGTCACTCACACATATGTATATCTAGGAGTGACTCTCACAATAGCATCCAAGACCAATTCTATGACCCAAGACACCTAGATCAACTTACCCAAGGTTATGCAACATTAGCATTGATGGAGAAAGAATGTCATCCGACACACTTCCATGAGCCCCAAACAAAGGATTGGCTTTCTGACACTCATCACACCCTCCCTGAAGTACCGTGTATCAATAAGGGCGCCAAGGCTGCAAGAATCGGTATGGTCACTAGTCCAGAGACCTCATATACTCATGATATCGAGGCTCATTCCTAGTAAGCCCTCGATGCCTATGATATTATTAGAGCTCAATTAGCTATGCCACATTGAGGCACTTTTCATGATGGTTTGCTTGCTACATGGATTCCATGATATGGACAGCGAGCGCATCATATATAGATCCTTTCAAGCATCGCAAGATCTAGTGCTTTCAGGGGACACCTCTTTCTAGTATGCTCAAGTTTGAGATTGGTTGGCTATATATGCTTTAGATATAGACAGATTATCGCAACAGTACGACACTCAAGCTTCCACATATTCACTCTCTAAATAGGAGAGGAATAGGTTTATTCGTAGGGAAATATGGCATGCATGTACACAAAGGACATGGGTCAGTTCCTTCCAATGAGCCACTTCTAGCAAAAAGCTCTCCTACAGTGAGCTTTCTGTATAAATATCCAATCAGGGATTTATAGTTACCCCATGGTACATGAGGATTTCTATGCCCCATCATCTCCAAGTAGCCATCTGACAGCTCCGAGTATCATCACACCAGTTAGAGATCGAGAGTGGGCGAGCCAAGTGATAACCAGAGAGGAGCGCATGTGCCCAACATGTCACACAAAGGTGGAGAGCGAAGAGCGCTTTGTGATACAACGACTAGAGTATTCATATCTTAGGACACAATTCCAATTGGAGAGCTCATTAGAGCAATGTGTGATGAGAGAGGTTCAGGGCCGACTAGGATGCTTCCTCGTAGAGGCATATTAAACATGAGATTAGTCACTACAATATACATATACATATAGCGTCCAAGTGTTCTTTGCAATGTGATCATGACCTAGATGAGAGTTTGAGATGCTTAGCAAATTCAGCTTCTTCGTGGGCAATTGATTGGATTGGCAAATCAATCTTTATGGGGAATCATATATATGGGAACTTGGCCTTTGGACAACTGATCTATTATCTATAAAGGAATTTGATGTGTTAAAGGGAATAGATCCCTAGATTGATGGTCAAGGGCAATCAATGTGTTGTATGGGAATCAAGATGCCTTCTAGAGCAATCAATCTCCATTTGCCAAAGGGAAATTGACCCTTCTTTATAAATAGGCTAGATAGGCTATAGCCGCAAAATTGCAATCATCATATGATTATAATTTATTAAGATATCATAATTCATGTGAATTACAAGTGGATCTTTTATTCATTTCTGAAACTTGTGTAGATGCCTCGCAAGCTAGAAGTTGATTGGGACTTTGGGGCAAAGTTGATGATATTGTCCAAAGGCAATATTACAGTCAAGTGCAAATAATATTCCCATATTTGAGATGAGGGAGCAAATAGGATTAGGGCACATTTGCTTGGCCTCAATGGATATGGAATAGACATATCTGAAAGCACCAAAAAATGGAGGCACCTACAAAGCACCAAAGGATTACTTAGCCTCGAGATACATGTAGGAAATTACATGGTAAAACACTAGATAGTATTGGTGGAAGTTATGAAAATATGCAATTAAGGTGACTGGAGATGCATCAGAATGTGATGATTATGGACTTGGAGAGTCCTCATTGGTCATATAACAAAGAAGTGAAAAAGTTCAAAAGGACCTTTGGATAGAGCTTGGGATGTCCAAGATAGAAGCAATGCAAATAAGACTCTTTGTCTCTATTTCCTGGCAAAGCACACCCTCTTTTAAAGAGTAAGCTCCAAGGTGTTGGTAGGGTAGGGCAACCTTCAAAACTCCCATCATACCAACAAATGAGATAAAAAGAGTTCCATGAAGAAGTAAGGACCATAGAAGGTGATCTATTATGGATCCATGAAAAATGGAAGACATATAGGTGTAGGTTGTGTGTGATGGTTTGAGTATACAATCTCATCTCAAAATTTTTACATTTGGCAGATAAAGAAGCGGAAACAATGGGCCTCATTTATGAGCTCACAAATAGAATGATTGAAAAGATTTCCTCCTTGGATTGCATTAATTATGTCAAGTTAGAAGTGAAGGATTTATGCATTAAGAGAAATAGAACATGTTACATACTCCTCTACATGGAGGAAGTCATGTTCTTCATCCCATTTGGAGCAAGAAGTTACATATGGATACAAAGATATACGACAGATGGATGCATGTCATAGAGAGATATACACATGGTGACGTTCAAAAACAAGGTCTATTGTGTGATGAACTAGATGCATTAAAGTCCATGTCAGGTCCATTTGCACTTCCTCTTGCACCAGATGCGAGTAGAATGCATCATGATGTGAGATGGTGGGAACAATTTCAGCAAATTGCTCCCAATTTACAAAAGTTAGCTCTTTGTAGTCTTTCATGACATTCTTGTGCTTCTCCTTATGAAAGAAATCGGTGCAATTTCCCACTCATACACTCATACATACAAAGAGGTAAAACAAGTTAATGCCTAAGAAAGTTGAGAAATTAGTATATATTCATACAAATTTACATCTCATGCCTAAAATTCAAGAAAGAGAATTCCAAAAATAGAAGTGGAACTTAACATGATAGGGAAAGAAGCAAATGATTAAAGACTTCTTGCATTGCAAGAAGAACATGATGGTAAGATAGATGCTTCATTAACTTACATTATTATGGAAAGTCATGAGAATACTATTGAGTAGGATGAGGAGGATGAGTAGGCTGATGATAATGATGATGCTCATGATGATGATGTAGCATATGAGGATATGTGATCTGTTCTCATTTAATCATGATTCATGATTGGAGATACATCTACGTGGCCACTAGCCAGTGACATCATGACATGTATGAGTTTATGGAGTATGATGTGCCACATACTACTATGTTTTTATGGGTCTTTATTTTTTAGGTACTTTAGTTTCCGATTTGTTTTGTAATAATCATCATCTAAACTCCTATTTGCTCACTTTTTTTATGTATTATCATTACATAACACATTGATTGTGAATTGTGTCTAATAATGAATCATAAGCAATTAATCTAATGTTTCTTTTTTATGAATTTCATGTTATGACTAATGATACAATCGCACATGGTGTCTCCAATATTTTTGAAACTCTTTCATAGAAATTTCGAACGGTGTCTAATACCATGGGAATTTACCTGTCATACATCAGCTAAATATCAGAAGTCAGAAGTCAAAAACAACTATGGGCATACCAACATATCTTGTCCTAAATTGGAACCCCACTACCTCTGAATCTCACTCTCTAGTTGATGTGAAGATGTACATGGCTGAACAATCATCAATGCCACATTGCACCTTGTATGATAAGTATGTATTCAAAACCTCTCATGAGCTAAAGAAGATGCTCTCAATAAAAAGCCAATTCGTGGCTCGAACCTAAGAGATCAATCCAAGTCCTCTTAGTTTGGAACTAAATCAAGTCCTAGCATAGAATTCTAGTAATCTCTATTCATATCCATTAGGGCGAAAAACGGCCGAAAAGGGGCTCTTTGCTAATGAGAGATTAAGGAAATTGACAAATAGAATCTTTCCACGTGTACACATTGTTGTCTCTTTTAACCGTATGAAGAAATTCTTTTCTTAATATAATATTCTCTAAAAGCGCCGCTAAAGTGATAAGAGTCTCATATTCAGTGTACAATTTTTCGGTTTGATGCAAAAAAAGATATTTTGGCACAGTACACAAAGCATATTCTCAAATTTCTAAGAAGGAATTGATTTTTGAAGATACTAAATATTTTTGGGTTCACAAAAATTTCATGATCATTCAGCGATAGGGTTTACATCAAATCAAAAGTTTCCACGTGTACAAAGCCTTTTTCTCTATAAGTACTGCCAAAATTTGTGAACGTCGGTTTCTCGCTTTGAACATTCTTCTTCTTCTAAATTCAAATGGCTTCTTCTTCTCGTCGTCCTTCCTATCGTGTAATCTCATGTGAGGTTTACAACAGAAGAGAGGATTCTTTGTGGAAACCTCTTTCTGTGAAAGTAAATGAATGGGTAACTATGCTTCCTAGCTGCAAAGGTGCCCATAAAGTCAAGCGTGCCAAAAGAGACAACACAAGAAACCATTGGAAGGGACGTATTCTCAGTTTCAAATTGAAGAGATGCGGTTGGTTTGCAGGAGTACAACATGTGTACACCGCTAAGGATTTTGTTCTAGAAAAACATCTGCAATTCCCTTCGTACTTTAAGTGAAGTTTTACAAAACTCTTCTATCATTTCAGTTGTTTTTGTATGACAAAACATATGTTTTTGTACTGCAGATATCTTTCCTTCCAATATTGTGGAATGGCAACCTGTTGAATGTTTAACAGGAACATTCAGAGTTCTTCATAAGGAATATGAAGAACTCATGTATGCATACAAATCTGTTCAATTTTTCAATAGCATAGAGTTATTTGTCCATTATGCAGATTATCAAGTGCCATCATGGAGGAGTTCTTATGGAAATCTTGTACATGTACCTAGTCCTTGCATCTCTTCATTATAGATTGGGATGCTCCTCATCATTCAATAGTTTCAAGTTTTCTATGCAAAATGAAATTTGACATCCAAAAGGCAATGTCAGATTGCCGAATTTTGAGAAGGATAAAGATTCAATGGTTTTTGCCTATTCATGTCTTTGTGGCATGCTTTAAAAACATGTTACTACAGAAAACAAAAACAATGTGGTTGAATAGGAGAGTCTCTATTTTAGAGATTGATGATGTTTTAGGTAGGGAATGGGATAGCAAAGTAGTTCAAAAGCTAGGTGACATTATTTTATGTAAAGTTAGTCCCAATTCTCTTTCAATCTCATATCAGATATGTCGACAATCTCTGGTTTTAGGATATGACTATAGAAGGTGGAAAAAAAAGCTTGGACTTTGGATAGCCTTGGACTCAGAGGAGAGCTGTCCAGAATTTGAGTTAGAAGTATTGATTCATCCAGATTTTCAACCAAGGAAAATAATTGTCACTGCAAATTGAAATCTCAGAAATGTAAGGGAGCTCCTAAAATACCTTGATGAGGTATCATCACAGCTTAGATTCTCAATTGATCATGCAATAGTTAACATTAGATCAGAGAAATCATTATCTTGCATAACCTGCCTGCAACCAAGGGTGATAGTTCCAACCCTCAAGATTGTAACAAGTTAACCCTTGACATTTTTACATAATGTATCTCCCTCTTATAGAAGCTTCTATTGATACTTTCATTGAATTTTCTTTGCAGGATGGTGACAAAGAATGTGTGTTAAATTATCTATTTTAAATGTCTATATTCATATTTGCATTTTTTTAATTTAATTTCAAGATTTTGATGAGGTTCTTATTGTACAATGATATTTTTTAGGTCCTTTATTTCATACTTCCATTGATTTTTATTTGCAGAAGTGAATCGATGACTTCAATTATTCCCCTTCATCTAAACTCATATTGGTATTTTTTTGTTTAATCTTAACATTTTGAGGTTCCAACTAAGAAATAATTATACAGGAACTTGGATAAGTAAATTCTAGATGAACAAGAGATCTAGAATTCAATATCTAGTTTCAATTAAATTATTTGGGTCTATCAAAGGTGCACATTAGTTTCAATTAAATTATTTGATTCTATCCATCTTTTCTGTCCTCAAGTTATGCAAGAGAAAGTATCGTGGTGCACATAACAAGTAATATTAAAGAGGGTAGAGAACCTGGTGCAAATTCCAATCCAAGGTTTGATATTTCAAAATATGAAGAGCATGACTTAAGTCATAAAACAGAGGAGACGAGATTAGAGAAGACGACCGATTCAAGCGACTAGCGCAATCTGAACTTGTCGGATCGCCCTTATTGCTTAGATCGGTCGTGTTAGCAAACTACCAGGAGATACTTCAAAAAGTGACTTTGCGTAAAGGTTTGACTCATGACTATAAACAGCTAATCTCATGCAAGGT
This sequence comes from Ceratopteris richardii, assembly GCA_020310875.1. Lineage (NCBI taxonomy): Eukaryota > Viridiplantae > Streptophyta > Polypodiopsida > Polypodiales > Pteridaceae > Ceratopteris > Ceratopteris richardii. The sequence goes on along the minus strand of CM035408.1, from coordinate 95,220,539 downwards.
TGCTTAAAGGGGATGCTATGTTTAAATCGATAATACGACCGATGCAAGCAATAGGGGCAATCCAAAATTCTCTGATTCCCAGTATCGCTTGTATCGGTCGTGTCCTCTTTCTTCTTTACGTTCTTCTCTATCTTCTAGAATTTAAACTTTCCAACAAGAATGAAGTAAGAAACCCACAATGCAGTCATATTTGTGACACGAACAAATTTAATTGGACCATGCAATGAACTTTTGTTTAACTCTCAAGAGGTTCAATACAACTATATATTTCTCAAGGCATATAAATATTGTTAAGGCAAATAAATATGGTTACAATGAGCATCTTCCAGATGAAGATTGGCATAAGTACATACAATTTGTACATAAATAAATCTTCCAACCTATGTTGGTTTTACAATAGATTTCAAACTTAGACTCAAAAATGATTCAACCCTTTCTATCATTTTTTGAGCCCTCTTTTCTCCGATGCTTGTGGCCCTTTTTGGAGCTTTCACCTTGACTCATTTTCTTGGTCCCATGCTTCAATGGCGAGTGAAGAGAATGCCCTTTTCTTTTTTTCTTCATACTTCTTTTTATCAGGTGGAGGGGGTGGAGGTGAGTCTCGATCATTGGGAAAGATTGCATGTTTCATGAATCATAATGCCATTTATTGCTCTCTCTCTGATCAAGATGATCCATGCATCTGGATAGTCTGATAAATTTAATTCAGGACTGTAAAACCTTCTTTCCAAGAATCTTACAGCATTTGCAATCACTCTCCAGCCACATGACGTTGTGTCTTTCTGCAATGGCACATGAATTTGTATGTATCCAAATTGCTTTTGTTCATTCAATTTAGCAATTCCAGGATATGCATCTTGAGAAGCTTTGCAGCACTGCATTGTAAAGTGAAAATCAGAATGGATGGCATGGCTCTTAAATAGAGAACAAAATGTATAGCAACTTACACTTTCCAATTCCCATGTTGTGATTTAAGAGAATTAAGGAAAAGAGCTTGATATGCATTGAAGTCAACAATAATAAGACTCCAATGGCCCCTGTCAATGAGTTTCATGTAAATATACTTTCTTTAATGAAACAAATATCTTTCCAAAATGAAGATGAATACTTACTTTTCAATATATGGGTAGATAACACATTCTACCTCTTCTGTAAAATTCTGTAGAAAGGACTTGGCATCTCCATGTTTATGCAAAAAAACACTCTGTCACCAGAGGATCTATTATAAATACTTTTCTTTGAACCTCTTCCTCGCATTGTTGGAGAAGAACCCTACAAATCAAGAAATAAAAATTCAATTAAAGAACTAGAAAATTAAGCAATACAAGAGCACTTTATGGCCTCTAGTCTCTAGATAATACTTGAGTGAAATGTTGACCACACTATGTGATATTTCAACATGAAACTCCCTCAACATTTTGTTGTCTTCATGTCTAATGTCAAGGAATCATTCATTCTACCATGCCATTACAACATTAACTATTATCTTCCCATCTCCTTTCTTAAGGAGCTCTTTATTTGCCTTCTCTAACTTTTGAATCTGGCTTAAGATGACACTTTCCTCTGTAAATAATCCCTTCTTTTTCCTCTCCTCCTCACTATTTGCTGTAGTTCTAGTTTCATGATCATGAGTGACCTGAGGGTTGATCTCTTCAATGACAGCTGTTGTTTTGGGTGCTCAGGCTGGAGGTATATTTAAAATATCGAAGAATTTTTTATCATGGTGATCAATAGGAACCAGAGATTTATCAAATTTATATCTTATTCTTGATACAATAACATAATCCTTTGCCATTAGTGTTACCCTGTGAGAATGAGCAGCACATAAATAGGCACCATTCATAAAGTCAATAGCAAAGTCCTCTGCAGCTTCTTGCTTGAGTTTGCCACCTCACATTGATAAAGGATGAGGTCTTTGGCTGTGATCTGCTTGAAAACTCTCATAAATGGAAGTCTAGGGATCAAGAGTTCCACAAACTTTTGAGCTCTTCTAATTCCCCTCAAGGACTTTACATGGTACTTGACCCTTTTCTTTAAAGGCTTCTCTGATACATTGCCTCGACTCTTCTGGGGATTTTGCTCCTCGACATTTTGCTGCTGGGCATTTTGTTCCTGGGCATTTTGGTCTTGACCCTCAAGGTAGAACTTCCTTGCTGACTTTTTGGTCCTAGCCATATTTTGCACAAAATGAGAGTCTTTAGGCAAGGAAGTGGAAAGGAAAGGCAACTTACTCTCAAAAATTTTGATCAAGGACTCTTTCCATTGTCAGAGACATGACCGATCGAAGCGATAAGAGTCATCCGGAAATGCCCGGATGTCCCTAATCGCTTGCATCGGTCGTGCTTCTAATCGTGAAGAAATATCAGTGAATACCATTTCCCTTGGAATGCATTACAGCTAATTCTTAACCAAATAAAAAGTTACTTCAAAGCTTTGATCAAGGATGCCATTTAAGAAGCACGACCGATCCAAGCGATTAGGATCATCCGGAAATCCCCGGATGTCCCTAATCGCTTGCATCGGTCGTCCTTGAATTCATCATGAAATATCAATCAATACTATTTCGAATATAGCTTACAATGCATAATACTCAAGCATCACTAAGCAAAACATAATTTGCAAGCTATGATCAAGGACTTGATGCCATTTAAGAAACATGACCGATCCAAGCGATCAGGGTTATCCACAAATCCCGGATGTACCCTTATCGCTTGGATCGGTCTTGTCCATATTACCTAACGCAGAGAGCGTTCTCTATAAAAATTGTTAAGAAGCAGCTAAAAACTTGGTGGCGATGGAACCTCGTGTTGAGAAAAAAAAATGAGAGGAATGAATAGGGAAGCTTAAATAGGTCTCAAAACTGAGTTGAACATTGGTGCCACGTGGCATGCCGCGATTGGTCAACGTCATATAGCCGTTGCGAATTCCAACATTCTTTGCCACGTGGCATGATTTGATTGGGCCACGTCATCTATCCGTTGGGATCCCCAACGTACCTTTGCCACGTGACACTCACTGATTGGTCCACGCATTTGACCGTTACTTCCTCCCTCCTCGCCTATAAACATAATACAAAAAAATCGCGATTTTTTCATAAATTAAAAATCTTTTAAATCTCGAACGATTTAAACGATTTATTCGCGATTTTTATTTTTTTGGATTTTTTTTTTTTTTTTGCTCTATTTTGAGATATTATCATGCATTATAAATTAATTTTATGATATATATTATTATATTAGAATGTTTTAAATGTGTATATACAGAAATTTCCAAAAAAAAAACAGAAAAATTGCAAAAGAATAAAAATCGCGATTTTTATTTTAAATCCAAGCGATTAAAACGATTAAATCGTTTAAATCCCGATCTTTAATCGCGATTTAAATCTCTTTGTTTGTACTATGGCTATAAATAGCAACTCCCTTCTCCAATTCAAATTTTGAACATTCATAGAATTTGTCTCATTTCCATGCGTATTTTACTTTCATCCCCGACACGACCGATACAAGCGATTTTCCCCGTTTGACCCACGTTGACTAGCTTTAGTCGCTTGCATCAGATGTGTTCTCTTCTAGGACATACAAGAGAAGCTGCAGCTAAGATGGAAGGAATGAATGAGATCCTTAGTGTCTCTCCATCAAAGAAACTACTTGATTTCATGGTTCAAGAGGGTTTAACTGTAGATTACTTTCTTGATGCAATGACGATATTCAACCCCAAGATTGATTTTGAAAAACTCCTAGAGGAATCAAAAAGTTTTCTTAAGGATGAGTGGGAGAACTTCTTAGGGTTGAACAATGGAAAGAGTCTTTCTATTTCTCAGAAAACCTATGTCCATCCTCACATCTTTGGGAAGGATCCAATAGATAGGGCAAAAATCACAAGAAAATGCAAAAGGATATCCCCTTTGCCAAGGAAGCTAGATTTATGCCCAGAGCATGAAAGGACTGTTGCTTGCTCCCTTTAAACATTGCTTTCTTGATATGGCTTGCTCACATCTGAGTTGAAAAGAAGGAAAGTGTTCATTTTGAAGACGAGCCTTTCTTAGAGCTGACACTACAGGACAAGGGAACAATATGTATTGACTCAAAAGAGCTCATTGAGGAGGAAGATGAGGTCAAGCTATGTTGTTTAATATATTCTCATGAATTTTAGGGTTAGGAAATGAGATGCGACCGATGCAACATCTTTAGCTTGTATCGGTTTTGTGCAAGATCTCCATTTATAGAGTGAGAAATCGACCACGACCGTTGCAAGCGATAAGGCCCATCGGATATTTTCCATTGGGCCTTATCGCTTGCATCGGTCGTGTTTGGACTTGAGGAGGAAGATGAGGTCAAGGTATGTAGTTAATCATGGATTTTGGGCTTAGAAAATGAGATGCAACCGATGCAACATCTTTAGCTTGTATCGGTTTTGTCCAAGATCTCCATTTAAAGTGTGAGAAATCGATCACGACCGATGCAAGCGATAAGGCCCATCGGATATTTTCTGTTGGGCCTTATCGCTTGCATCGGTCGTGTTTGGATTTGCATGGTGCAATGACAGGTAAAGTTTTATCATGTGACAAACACCGTTTTCTGAGTATAGTTTATGTTCCACCAGATGCAAACGATGAGGCCCATCGGTTATTTCGCGATGAGCCTTATCGCTTGTATCGGTCGTGTCTAGGAGTTGCATGCAGCATTGATAATAGACATCTTGTTATGTAAGAATTCACCTTCTTCAGCAAATATAACATGTTTCTTGGTAGTTTACAAAGAGATATTGATAACGACTGATGCAAGCGATAACGACCATCTGAATTTCTCTGAAGACCCTAATCGCTTGCATCAGTGGGGTCTCTTGCTTTTTGTCTATTTGTTTCAAGTTACTTTTCATGACTCCTTAAGTGTGCTTTCACTTCATCTGACCTTGTTTTTCATTTTTACCACAGTTAACTATATTGGATGAAGTTAACTATATTGGATGAAGACAACTACCTTGGCAAGGGCAAGGGAACAAGAAAAACCATAGAAGAGAAAGGAAAAGCAAAGGTGGATATTCATTCAATTATCCACTATCTTCCAAAATTGAACCCAGACACTTTTTGTGTTATTCACAAGCACTATAGTGAGGAGCCAGACTTTGCATTGTTCTCCTTGAGGACTCTATCAAAATACATGGGTTTTACTCCAATACCCTTTAATGCTTTAAAGAGCAGCTCCATTCAGAATTTTTGGATATGCCCCAGGGCTCAATGCTTCAAGGGAAGGGTACTTTCTTTGTTATTCAAGCTATGCAATGGTTGCAGGGGTGTGAGATGTAAAAAACATTGTTGGATACAGGAGAAAAGAGTTCCTCAGATATAGAGGTGATTTGCCAAAGCCAAGCTCTTTAAAGAGACTCAAGGAATGACTTCATTTTTTCAAATTCTATTACTCATCAAATGTACAGATACAGAAATTGCCCAATGTGATATAAGACATTGCAAATTTTTTTGGTGTAACTGATCCATGTCCTAATATTAATTGTTATTGATCCATGATCTGTTCTCTGGTCAAAGTCATATGATGGTTATAGACATATTTCTTTTCAAAGCTTAATACATCATGAAATGTACATACATGACATCTTTATTTCTCAAAGAAATAATTGCAAATATTAAAGCTCTGTTTGAAATGTAGTCTTTTTCATTTTGTGATATTGATACATGATGATTTTGTCTAGTGATAGTCATATTCTTCTGATTATATTTGGCATGAGGTCCTTTGTAATTGTCTTCTAAAGAACCAATCAAAAAGCTCTCTGAAGGCATTGCTCTTTGTTACTCCTCCTTTCCTTCTGCACCTAAAGAAGCTTTTCCTTGCTTGATAATGAGATTTTTCTATGCCTTGGGTGTTCCATATGGCAAGTGGTTCTTTTTCTCCAAAGAATGCACCATGCACAAGAAGAATATGCTAGAAGAGCATAAGAATTTCATCAGATCTTTATTTCAATTAAAACAAAATAAATTGAATAAATTATCTTTGGAACTCACCAAGTAGTATGTTATGTCTTTGGCACCCCATGCTTCTATGATGGTTTCTATAAGCTCTGTGGTCGTCTTTCTGAAATCTGTCACATAACTTTTTGATGTTACCTGCTTCCTCATGATCTTAAAAAAATTATCTAGTTTGACCCACACCTCCATTCTCTTTTTTGCTATTTCTGGTTTGCTTTTTACATTAGTCGTGACCTCACATAATTTTTTCCAACAATTCCACATGGCATTTAGTTGTTTGTCATCATGGTTGCTTAAGAATCTCCTTTCTTTTGTACCTCCCATTGAGACATCCTGTAGTACATCGCCTGTATTTTGTGAAAGCTTTGGATCTTTTCTTGGATGAACATCACCACCATGAAATCCCATTTCTGAAAGAAGACATTCACATTTTTTTATGCACTCGTCTGCAAGAGTTATAGGCTTGATAGAATATGCATAATCCAAGTGAAGACGGACCAACTTGTCAATGATTCTCAACTCTGCATGTAGTGTACATATGTGTAAATTTGTCAATGCTATTGGAAGTATGGGATCCCAAATCATTGAAGAAGATGAGTAGTTATGAAGAATAACATTTTGTCTAGAAGGAGCCTCTTCAGCCTCAGCTCTAGCAATCCATCCATTTGTGCCAGGACTTTGCATGCAGTACAAGCAAGGGTACTTAGAATTTGCTCCCCCACTTATACCAAACATGCATTTGAGCGTCTTTAGGTCTCCACTCAAATGCCACTCAACTTGAAAGTTCCCGTAGTCTTTGACATTCAACAATTCTGCTGCATGATGCCTTTGGATAACATTGGGAATGTTTGTCTGTGAGAATAACCATTTAAGTGTTTTATGGCTCTCAGATGGAACTTGAGCACAGCCAACCCACCATAACTCCATTTTTTATTGTACTTTGAGAGATGGAGTATCCAATTTCCCAAGGCTATAGTCAAAAGCTTTGTTCATCAGTGCAATACTTATTCTCTCCATCTTTTGATGTTTTTAAAGCTAAGCTTCATCAAGTTTGATTACAAATTTCAACAGACCAGAACATTCATGTGCTTTTATATTATAGAATTGAACCATGTATGTTTGAAGTTTTATAATATCTATCCATACATTGTTAAATGCATTGTAAGTGAAATGTAACTTTTGTTTTCCTACTTCGTAAGGCATGTTACCGTGAATATGTTTATATTCACCAGATACTGATGTGATCTTTTTATTCAAGCAGAGCAGAAACTTTCCTACATGATGGGGTCTCGGCAATCCAAAACTTTTAACTTTGTTAAATTTTAAAAATTCACACCAAACTTTTGAAATTGCTCTATAACCTTTCCTACTGACTCTGACGCTATCACAAATCTTTTGAATTTGAGATGGTTCTACTAACAGATTCATTTCTGCCATGAGTTTTTGGAAAACAAAGCGTTTCAAGCATGTATTTTCATTCAGTTTCAATAGTCTTAAAACATCATTTTGACTCATAATCTCATTACAGAAATGTACGCGCTCAAACCTACTCAACATATTGAAACCTAGCACATTTGTCACATGATCTCTTACAATTTTCATTCTTCTCTTTTTCTGGCCAGATTTTTCAATCAAATCTAAAAAAGGTTTTACTCGTTTTGACCGCATTCTCAAACTTATAGGAGTCTCTTTGGGTTAAGGTTCTCCATGGTCTGTTATGAAAAGTGACCGGCAAGTTTCTAAAATGACGTGAAAGAGAGAAACACGCCTGCTATGAAAAGTAGAGTAAAAAAGTGCAAAACGTCATCAGCACACATTATATAGGTCCGTGAACAAGAGGAAAATTCGAATTTTGATCAGCGCTCGATGAGCACAAACTTCGAGGCGTAAGATATCACACAAACTTTTCATGATTATCACACGAGTTTCTCTCTCTTCAAAATTTGCATAAGATACATTTTAAATGAACTTACAAGGAATTTCTTAAAGGATTTGACAACTTTAATCCAGATTAAGCACAACTAATTGAAATCGTTACACGGCCCTTTTTGGGCCGTTTTTCGCCCTAATGCAAAGTGAGAGAGGGACCCACAAGACAATACTGGAATAGAGGCAATCTATCAATCATAAAAACCTTGCCTCTCAAATCAAGATGTCTTGTGTCCATACCTATAATCTTTGTCACCCTATAAGACCAATTGTCGAGGACACAGGGGTAAGCCGATCATATTTATCTCTTGGAAGGTCTCGCAAGCTATGTATAAAAGAGACTAACCTACTAGCAACCTCAATCACCACCTAGTTAACTAGTACCTATGCTCTAACAATCTCATAAGATACTAGAGCCTTGGCCACACTCATCTCAAAGATCATAGACACCAAAGGTCTCTCCATCCATCCATGTGGCCAACTCTATTGTGGCCACTAATTAAGGTACCTACAGTACAAGTTTAGTACAACAAATATCTCAGTTAGACCAATGGTAGCTTTCCATATAGCACAAGGTAATATGATCCTAAAAGCAAGAGTGTGGGTGCAGCTGTCAGACTCTTGAGCTACTATTCAAACCTCAACACCAACTCTTCCATCATTGGCCACGAGTGCCTCCTTCGCTCTAGCTTTCTTCTGGACTAGACCTTTACTGGTTTGCTCTCACTTCATTCTCTACTATACTCTTATTCTAGTACACTTTCTCATTACACCTTTTGTTCCTTTTATTATCTTCCCCATTTCTTGGTAGTTTAGGGTCCTTGAGCAGAACAATCCTCCTCCATTAGGCTCCACCAAAGATCATCTGCACATGATGCATCTTTAGAACATCCAACTCAGTGTTTTCGGAAAAAATACCTAGACCATCAAAGTACATAGAGCTGAAAGCTAACCCCAAGTTGCCAAGACTAGTCCACATAAAATATTTCAGACAGCATTGGTTTGCGTTGGTCAAAAGTATAGTTTGTAGATTTCTCTCAATACTGACATTTCTATGAAATAATCAATCTACTTCAGTCGTGTCACACAACGCACCTTTCTTTGCTTTTTTCTTTTTAATTTAAGTCCATTTTACTTATGCACCATTTTTATGATTTATAAATAGAGCGAAAGAATGAATTTTGAAGATTGACAATTAAACAATATTATACATAACAGGTTTTCTGAAAGTGGAGTTTGAATGACCAAATAAAAGAAAACAAGCATTATATCCCATGAAACTGTGTGCTGAATTACTTGGCAGAGTTATCAGCAGATTCAAATTCAAAACCCCAGGTTGAGATTAATCAGAGATTGAAATCAACGAAGATGTGTTATCCTTATTAGGATCAACCATGATATCATTTGCTCATACAAACAAGTCCCTGCAAAATTAAGCCTCAATAGGGCCCGAGGGAAAAACGAGCATACTTTTTGATCTTCACAAGTTAAAGAGTAATCAGTATTTACATTGTGACACGAGGGAAATAATGAAGCAGGCGCCCTTTATGATATTGTGAATTCCTCAATATATCCTCCAGACTATTTTTTTCTGCAGACGGGTACTTGAACCTAACTGCAATCATACACTTTCCCAGTTAAAATTGGATCACAACAGCTAAATTTTGGCTATTGCTTACACCAAACACATCTGCACATCACGTAGCTTTTTTTTACAACTAGAAGTACATTAATGCCCATCCTTGTAATAATAACACAGGCATTCCAATCGAATATCAACAAGCTTGGGATTTGCATGGTCTATCATGCGAAGGACAAAGAATTACACACACAGTTTTATACCCAGATAGAGCAAGCGCAAAAAATGGCAAGTATATATGACCAGATGTGCTGGAAAAACTTCCTATTAAAGATCTTTTATGAGTTCAAGGGGCATGGCAGTGGAGGTTGATGGCAACATAGCATAATTCACAAATCAAACCACAAACTGTAGTCTGAAGAGTAAAATGTTGCTCTGCCTCCTTTCCAAAGATAGAAAACTTACATTCCAATACACAATACTGACTATCCCATGACTTGTCAAAGTGATTAGTTAAAGCAATCCTTCAAAGAAGGTACATGAACAAATAATCTCTACAGGCTGCAGTGTGCACCATAGTAAAGTAATTTTCAATATGTAAATTTCAGGTTGCTTTGAGGTTGAAAAACGTCATTTCCCCCTTCACACAGCCCAACATAGCCTTAAATTAATTTATCTCTAGATATGACTAATATTTAGCTCGTGAAGAAATCCTGTCGAAAGAAACCGAAAATCCTCCATATCATCTCAACTCCATACATGCATCTAATCACCTTAGAGATTCACTCATTTGTATTTCCAAAAAGGCTTCCTGACAAGCACATGTGCAGATCCACAGATCATACTAAAGTGTTGCTTTAAATATGGTTCTACCACTACCTAAATGAACATTTTATAATTTTTGTTTCAAGGATACAAAAGAGAGCTATGCAAATTTTTCTATCTGGCTTTTCTTACCTCACAGTGCACACACATTACAACAGGATTCTTATAACTGCTGGAAGAGGAAAAACAGCAAAAAGTCCCTAAAAGTTTACAAAGCTTTGGACAGAATACTAATAAAAAAATCAACAATTTAAATTACTTTGTGTCCTGCATTTCACTTTCCCTTGAATTAGGAATTTATAAAATAATTACAAAAAATGTAAAGAATATCCTGCAATAGCTTAAAACAGAACTTGAAGCATACCATATTTGTCACAGTGGAAGGCTAACAGCAAACCAACGTCCAGAATTACTTTTGCAAGTTGCTTGAATGCTGCACCACAATTACATGCAACTTATTGACCATGGTCCTTAATCGATCTTCCCTCCCTCCACATCTTGAGCTTCTCTCTGCCTTTCCATCTCTCTCTTCCTCCTATCCCAGATTAAGCAACCCCATACAAGACATTTATGATTTACCTTTTCCTTTTCATTCAATAAGCGCATAGGAATTCTCTCTCTCTCTCTCTCTCTCTCTCTCTCTCTCTCTCTCTCTCTCTCTCTCTCTCTCTCTCTCTCTCTCTCTCTCTCTCTCTCTCTCTCTCTCTCTCTCTCTCTCTCTCTCCCCCTCCCTCTCTCCCTCCCTCCCTCCCTCCCTCCCTCTCTCTCCCTCTCTCTCCCTCTCTCTCCCTCCCGCCCTCCCTCCCTCCCTCCCTCCCTCCTCCCTCCCTCCCTCCCTCCCTCCCTCCCTCCCTCCTCTCTCTCTCTCTCTCTCTCTCTCTCTCTCTCTCTCTCTCTCTCTCTCTCTCTCTCTCTCTCTCTCTCTCTCTCTCTCTCTCTCTCTCTCTCTCTCTCTCTCTCTCTCTCTCTCTCTCTCTCTCTCTCTCTCTCTCTCTCTCTCTCTCTCTCTCCAACGTATTTCATGCCTCACTCCAAAACACTTAAGACACCGAAACCCTAACCCTAAGGGGAAGTCAACCCTAACCCTAAAAACTAAAACCCAACCCGTCTCTATTGCCAATATGCCTGATCTCATCTCTAAAACCAGCCTTAACCTTAAGCCAAAACCCCAAAACCCTAAATTTCAACCCTAACCTGAACCCTAACCTTAAGCTGAACCCTAACCCTAACCCTAACCCTAACCCTAATTCTCTCTCTCTCTCTCTCTCTCTCTCTCTCTCTCTCTCTCTCTCTCTCTCTCTCTACAGTTATTAGCCACTCCCACCCTTGCTCCATCGCGCATCGGGCGCGCTCCCGTCTTCATCGCAAGTCTTTAGGCTCAGTACTCTGAGCATTCTTTCATCTTCGAATGCAATGAGCGCTACGGCTAAGAAGGACGATTTGACAAAAATGGAGGACAAACTGACCATAGCTATCAAAGAAAACAAGAAGATGGTGGACTCCACTATCACGGCCATCATCAGCCGCCTCTCAAAGCTCGAGAAGGAAGTAGAAACATATCATAAGGAGAGGGAAGCATGGCAAAAAGAGAAAGAAGAATGGACTAAGGAGAGGGCAAACATGAAAGAGGAATTGGAGCTCCTCAAAGCTTCAATGGTCTCTCTTACACCCGAAGAGGGAGAGATTAATATGAACAAGACAGAAGCTCTCAAAGAAGAACTCACCAAATCCTTGACCGAGAGCATGGAAAACAAATTAGAAGCTACCAAAGAAGGGTGGATCGACATAGTGAAGAAGAACATCAAAAAAGAAGCCAAAGAGAAAGCACAAAAGGAAGAAGCCCTCATCGTGCACACCACTATTGAGGAAGAAAAGATGAGACATGCCCGCCGTCTCAATGTACGCATCACGGGCATTGAAGAAAAAGAAGGCTCTACCCCCGAGTCCGATGGGAAAACACTATGCAAGATACTCGGCTACAAAGAGGAGTCCCCCCCATTCATCAAGTCTTGGAGAACGGGACGAGACCCCACGAAGAAGAGAGCTCTCATTCTACACTTCCCTTCCGAAGATATAAGATCTACTTTCCTACGCAGGAGGGTGATTTTGAGAGCACTTGATGGCCCCCCCATCTACCTTGACGATGATCTCACACCCATGCAGGTAGCACACCGTCGTGCATGCATGCCGAGAGTACATCAAGCTCGCAAAGAAGGAAAGAAGGCTTCATACAGAGATGGTCGTGTCATCATTGATGGCAAGGCCATCCCATAGGGATTCGCGGCCTGTGAGACACTCGAGGAGATACACCTTGCAGTTTGGAACTGCAATGGAGATCTATGGACACACCCAGAGAGATTGGAAGAGGTGCGCAAAGACAAAGACATCATTATGCTCACAGAGACACATGAGAGCCCGAACCGGGGCCTACCTCGTGTCCACGGTTTTCAATGGGAGTCCACATACAGAGAGTGTACACGTCAGCACACCACCCGAGGATCAGGAGGAGTAGCCATACTCTTTAGAGATGGACTTCAGAGCAGGATACAGATAGTCGCACGTGATTCACAGGCCAGATATCTTTGGATTCGACTCCAGCTCTCGCAGGAGCGGATCATCTTCATAGCATTATGCTACTTTGCTCCTTCTAGCTCGCGTTTCGCTATCATAGATCGAGACGAGGACTCACCATACACTTGCTTGTCAGAAGAGATTACAGAGTACTCTGCATTAGGGGAAGTCTTCCTTATGGGAGACTTCAATGCCAGGACAGGCAATGATCAGTGTGAGATATTTGACCCAGAAGACCCGGAGATACTACATACCATAGAGGATGAGTCTACAGCTCGAGCTTCAGCTGACCCTACACACACTCACTATGGCACTCACCTACTCAGACTAGGCTCTCGACATAATCTCGTTATCTATAACGGGATGACTCAGTGGCCTACCTCAGGAGGATTGACATGCATACCACACTCAGTCACAGATGGCGGGGGAAGTACAGTAGATTACGTCATGGGGTCCAGAGAGGCCATCCACCTACTTACCTCATTCACCATCCCACCCATACCCATTGGGGCCGATCACACATACCTCGCACTCTCCCTGAAGGGAGACACCCCTACACGCATACCCGCAGCACGCATCCCACACACCACCATCCACTTCACACACGAGCTAGCTCACATATATGCGGCTCGAGTCGAGCAGGGTCTTCTCTTACTTCATCCTGACACTCCACTATCCCTACTCACCTCTCAGATAGCATCAGTTCTTCAGACATCAGCCATCAGCTCCTTCCCACACACCATCCATTCTCGTCACACACCTCCTCCCGGGACTATGCCACAACATCGTTGGTATGATGAGGATTGCAGAGATCTTTACCGCCGACTACGAGCTCAGAGAGCATTGGGAGAGATCACAGAGAGAGAGGCCAAGGGACAGATGAAGACTCTCACACGTCGAAAGAGGCGAGCCTTTGAGGAGGCACAGGAGCTTGAGCTATACCATCTCTTTATGAGTATGGACAGTGCTGCAGCATGGCGCAGCCTACGAGAGCCACGCCCGACCACACCTATTGGAGACCCACACACATGGCATGATTATGCTCAGAGGTTATATGAGGTACCTAGGCAGCCTCCCATTCCCCAGCCACTTGAGCCTCGCCCTACTAGTTCTTCTCTCTTCACAGCAAAGATGGTTGAGAGGGCCATACGACGACTTCGACATGGACGTTCGACAGACCACGCAGGATTGCAGAGCGAGCATCTCATATATGCAGCCTCCACTATAGCCCCGTTGATTGCACATGTCTTCAACCGGGCTATAGGAGAGGGCTTCCCAGAGGAGTGGACTAGGCACACCATTGTGCCTATCCACAAATCTGGCGACACCCTGGATCCAGGGAACTACAGGACCATCATGATTGGCCACACCATGGCCAAACTATACGGTGCCATACTTGAGGCAGAGCTCAGTTCATATGCAGAGACTGAGGGGCTACGAGCACGAGGCCAGGCAGGTTTTCGACGAGCTTTCTCTACTATTGATCACATCTTCATTCTGCGCTGCCTCATTGATGGGGCAAGGGTGCGGAAGAAGAGGCTATATTGCTGCTTTGTGGACTTCCGCAAAGCTTTTGATACAGTGCCGCGAGAGAGGCTCTTCCAACGCCTCCAGAGCTTGGGAGTACCATCAGGGATGATTTGGGCCATCTATGCACTCTATGAGCAGGTGACTGGGAGGGTACGGTGTCCAGGAGGTATGTCTGAGGCCATTGCTAGCACCATCGGTGTTAAGCAAGGCTGCCCACTCTCTCCCACTCTATTTGGTCTCTACATTGACGAGATTGAGGACTACATTCTCCGAGCTGGAGGAGAGGGTGCAGACCTCGCAGGTACACATGTCCACATTTTATTATATGCCGATGACATTGTCTTGATTTCAGAGTCACCCGAGGGATTACAGCGCCACCTTGAGGCCCTGGATGAGTTTTGTACACAGAGGGGCTTGACAGTAAACCTTGGCAAGACCAAGGTCATGATCTTCCACACCTCCCCCATGGTGAGGAATGGAGCAGGATTCAGAGCTGGTGGTGGACAGATTGAGGTGGTCACTTCCTATGTCTATCTCGGAGTCACATTCACGAGCTTGCCTGGCCCCTTCAGCATGAGACAGGCAGCCACCGATAGACTCACATGTGGATATGCAGCTTTAGCCATGTTAGAGCGGAGATGTCACCAAGCACACTTCCAGGAGCCCCGCACGAAGGGCTGGCTATTTGACACACTGGTCAGACCAGCTATGATGTATGCTGCGACGGTCTGGGCCCCAGGTCTCACAGTCACCCAGTGGAGTGCGATCGAGAGGCCACAGGTACGTATGATCTCGCGATTATTTCGTGGGAAACAGTCGGTGCCACATGACATCATCAGGGCAGAGCTAGCTGCACCACCCATGGCAGTAGAGGCACTATTCCAGACTATCTGCTTTATTCAGAGGATTAGAGACCTCCCTACAGATAGATTCACACACAGAGCTCTTGAGGCATCTATACAGATATCAGAGTTAGGATATGAGAGAGCTTGGTACACTCAGGTTAGAGTCTGGTTTGATAGTCATGGACTTGATATGGACAGATTGCCGCCTTTTCAGTATGACCCAGACTCACCTCACATCCACCTTTCTCGTCGTGAGAGGAATGTTGTGCTCAGACAGGATCTCTGGCAGCTCTACATTAGTCAGACATGGCACACAGCACACATGGGATCGAGACTATCGCACTATCGAGACCAGTTCATAGACATACTAGCTGACGGTTTCATCCAGCGACCACGCTACATGGATACTCACATGCCTCATAGCTTGAGGGTAGCGATTGGCCAGCTGAGAGTCTCATCACACCGACTCGAGATTGAGACGGGCAGAGCCGCAGACATTCCCAGAGAGGAGCGGATATGCAGAGTATGCAGAGTAGAGATGGAGGATGAGGAGCACTTTGTATGCAGATGTAGCGCATATGATGGCATCAGAGGCAGATACGAGACTCTGTTTGCAGGGCAGCCCACCCTCCGAGAGATCATGGACTCTAGAGACCAGCGACAGTTCGGGCGATTCTTACTAGAGATACAGAGTCACAGAGATTCCCTACTCCAGCCTACTGTAGCACTCCATACAGGAGGGAGACAGAGTCAGCTCACTGACTTCTTTATTCCACGACGTGCTGCAGCCCTCCCCCCCTCAGCCCACATACCGAGCGGGGTGACTCTTCAGCAGGCTCAGATATCTCGAGCTAGGAGACGACCCCGTGCTATAGGATATCGGGCCCCGAGACTTCACCGACACCAGATTGCGGAGATCCAGGCTTGTGACCATCGCGCCATGGAGGAGAGACGATCCCAGATGATGGCCGATCCCGTTGCAGCCATCAGGGTGGCCCTGACTCCACCTCCACCTATGTATCACATATTACATCCCACCCACTAGCACAGGATGGAGCTAGTTAGTCGTTTTAGATGCATTCTCATGGTTGTTGTACTACCCTTTCGCATATAGACTATCATAGATATCGCACTCCATACACCCCCCACCACTTTCATGGGTATCCCCACATGCATACTACGGAGATCTATATCAGCTTAACCAGTTTCTTTTCAGCACTTTTATCTTTTCTGATCGACAGAAGATACACCCATGTACATCGATTTGTCTCATAGGCCGAGTTCGGCCTCCTAATAGACGTAAAAACACTTTCTTTCTTTCTTTCTTTCTCTCTCTCTCTCTCTCTCTCTCTCTCTCTCTCTCTCTCTCTCTCTCTCTCTCTCTCTCTCTCTCTCTCTCTCTCTCTCTCTCTCTCTCTCTCTCTCTCTCTCTCTCTCTCTCTCTCTCTCTCTCTCTCTCTTTTTGGTACTCAGATTTTGTATCAGATTCACCAGTTTTGTACTCTGATTTACCACTTCCTTTGGTACTCAGATTTTGTATCAGTTTTCACCAGTTCTGTAACTTCTGGTCTCATAGGTCATTTTGGCCTTCTGAAGACGTAAATATATCATTTCATTTCATTTCATTTCATCTCTCTCTCTCTCTCTCTCTCTCTCTCTCTCTCTCTCTCTCTCTCTCTCTCTCTCTCTCTCTCTCTCTCTCTCTCTCTCTCTCTCAAAGGGGTGGCTCTTTGACACTTTGGTTACGCCAGCGCTCATGTATGGGGCAGCCATATGGGGACCAGGATTAGCTACATCAGTATGGACAGCATTAGAGAGGCCACAGATCCTCATGATTGCCAGACTTATCCGCAGCAAGCCTTCAGTACCACATGATATCATTAGAGCAGAGCTCGCTGCACCACCGATGCTAGTTGAGGCACTATTCCAGACAGTATGCCTATTACACAGACTTCGGAGCATGGATACAGAGCGCATTGCTTATCGTGCTTTCGAGGCATCACGTGATATGGCATTAGCAGGCGACACCTCCTCATGGTATGCACAGACACGAGACTGGCTTGCCCACCATGGCTTTGACATAGACAGGCTACCACCACTA
The DNA here is from genome assembly GCA_020310875.1 of Ceratopteris richardii. Lineage (NCBI taxonomy): Eukaryota > Viridiplantae > Streptophyta > Polypodiopsida > Polypodiales > Pteridaceae > Ceratopteris > Ceratopteris richardii. Next base: position 95,203,179 of record CM035408.1, on the reverse strand, counting down.
CAGTACGACTCTCATGCACCCACCTACTCGCTCTCTCATCAAGAGAGGAATAGGATCATTCGTCAGGAGATATGGCATACATACATACAGAGGACATGGGTGAGCCCTAGGGGTACATTGCCACCGAAAATGCTCTACTACCGCGAGCATTTTCTACATATATCGGGCACGGGCTTCATCAAGATTCCGAGATACATGCAGACCTACCTTCCCCACCACCTACGAGTCGTCATTGGGAAGCTCCGGGTTTCATCACATCAGCTCGAGATTGAGAGGGGTCTGTCCAGGGGAGTCCCCCGTGAGGAGAGGTGGTGCCCACTATGCAAGACATAGGTAGAGAGTGAGGAGCATTTTGTTATCAGATGTCCAGCATACTTAGACCTACGAGCACAGTTCCAGATCGAGGAGTCATTCCAGCTGTGCATGACTATGGGACACCAGAGACGCTTGGGACACTTTCTCACAGCAGCATACAAGAGGCGAGAGCGGTCACTACAGCCCGTACATCAGCCACGGGTGAGTACCCAGCAGACCATTACACAGTTCTTTCAGCGAGTTGAGCTTCATTTGAGAGGTCCATCTATAGGGCTCACGCTACACCAGGCAGCAGCACAGAGAGCACGGCGCCGACCACGCATGGGCGGATATCGTCGACCACGACTATATCAGGAGGATATCTCACGCATCAGGATTGTCTACGACCACATGATGGAGCACAGGCGTACCACCACCCCTGGGTTGTCTTTCTTCAAGAGGCACTCAGACCACCACCGATGTACCACATACTACACCCACCTCCACCCATAACCAGTAGCTAGGGCGTTTTACTCACATTTTGGATCCCCCCATGTATTAGGTGGCCACTATCTGCAGAGTCAGAGCCACATCTCCCCAGCCTTTTCCAGCCCTATATAGCTTTGTGTAGCGATGTACTTTTTATTTCATTTTATCTTCTACACAGGGTTACTACACTTGTACATGGTTTTTTGTCTCATAGGCCAAGTTTGGCCTCCAGAAGACGTTAATATGACTTTCTTTCTTTCTTTCTCTCTCTCTCTCTCTCTCTCTCTCTCTCTCTCTCTCCCTCTCCCTCTCCCTCTCCCTCTCCCTCTCCCTCTCCCTCTCCCTCTCCCTCTCCCTCTCCCTCTCCCTCTCCCTCTCCCTCTCCCTCTCCCTCTCCCTCTCCCTCTCCCTCTCCCTCTCCCTCTCCCTCTCCCTCTCCCTCTCCCTCTCCCTCCCTCCCTCCCTCCCTCCCTCCCTCCCTCCCTCCCTCCCTCCCTCCCTCCCTCCCTCCCTCTCTCTCTCTCTCTCTCTCTCTCTCTCTCTCTCTCTCTCTCTCTCTCTCTCTCTCTCTCTCTCTCTCTCTCTCTCCCTAATCTGACGCATCTGATGCAGAAGCCCGAAACCCTAATCTGACGCATCTGACACAGAAGCCCGAAACCCTAATCTGACGCAGAAGCTCTGTTGTGCCCTCTGTCCGCCTCTCTGCCCGCCCTGTGACACGCGCCCTCTCTGCTCCCTCGGACCGCCGACCTGCTGCAGCCCTTGCCTCCTGCATCTCCCCCCAACCGCCGCCTCTCTGTCCATCCTCTGACGTGCACCCTGCCCACCCTCTGACACGACACCTGACACACACCTGCCCGTTGGTTCAGACTCTGAAGCGAGCACAACTTCAGATTAAGGGCTCACACATGAGACGGTGACGTGAACCACCTGAACCGAACCATGCACAGATTGGATATGGAAAACAAAAACCCTAACCCTAGCCACTCTATCTCCCCCACTAACCGTAACCCTAAAACGAAAATCCGAAACCCTAAAAAGAAACCCTAGAGTTTAACACCAATCTGAAACCCTCTCTCTCTCTCTCTCCTACAGTTATTAGCCACTCCCACCCTTGCTCCATCGCGCATCGGGCGCGCTCCCGTCTTCATCGCAAGTCTTTAGGCTTAGTACTCTGAGCATTTTTTCATCTTCGAATGCAATGAGCGCTACGGCTAAGAAGGACGATTTGACAAAAATGGAGGACAAACTGACCATAGCTATCAAAGAAAACAAGAAGATGGTGGACTCCACTATCACGGCCATCATCAGCCGCCTCTCAAAGCTCGAGAAGGAAGTAGAAACATATCATAAGGAGAGGGAAGCATGGCAGAAAGAGAAAGAAGAATGGGCTAAGGAGAGGGCAAACATGAAAGAGGAATTGGAGCTCCTCAAAGCTTCAATGGTCTCTCTTACACCCGAAGAAGTAGAGATTAATATGAACAAGACAGAAGCTCTCAAAGAAGAACTCACCAAATCCTTGACCGAGAGCATGGAAAACAAATTAGAAGCTACCAAAGAAGGGTGGATCGACATAGTGAAGAAGAACATCAAAAAAGAAGCCAAAGAGAAAGCACAAAAGGAAGAAGCCCTCATCGTGCACACCACTATTGAGGAAGAAAAGATGAGACATGCCCGCCGTCTCAATGTACGCATCACGGGCATTGAAGAAAAAGAAGGCTCTACCCCCGAGTCCGATGGGAAGACACTATGCAAGATACTCGGCTACAAAGAGGAGTCCCCCCCATTCATCAAGTCTTGGAGAACGGGACGAGACCCCACGAAGAAGAGAGCTCTCATTCTACACTTCCCTTCCGAAGATATAAGATCTACTTTCCTACGCAAGAGGGTGATCTTGAGAGCACTTGATGGCCCCCCCATCTACCTTGACGATGATCTCACACCCATGCAGGTAGCACACCGTCGTGCATGCATGCCGAGAGTACATCAAGCTCGCAAAGAAGGAAAGAAGGCTTCATACAGAGACGGTCGTGTCATCATTGATGGCAAGGCCATCCCATAGGGATTCGCGGCCTGTGAGACACTCGAGGAGATACACCTTGCAGTTTGGAAATGCAATGGAGATCTATGGACACACCCAGAGAGATTGGAAGAGGTGCGCAAAGGCAAAGACATCATTATGCTCACAGAGACACATGAGAGCCCGGACCGGGGCCTACCTCGTGTCCACGGTTTTCAGTGGGAGTCCACATACAGAGAGTGTACACGTCAGCACACCACCCGAGGGTCAGGAGGAGTAGCCATACTCTTTAGAGATGGACTTCAGAGCAGGATACAGATAGTCGCACGTGATTCACAGGCGAGATATCTTTGGATTCGACTCCAGCTCTCGCAGGAGCGGATCATCTTCATAGCATTATGCTACTTTGCTCCTTCTAGCTCGCGTTTCGCTATCATAGATCGAGAGGAGGACTCACCATACACTTGCTTGTCAGAAGAGATTACAGAGTACTCTGCATTAGGGGAAGTCTTCCTTATGGGAGACTTCAATGCCAGGACAGGCAATGATCAGTGTGAGATATTTGACCCAGAAGACCCGGAGATACTACATACCATAGAGGATGAGTCTACAGCTCGAGCTTCAGCTGACGCTACACACACTCACTATGGCACTCACCTACTCAGACTAGGCTCTCGACATAATCTCGTTATCTATAACGGGATGACTCAGTGGCCTACCTCAGGAGGATTGACATGCATACCACACTCAGTCACAGATGGCGGGGGAAGTACAGTAGATTACGTCATGGGGTCCAGAGAGGCCATCCACCTACTTACCTCATTCACCATCCCACCCAGACCCATTGGGGCCGATCACACATACCTCGCACTCTCCCTCAAGGGAGACACCCCTACACGCATACCCGCAGCACGCATCCCACACACCACCATCCACTTCACACACGAGCTAGCTCACATATATGCGGCTCGAGTCGAGCAGGGTCTTCTCTTACTTCATCCTGACACTCCACTATCCCTACTCACCTCTCAGATAGCATCAGTTCTTCAGACATCAGCCATCAGCTCCTTCCCACACACCATCCATTCTCGTCACACACCTCCTCCCGGGACTATGCCACAACATCGTTGGTATGATGAGGATTGCAGAGATCTTTACTGCCGACTACGAGCTCAGCGAGCATTGGGAGAGATCACAGAGAGAGAGGCCAAGGGACAGATGAAGACTCTCACACGTCGAAAGAGACCAGCCTTTGAGGAGGCACAGGAGCTTGAGCTATACCATCTCTTTATGAGTATGGACAGTGCTGCAGCATGGCGCAGCCTACGAGAGCCACGCCCGACCACACCTATTGGAGACCCACACACATGGCATGATTATGCTCAGAGGTTATATGAGGTACCTAGGCAGCCTCCCATTCCCCAGCCACTTGAGCCTCGCCCTACTAGTTCTTCTCTCTTCACAGCAAAGATGATTGAGAGGGCCATACGACGACTTCGACATGGACGTTCGACAGACCACGCAGGATTGCAGAGCGAGCATCTCATATATGCAGCCTCCACTATAGCCCCGTTGATTGCACATGTCTTCAACCGGGCTATAGGAGAGGGCTTCCCAGAGGAGTGGACTAGGCACACCATTGTGCCTATCCACAAATCTGGCGACACCCTGGATCCAGGGAACTACAGGACCATCATGATTGGCCACGGTGCCATACTTGAGACAGAGCTCAGTTCATATGCAGAGACTGAGGGGCTACGAGCACGAGGCCAAGCAGGTTTTCGACGAGCTTTCTCTACTATTGATCACATCTTCATTCTGCGCTGCCTCATTGATGGGGCAAGGGTGCGGAAGAAGAGGCTATATTGCTGCTTTGTGGACTTCCGCAAAGCTTTTGATACAGTGCCGCGAGAGAGGCTCTTCCAACGCCTCCAGAGCTTGGGAGTACCATCAGGGATGATTTGGGCCATCTATGCACTCTATGAGCAGGTGACTGGGAGGGTACGGTGTCCAGGAGGTATGTCCGAGGCCATTGCTAGCACCATCGGTGTTAAGCAAGGCTGCCCACTCTCTCCCACTCTATTTGGTCTCTACATTGACGAGATTGAGGACTACATTCTCCGAGCTGGAGGAGAGGGTGCAGACCTCGCAGGTACACATGTCCACATTTTATTATATGCCGATGACATTGTCTTGATTTCAGAGTCACCCGAGGGATTACAGCGCCACCTTGAGGCCCTGGATGAGTTTTGTACACAGAGGGGCTTGACAGTAAACCTTGGCAAGACCAAGGTCATGATCTTCCACACCTCCCCCATGGTGAGGAATGGAGCAGGATTCAGAGCTGGTGGTGGACAGATTGAGGTGGTCACTTCCTATGTCTATCTCGGAGTCACATTCACGAGCTTGCCTGGCCCCTTCAGCATGAGACAGGCAGCCACCGATAGACTCACACACGGATATGCAGCTTTAGCCATGTTAGAGCGGAGATGTCACCAAGCACACTTCCAGGAGCCCCGCACGAAGGGCTGGCTATTTGACACACTGGTCAGACCAGCTATGATGTATGCTGCGACGGTTTGGGCCCCAGGTCTCACAGTCACCCAGTGGAGTGCGATCGAGAGGCCACAGGTACGTATGATCTCGCGATTATTTCGTGGGAAACAGTCGGTGCCACATGACATCATCAGGGCAGAGCTAGCTGCACCACCCATGGGAGTAGAGGCACTATTCCAGACTATCTGCTTTATTCAGAGGATTAGGGACCTCCCTACAGATAGACTCACACACAGAGCTCTTGAGGCATCTATACAGATATCAGAGTTAGGATATGAGAGAGCTTGGTACACTCAGGTTAGAGTCTGGTTTGATAGTCATGGACTTGATATGGACAGATTGCCGCCTTTTCAGTATGACCCAGACTCACCTCACATCCACCTCTCTCGTCGTGAGAGGAATGTTGTGCTCAGACAGGATCTCTGGCAGCTCTACATTAGTCAGACATGGCACACACCACACATGGGATCGAGACTATCGCACTATCGAGACCAGTTCATAGACATACTAGCTGACGGTTTCATCCAGCGACCACGCTACATGGATACTCACATGCCTCATAGCTTGAGGGTAGCGATTGGCCAGCTGAGAGTCTCATCACACCGACTCGAGATTGAGACGGGCAGAGCCGCAGACATTCCCAGAGAGGAGCGGATATGCAGAGTATGCAGAGTAGAGATGGAGGATGAGGAGCACTTTGTATGCAGATGTAGCGCATATGATGGCATCAGAGGCAGATACGAGACTCTGTTTGCAGGGCAGCCCACCCTCCGAGAGATCATGGACTCTAGAGACCAGCGACAGCTCGGGCGATTCTTACTAGAGATACAGAGTCACAGAGATTCCCTACTCCAGCCTACTGTAGCACTCCATACAGGAGGGAGACAGAGTCAGCTCACTGACTTCTTTATTCCACGACGTGCTTCAGCCCTCCCCCCCTCAGCCCACATACCGAGCGGGGTGACTCTTCAGCAGGCTCAGATATCTCGAGCTAGGAGACGACCCCGTGATATAGGATATCGGGCCCCGAGACTTCACCGACACCAGATTGCGGAGATCAAGGCTTGTGACCATCGCGCCATGGAGGAGAGACGATCCCAGATGATGGCCGATCCCGTTGCCGCCATCAGGGTGGCCCTGACTCCACCTCCACCTATGTATCACATATTACATCCCACCCACTAGCACAGGATGGAGCTAGTTAGTCGTTTTAGATGCATTCTCATGGTTGTTGTACTACCCTTTTGCATATAGACTATCATAGATATAACACTCCATACACCCCCCACCACTTTCATGGGTATCCCCACATGCACACTACGGAGATCTATATCAGCTTAACCAGTTTCTTTTCAGCACTTTTATCTTTTCTGATTGACAGAAGATACACCCATGTACATCGATTTGTCTCATAGGCCGAGTTCGGCCTCCTAATAGACGTAAAAACACTTTCTTTCTTTCTTTCTTTTCTCTCTCTCTCTCTCTCTCTCTCTCTCTCTCTCTCTCTCTCTCTCTCTCTCTCTCTCTCTCTCTCTCTCTCTCTCTCTCTCTCTCTCTCTCTCTCTCTCTCTCTCTCTCTGACCATTACCCAGTTCTTTCAGCGAGCTGAGCTACATCAGAGAGGTCCATCTATAGGGCTCACGCTCCACCAGGCAGCAGCACAGAGAGCACGGCGACGACCACGCATGGGCGGATATTGTCGACCACGACTATATCTAGAGGATATCTCACGCATCAGGACAGCCTACGACCACATGATGGAGCATAGGCGTACCACCACCCCCTCGGTTGTCTTCCTTCAAGAGGCACTCAGACCACCACCAATGTACCACATACTACACCCACCTCCACCCATCACTATTAGCTAGGGTGTTTTACTCACATTATGGATCCCCCATGTATTAGGTGGCCACTATCTGAAGAGTCAGAGCCACGTCTCCACAGCCTTTTCCAGCCCTATATAGCTTTGTGTAGCGATATACTTTTTATTTCATTTTATCTTCTACACAGGGTTACTACACTTGTACATGGTTTTTGTCTCATAGGCCAAGTTTGGCCTCCAGAAGACGTTAATATGACTTTCTTTCTTTCTTTCTCTCTCTCTCTCTCTCTCTCTCTCTCTCTCTCTCTCTCTCTCTCTCTCTCTCTCTCTCTCTCTCTCTCTCTCTCTCTCTCTCTCTCTCTCTCTCTCTCTCTCTCTCTCTCTCTCTCTCTCTCTCTCTCAGAGTGACGGGAGGGACTCCAATCACATTTAGAGGCACTCGATACCTTCTGCATGGAGAGAGGACTCACAGTGAACCTTGGCAAGACCAAGGTCATGATCTTGCACACCTCCATGACAGTACTCCGTCGAGCCTCTTTCGCTGCAGCCGGAGGACAGATAAGAGGTAGTGGACTCCTACCTCTACTTAGGTGTCACCTTCTCGGGAAGCACAGGTGTGTTCTCCATGGCACAGGCAACGAGAGACAGATTGACGCGAGGCTATGCGGCACTTGCTAGATTGGAGAGATGCTGCTTTCAAGCACATTTCGAGAAGTCTCGGACTAAGGGGTGGCTCTTTGATACTCTAGTGACACCTGCACTGATGTATGGAGGGGCGCTATGGGCGTCAGGCATTAAGGAGGCGATGTGGACACGGATTGAGAGGCCCTAGGTCACCATGATCTCACGCTTGCTCTGAAGCAAGTCCTCAGTTCCACATGACATCATACGGGTTGAGATTGGTACACCACCGATGCTAGTGGAGGCCCTCTTTCAGCGGTGACTTTTATCTTGACAATCAGGGAGCTCCCCACCAGTCGACTCACTAGGATTGCATTTGAGAGCTCTAGACAGTTCGCAAAGACAGGGCATGAGAGAGTATGGTATGCAGAGACCTACGGATGGTTGGCAAACCATGGCATGAGCATTGCCGACCTCCCCCCTTTTCAGTACGACCTCTCTTCCCCCTACATTACCCTCTCTCGTTCGGAGAGGAACAAGATCATCTGTAAGGACCTCCTTTTGCATACAAGTCAGGGAGACATGGATAGCACCATGAGAGCCTCTTCCCACAAAGAGGCAACACTACAGAGAACACTTCGTGACCGTGACAGCGGATGGTTTCATTCAGAGACCACGATACATGGATACATACATGGCACCAGCAGAGAGAGTGGCCATTGGGCAGCTCAAAGTATCATTACACAAGCTCAAGATTGAGGTTGGGCGAGCGACACACATCCCGAGGGACGAGAGATTATGCAAGATGCACCGAGAGGTGGTGAAGGATGAGGAGCACTACCATGGTAGATTCGGTTCGCGAACCGATAAAGTAAGGTTCGTTTTTTAAGGTTCGAACCGAACCGAACGAACCTTACGTAAGGTTCTTTGCTGGAATTTTTTTTGGTGTATTTTTAGGTTCATTTTTTCGGGAACCAAACTTATCTTTCAAGGTATAATCTCTAGCTTCAAGCTCTTGGTTTAGTCCTTAATGGCTTGATCTTAGCTCTACATTCAGGTGTGAGCACTCAGCTCTGAGGCAAAGTAAAGATCAACATTGCATATTTCAGCCCATAAATTAGCTCAATGTTTCATATTCTAGCCCATATATCACCTCAACTTTGCATATTCCAACCCATATATCACTTCGCATCACCTCAACCAAGGTAAGGTTTATATATACATATACACACACACACACATATATATATATATATATATATATATATATATATATATATATATATATATATATATATATATATGTATGTATGTATGTATGTATGTATGTATGTATGTATGTATGTATGTATGTATGTATGTATGTATGTATGTATGTATGTATGTATGTATGTATGTATGTATGTATGTATGTATGTATGTATGTATGTATGTATGTATGTATGTATGTATGTATGTATGTATGTATGTATGTATGTATGTATGTATACATACATACATATATATATATATATATATATATATATATATATATATATATATATATATATATATATATATATATATATATATATATATATATATATATATATATATATATATATATATATTTTCAATGGACGAACCTTACGAACCTTACCCTCGAGGTAAGGTTCTTCCCTCGAACCGAATGCGTACCGAACCTTACGAACCTTACCACCTTGAGCACTACACATGTAGATGCCAGGCATATGAGGATACCAGAGACCGCTACCCAGAGCTCTTCAGGGGAACCGGAGAGATCAGGGCTTTACTGGCGATGGAGGGCCAGCGCCCTCTAGGTCGTTTCCTAGTAGACTTGAGCGTCTCCGTGCCTCACTTCTCAAGCACACGGAGATACACCCGACCCCCCATACTCATATTACAGATTTTTTCACACCCAGTGCAGCCCACCAGCCAAGCTCTATGCAGGGTGTCACATTAGAGAGAGGAGAGGAGCTTAGACGACAATGCCGACGACCAAGACCCCCACTCCGGAGAGCCCGTCCCCACCAGAGAGAGATTCAGGAGATTCATGCATGCCATGACATGGAGATATGGAGACGTCTGCAGCACACCCTACCGATTTCGATGTGGGCTCGCCTTCCAAAGGCATAGGGCTCACGCTGTAGCAGTCAGCGGCACAGAGAGTGAAACATAGACCACATAGGGTTGGATACAGATGACCATGACTATACTGGGAGGATATCTCACGCATCATGATAGCCCATGACCACATGATGGAGCACAGGTGCACCACCACCACCACCACCACCACCACCACCTGGGAAGCCTTCCTTCAGGAGACACTTAGACCGCTACCGATGTACCACATACTCCACTCACCTCCACCCATTACCTGTAGTTAGGATATCATATTCACTCCCGTCATGGGGCCCCATTGTATTAGGTGGCAATTATCTATAGAGTCAGAGCCACATCTCCCCACACATTACATTATCCCCACTACCTCTCCATCACCCGATACACTATCCTTTGGTTGCTTCCAACCTTTTTCAGCCTACTCAGTTTTGTGTAGCGAGTACTAATCCATTTTATTTCTACATAGGGGTTACTACAGATGTACATGGTCTTGTCTCATAGGCCAAGTTTGACCCTTGCTCCATCGCGCATCGGGCGCGCTCCCGTCTTCATCGCAAGTCTTTAGGCTCAGTACTCTGAGCATTTTTTCATCTTCGAATGCAATGAGCGCTACGGCTAAGAAGGACGATTTGACAAAAATGGAGGACAAACTGACCATAGCTATCAAAGAAAACAAGAAGATGGTGGACTCCACTATCACGGCCATCATCAGCCGCCTCTCAAAGCTCGAGAAGGAAGTAGAAACATATCATAAGGAGAGGGAAGCATGGCAGAAAGAGAAAGAAGAATGGGCTAAGGAGAGGGCAAACATGAAAGAGGAATTGGAGCTCCTCAAAGCTTCAATGGTCTCTCTTACACCCGAAGAAGGAGAGATTAATATGAACAAGACAGAAGCTCTCAAAGAAGAACTCACCAAATCCTTGACCGAGAGCATGGAAAACAAATTAGAAGCTACCAAAGAAGGGTGGATCGACATAGTGAAGAAGAACATCAAAAAAGAAGCCAAAGAGAAAGCACAAAAGGAAGAAGCCCTCATCGTGCACACCACTATTGAGGAAGAAAAGATGAGACATGCCCGCCGTCTCAATGTACGCATCACGGGCATTGAAGAAAAAGAAGGCTCTACCCCCGAGTCCGATGGGAAGACACTATGCAAGATACTCGGCTACAAAGAGGAGTCCCCCCCATTCATCAAGTCTTGGAGAACGGGACGAGACCCCACGAAGAAGAGAGCTCTCATTCTACACTTCCCTTCCGAAGATATAAGATCTACTTTCCTACGCAAGAGGGTGATTTTGAGAGCACTTGATGGCGCCCCCATCTACCTTGACGATGATCTCACACCCATGCAGGTAGCACACCGTCGTGCATGCATGCCGAGAGTACATCAAGCTCGCAAAGAAGGAAAGAAGGCTTCATACAGAGATGGTCGTGTCATCATTGATGGCAAGGCCATCCCATAGGGATTCGCGGCCTGTGAGACACTCGAGGAGATACACCTTGCAGTTTGGAACTGCAATGGAGATCTATGGACACACCCAGAGAGATTGGAAGAGGTGCGCAAAGGCAAAGACATCATTATGCTCACAGAGACACATGAGAGCCCGGACCGGGGCCTACCTCGTGTCCACGGTTTTCAGTGGGAGTCCACATACAGAGAGTGTACACGTCAGCACACCACCCGAGGATCAGGAGGAGTAGCCATACTCTTTAGAGATGGACTTCAGAGCAGGATACAGATAGTCGCACGTGATTCACAGGCCAGATATCTTTGGATTCGACTCCAGCTCTCGCAGGAGCGGATCATCTTCATAGCATTATGCTACTTTGCTCCTTCTAGCTCGCGTTTCGCTATCATAGATCGAGAGGAGGACTCACCATACACTTGCTTGTCAGAAGAGATTACAGAGTACTCTGCATTAGGGGAAGTCTTCCTTATGGGAGACTTCAATGCCAGGACAGGCAATGATCAGTGTGAGATATTTGACCCAGAAGACCCGGAGATACTACATACCATAGAGGATGAGTCTACAGCTCGAGCTTCAGCCGACGCTACACACACTCACTATGGCACTCACCTACTCAGACTAGGCTCTCGACATAATCTCGTTATCTATAACGGGATGACTCAGTGGCCTACCTCAGGAGGATTGACATGCATACCACACTCAGTCACAGATGGCGGGGGAAGTACAGTAGATTACGTCATGGGGTCCAGAGAGGCCATCCACCTACTTACCTCATTCACCATCCCACCCATACCCATTGGGGCTGATCACACATACCTCGCACTCTCCCTGAAGGGAGACACCCCTACACGCATACCCGCAGCACGCATCCCACACACCACCATCCACTTCACACACGAGCTAGCTCACATATATGCGGCTCGAGTCGAGCAGGGTCTTCTCTTACTTCATCCTGACACTCCACTATCCCTACTCACCTCTCAGATAGCATCAGTTCTTCAGACATCAGCCATCAGCTCCTTCCCACACACCATCCATTCTCGTCACACACCTCCTCCCGGGACTATGCCACAACATCGTTGGTATGATGAGGATTGCAGAGATCTTTACCGCCGACTACGAGCTCAGCGAGCATTGGGAGAGATCACAGAGAGAGAGGCCAAGGGACAGATGAAGACTCTCACACGTCGAAAGAGGCGAGCCTTTGAGGAGGCACAGGAGCTTGAGCTATACCATCTCTTTATGAGTATGGACAGTGCTGCAGCATGGCGCAGCCTACGAGAGCCACGCCCGACCACACCTATTGGAGACCCACACACATGGCATGATTATGCTCAGAGGTTATATGAGGTACCTAGGCAGCCTCCCATTCCCCAACCACTTGAGCCTCGCCCTACTAGTTCTTCTCTCTTCACAGCAAAGATGGTTGAGAGGGCCATACGACGACTTCGACATGGACGTTCGACAGACCACGCAGGATTGCAGAGCGAGCATCTCATATATGCAGCCTCCACTATAGCCCCGTTGATTGCACATGTCTTCAACCGGGCTATAGGAGAGGGCTTCCCAGAGGAGTGGACTAGGCACACCATTGTGCCTATCCACAAATCTGGCGACACCCTGGATCCAGGGAACTACAGGACCATCATGATTGGCCACACCATGGCCAAACTATACGGTGCCATACTTGAGGCAGAGCTCAGCTCATATGCAGAGACTGAGGGGCTACGAGCACGAGGCCAAGCAGGTTTTCGACGAGCTTTCTCTACTATTGATCACATCTTCATTCTGCGCTGCCTCATTGATGGGGCAAGGGTGCGGAAGAAGAGGCTATATTGCTGCTTTGTGGACTTCCGCAAAGCTTTTGATACAGTGCCGCGAGAGAGGCTCTTCCAACGCCTCCAGAGCTTGGGAGTACCATCAGGGATGATTTGGGCCATCTATGCACTCTATGAGCAGGTGACTGGGAGGGTACGGTGTCCAGGAGGTATGTCTGAGGCCATTGCTAGCACCATCGGTGTTAAGCAAGGCTGCCCACTCTCTCCCACTCTATTTGGTCTCTACATTGACGAGATTGAGGACTACATTCTCCGAGCTGGAGGAGAGGGTGCAGACCTCGCAGGTACACATGTCCACATTTTATTATATGCCGATGACATTGTCTTGATTTCAGAGTCACCCGAGGGATTACAGCGCCACCTTGAGGCCCTGGATGACTTTTGTACACAGAGGGGCTTGACAGTAAACCTTGGCAAGACCAAGGTCATGATCTTCCACACCTCCCCCATGGTGAGGAATGGAGCAGGATTCAGAGCTGGTGGTGGACAGATTGAGGTGGTCACTTCCTATGTCTATCTCGGAGTCACATTCACGAGCTTGCCTGGCCCCTTCAGCATGAGACAGGCAGCCACCGATAGACTCACACGCGGATATGCAGCTTTAGCCATGTTAGAGCGGAGATGTCACCAAGCACACTTCCAGGAGCCCCGCACGAAGGGCTGGCTATTTGACACACTGGTCAGACCAGCTATGATGTATGCTGCGACGGTTTGGGCCCCAGGTCTCACAGTCACCCAGTGGAGTGCGATCGAGAGGCCACAGGTACGTATGATCTCGCGATTATTTCGTGGGAAACAGTCGGTGCCACATGACATCATCAGGGCAGAGCTAGCTGCACCACCCATGGCAGTAGAGGCACTATTCCAGACTATCTGCTTTATTCAGAGGATTAGGGACCTCCCTACAGATAGACTCACACACAGAGCTCTTGAGGCATCTATACAGATATCAGAGTTAGGATATGAGAGAGCTTGGTACACTCAGGTTAGAGTCTGGTTTGATAGTCATGGACTTGATATGGACAGATTGCCGCCTTTTCAGTATGACCCAGACTCACCTCACATCCACCTCTCTCGTCGTGAGAGGAATGTTGTGCTCAGACAGGATCTCTGGCAGCTCTACATTAGTCAGACATGGCACACACCACACATGGGATCGAGACTATCGCACTATCGAGACCAGTTCATAGACATACTAGCTGACGGTTTCATCCAGCGACCACGCTACATGGATACTCACATGCCTCATAGCTTGAGGGTAGCGATTGGCCAGCTGAGAGTCTCATCACACCGACTCGAGATTGAGACGGGCAGAGCCGCAGACATTCCCAGAGAGGAGCGGATATGCAGAGTATGCAGAGTAGAGATGGAGGATGAGGAGCACTTTGTATGCAGATGTAGCGCATATGATGGCATCAGAGGCAGATACGAGACTCTGTTTGCAGGGCAGCCCACCCTCCGAGAGATCATGGACTCTAGAGACCAGCGACAGCTCGGGCGATTCTTACTAGAGATACAGAGTCACAGAGATTCCCTACTCCAGCCTACTGTAGCACTCCATACAGGAGGGAGACAGAGTCAGCTCACTGACTTCTTTATTCCACGACGTGCTGCAGCCCTCCCCCCCTCAGCCCACATACCGAGCGGGGTGACTCTTCAGCAGGCTCAGATATCTCGAGCTAGGAGACGACCCCGTGATATAGGATATCGGGCCCCGAGACTTCACCGACACCAGATTGCGGAGATCCAGGCTTGTGACCATCGCGCCATGGAGGAGAGACGATCCCAGATGATGGCCGATCCCGTTGCAGCCATCAGGGTGGCCCTGACTCCACCTCCACCTATGTATCACATATTACATCCCACCCACTAGCACAGGATGGAGCTAGTTAGTCGTTTTAGATGCATTCTCATGGTTGTTGTACTACCCTTTTGCATATAGACTATCATAGATATCGCACTCCATACACCCCCCCCCACTTTCATGGGTATCCCCACATGCACACTACGGAGATCTATATCAGCTTAACCAGTTTCTTTTCAGCACTTTTATCTTTTCTGATTGACAGAAGATACACCCATGTACATCGATTTGTCTCATAGGCCGAGTTCGGCCTCCTAATAGACGTAAAAACACTTTCTTTCTTTCTTTCTTTCTTTTCTCTCTCTCTCTCTCTCTCTCTCTCTCTCTCTCTCTCTCTCTCTCTCTCTCTCTCTCTCTCTCTCTCTCTCTCTCTCTCTCTCTCTCTCTCTCTCTCTCTCTCTCTCTCTCTTGCTGCGTTCATCAGCCCCGCCTCTGCCCTGCGTCAGCCCCACTTCTGCCCGCCACTCCCTCCTGCGTCAGCCTGCCACCTGCATCCCCTCTCGGCCCTGCAGCTGCTCCCGCCACCTGCCTCCAGCGTCAGCAGCTCTGCTCCCGCATTGCTGAAACCCTAAAAAAACCCTAACCCTAGTTCGGAACCAACCCCGCTACCTGCATCCTCTCTCGGCCCTGCAGCTGCTCTTGCCACCTGCCTCCAGCGTCGGCCTGCAGCTCTGCTCCCGCCCTGCTGAAACCCTAAAAAAAAACCCTGACCCTAGTTCAGAACCAACCCTAAACCTTAATCATGTTTACGCCGAATATACATACTTTAGTCTCCGATTCTAACACCAACCCTAAAACCACCCCAACCTTAACCCTAAACAGAAATCCTAAACCCTAATCTTAAACCTAACCCTAGCCCTAACACTAAACCTAACCCTAAACCTAACCCTAACCTTAACCCTAAACACCCACCCCTAAACCCAACCCTAACCCTAAACACCCACCCCCACACCTAAACCTAACCCCAAACCCTTCACCTAGCCTCAGCCCTCTCTCTCTCTCTCTCTCTCTCTCTCTCTCTCTCTCTCTCTCTCTCTCTCTCTCTCTCTCTCTCTCTCTCTCTCTCTCTCTCTCTCTCTCTCTCTCTCTCTCTCTCTCTCTCTCTCTCTCTCTCTCTCTCTCTCTCTCTCTCCCCCTCTCCCCCCCCCCCATGGCTCCCAAGTTGGAGGAACAGCTGGCCACCTTAGAGCATATCCTTCGAGAGTTAATAGGAAAACAGAAGAAAGAAGGCGATTCTGCACTGAACGGGGTACCCGCAAAGTTGCAGCCCTCGAAGGAAAACGAGTCCCTTCGGGAAGAGCTTCTTGCTACCCGCAAGCAGCACTCACGGGACCGGGAGGAGTTGCACATTGAGCTTACTAAGATGAGAACGAAACTGGACAGCATACGCGAGCAGGGGAGATCGCCCCTCAGCTAGAGGACATTCGGGTGACTATCAAAAAAGAGTGCATGGAGGTGGTTCAGAGCGAGCTTGAGACTAAGAAAGATGGATGGGTCGAGGTTGTAAAAAAGAACCTTCGACAGGAAGCAAAGAAGAACCACCACCATGAGGACATCCACATAGTACACACCACCATTGAGGAGGAGCGGATGCGATAGGCTCGCAGGCTCAATGTTCGCGTCTCCGGCCTCGCAGAGACAGACGGATCACCAGTGCAGGACGGGCGTCGCTTGTGCACATTACTTGGATACTGCGCGGATGAGCCTCTCCCTTTCACCAGAGCCTGAAGAGAAGGACGGGAACACCACACGCAGCAGAGCACTTATCCTTCAGTTCTCAGATGAGGCCGGGAGGAGAGCCTTCCTCAAACGACGGGCGGTACTACGCACTACACCAGGCACCCCCATCTATTTGGATGACGACCTCACACGGATGCAGGTAGAGCACAGACGGGCATGCATGCCGCGTGTCCTCCAGGCAGGACGAGAGGGACATCGTGCCCTATACAGAGACGGTCGGGTCATCATTGATGGATGGCCCATTGACTAGGGATTTGCGGCCTATGAGACAGCACAGCAGGAGGTGCACAATGCAGTCTGGAACTGCAATGTATCTTTGTGGACACATCCAGGGCGCTTGGAGGAGGTGATGGAGGGCAAAGACATTATCTTCTTGACAGAGACACACGAGAGCCCGGGGAGGAGCCTACCGAGGATTGAGGTCTATATGTGGGAGTCAGCTCACCGCCGACAGATGAGACAACACACCACACGAGGATCAGGAGGAGTTGCCGTGCTCTACAGACAGTCGCTACAGCACAGGGTACAGGTGGTAGCCAGAGACCCAGAGGCACGTTTCATGTGGATACGCCTCCAGCTATCAGAGGAGAGAGCAACGTATTTTGCCGTATGCTATATTGCACCCACCGGCTCGCGCTTCACACATTCCCCCGAGCAGCCCTTAGGGGGGGAGGGGACAGACACCACATCGCCATATGACTTCCTCAGTGACACCATTATGGAGTATACCGGGATGGGCGAAGTCTTCCTTGTAGGAGACTTCAATGCCCGAACTCAGAGCCACCAGTGTGATATCTATGACTTTGACGACCCTGAGATGCTTCGTACCATAGAGGATGTCTACACTCAGAGCCTCAGCCGACACCGCCACACCCACCTCATACGGCAGATACCTACTCAAGATGGGAGAAGCACACCGTCTCATCATATATAATGGGATGGAGACCTGGCCCACATCGGGTGGCCTCACCTGCATTCCACCCACGATACCAAGGGGGGGTAGTGTGGTAGACTATGTTATCGGACCGCGGGAGGCGACGCATCTCAATCACCTCATTCACTATCCCACCCATACCGATTGGAGCTGACCACGCGTATCTTGCCCTATCCATACGCGGCTCACCATGCATATCACACCCCGTCACCATACAGCCACATGCCCATACCACCATTCACTTTACACATGAGCTAGCACATATCTATAGTTCCCATGTTCGAGAGCGCATCTACTCCCTTGATCCCTCTGCCTCATTGGACACCCTCACCGCCCACTTCTCCTCGCCTCCATACATCCGCTACTCTCAGCTTCCCATACACCACCCACAACACCGCACATTCGACACGGCAGGGACATACACCCCAGAATAGATGGTACGATGAGGAGTGTAGGCGACTATACCGACATCTCAGAGGACAGCCACCATTGCCGATCCCTCCCACACCATGTCCTGTGATATCCACCCTCTTCACGGCAGGCATGGTACGACAGGCCATCCATAGGCTACAGCATGGCCGTTCAGCAGACCACACGGAGCTACAGGGTGAGCACTTTATATACGCAGCAGATGTAGTCTCCCACGTGATCGCCCATCTCTTCAACCGTGCTTTGGTTGAGGGATTACCTGACTCGTGGACTATGCATACTATTACGCCTATCCATAAGTCCGGCGATATGATGGATCCAGGGAACTACAGGACTATTATGATAGGCCATATTCTGGCCAAGATCTATGGGGCAGTACTAGAGGTAGAGCTCAGTACACACGCTGAGGCAGCTGGAATCAGAGCACCCGGCCAGGCGGGCTTCCGCCGCACTTTCTCCACCATCGATCGCATCTTCGTGCTTCGTTGCTTGATTGAGAGCGCGAAGGCGAGGAAACAGAGACTATATTGTTGCTTTGTGGATTTCCGCAAAGCCTTCGACATGGTTCCTCGGGAGAGACTACTACAGAGGCTCCAGGAGTTACAGATACCATCAGACATGCTATGGGCCATCCATGCTCTGTATGCACGAATCACAGGCAAGGTACGCTGCCCCGGCGGCCTATCAGACAGCCTTGTTAGCACCATTGGTGTGAAACAAGGTTTCCCTCTCTCACCCACTCTCTTCGGTCTCTACATCGATGAGATCACTGAGTATATACAGGGAGCAGGAGGGCTAGGAGGAGACCTCGGAGGTACGCCAATACACATCCTATTATATGCTGAGGACATTGTCTTGCTTTCAGAGTCACAAGAGGGGTTGCAGTCACATTTACAGGCACTCGATACCTTCTGCACGGAGAGAGGACTCACAGTGAACCTTGGCAAGACCAAGGTCATGATTTTCCATACCTCCAGGACAGTACGCCATCGCGCCTCTTTCACTGCAGCTGGAGGACAGAAAGAGGTAGTGGACTCCTACGTCTACCTAGGTGTCACCTTCTCAGGCAACACAAGGGTGTTCTCCATGGCACAGGCAGCGAGAGATAGATTGACGCGAGGCTATGCGGCACTTGCAGGATTGGAGAGACGTTGCTTTCAGACACATTTTCAGGAGCCCCAAACTAAGGGGTGGCTCTTTGACACTCTCGTGACACCCGCATTGATGTATGCAGCAACAGTTTGGGCACCTGGGATCACGGAGGCGATGTGGACGCAGATTGAGAGGCCCCATGTCATCATGATCTCACGCTTGCTGCGCAGCAAGCCCTCAGTTCCACATGACATTATACGAGCTGAGCTTGGCACACCACCGATGCTAGTGGAGGCCCTCTTCCAGTTGGTGACCTTTATTCTGAGGGTCAGAGAGCTCCCCACCAGCCGACTCACCAGGCTTGCATTTGAGAGCTCCAGACTTTTAGCAGAGACAGGGCATGAGAGAGTATGGTATGCACAGACTTACCGATGGTTAGCAGACTAAGGCATGAGCATTACCGATCTTCCCCCCCTTTCAGTATGACCTCTCTTCCCCCCACATTACCCTCTCTCGTTCGGAGAGGAATAGGATCATCCGTCAGGATCTACTACAGATACACGTCAGGGAGACATGGATAGCACCACAGGAGCCTCTTCCCACAAAGAGGCAACACTACAGAGAGCACTTCCTGACTGTGACAGCGGATGGTTTCATTCAGAGACCACGATACATGGATACATACATGGCACCAGCTGAGAGAGTGGCCATTGGGCAGCTCAGAGTATCATCACACCAGCTTGAGATTGAGGTTGGGCGAGCGACACATACCCCGAGGGACGAGAGATTATGCACGATATGTAGAGAGGAGGTGGAGGACGAGGAGCACTACACATGTAGATGCCACGCATATGAGGACATCACAGACCACTACCCACAGCTCTTAGGGGGGGCAGAGAGATCAGGGCTTTATTGGGGACAAAGGACCAGCGCCCTCTAGGTCGTTTCCTAGTAGAGCTCCAGCACCGTCGTAGACGACTATGGGAGACCACCGACGCTAGGGAGGCTTCCTCACAGCAGCATACGAGAGGCGAAAGCGGTCACTACAGCCCACACATCAGCCACGGGTGAGTACCAAGCACACCATTACCGAGTTCTTTCAACAAACTGAGCTACATCAGAGAGGTCCATCTATAGGGCTCACTCTAGGGAGGCTTCCTCACAGCAGCATACGAGAGGCGAAAGCGTTCTTTCAGCGAGCTGAACTACATCAGAGAGGTCCATCTATAAGGCTCACGCTCCACTAGGCAGCCACACAGAGAGCACGACGCCGACCACGCATGGGCGGATATCGTCGACCACGACTATATCAGGAAGATATCTCACGCATCAGGACAGCCTACGACCACATGATGGAGCATAGGTGTACAACCACCCCCTGGGTTGTCTTCCTTCAGGAGGCACTCAGACCACCACCGATATACCACATACTACACCCACCTCCACCCATCACCAGTAGCTAGGATGTTTTACTCACATTATGGATCCCTCATGTATTAGGTGGCCACTATCTGCACAGTCAGAGCCACGTCTCCCCAGCCTTTTCCAGCCCTATATAGCTTTGTGTAGCGATATACTTTTTATTTCATTTCATCTTCTACACCATGGTTACTACACTTATACATGGTTTTTGTCTCATAGGCCAAGTTTGGCCTCCAAAAGACGTTAATATGACTTTCTTTCTTTCTTTCTTTCTCCCCCCATGCTAGAGGATATCGGGCCCCGAGACTTCACCGACATCAGATTGCGGAGATCCAAGCTCGCCACCATCACGCCATGGAGGAGAGACGATTCCAGATGATGGCTGATCCTGTTGCAGCCATCAAGATGGCCCTAACTCCACCTCCACTTATGTATCACATCTTACACCCGCCCAAGCCCCACTAGCACAGGATGGAGCTAGTTAGTCGTTTCATATGCATTCTCATGCTTGTTTTACTACCCTTTTCATATACACTATCATAGATATCTCACTCTATACACCCCTCAACTTTCATGGGTATCTCCACATGCATACCACGGAGACATGTATCAGCTTTTTTTTTTTCCAGCACTTTTATATGCTATGATAGACAGAAGATACACCCATGTACATCGATTTGTCTCAGAGGCCGAGTTCGGCCTCCTAATAGACGTAAAAACACTCTCTCTCTCTCTCTCTCTCTCTCTCTCTCTCTCTCTCTCTCTCTCTCTCTCTCTCTCTCTCTCTCTCTCTCTCTCTCTCTCTCTCTATGTGACACCGTTCCGAGGGGACGACTCTTCTGACGACTACTTGATGGAGATGATAAGGGGATCTATGCCTTATACGAGAGAGTATCTCGCAGAGTCCGATGTCCGGGGGGCCTATCTCATCCACTTGCTAGCACTATTGAGGTGAAGCAAGGATGCCCTCTTTCACCCACCCTCTTTGGTCTCTACATTGATGAGATAGTGGACTACATACAGCAGCAGGGGGGTGATGGCATTGTGGTACGCGGGTCCACTGTCCATATTCTTCTATACGTTGATGACATTGTACTGGTTTCAGAGTCTGCAGAAGGTCTACAGCATCATCTACATGGCCTAGATGACTTTTGCACACACAGAAGGTTATCTGTGAACCTTGGTAAAACCAAGGTCATGATCTTTCATACATCAGCACAGGTACGCAGACATAGTTTGTTCACAACAGTAGGTGGACCGATTCAGGTGGTCGGATCATATGTTTACTTGGGAGCATAGTGCCCAGAAACGGCGTTTCTGGGCCCCAGAAACGGTTCGGCCGTTTCTGGGAAACGGTCCGGCCCAGAAACGCCGTTTCTGGGCCTTTTTTTTCCAGAAGTTTTTTTTTTTTTTCCAGAAGTTTCTGGGCCTTTTTTGGCTTGGAATTTTGGATTTTGGAAGTATGTATACATAATACAAGTCTTTATAAACTGTCTATTGTCTAGAGACAAATGTTTAATTAATAATGTGCATATGCCATAGTTGAACTTAATAATGTAAGAAATTTGATTGTTCAATGCAATTATGCATAATGCATGTATGTATGAGACTTGAGTGTATCATGTATGAGTAGTTAGTGTGTGGCCACTGGCATGTGCAATGTGTGTGTGCATTGTGTGTATATGTGACATGTGTGTATGACATGTGTGTATATAAATTATAATATATATATATATATAATATATATATATATATATATATATATATATATATATATATATATATATATATATATATATATATATATATATATATATATATATATGTATGTATGTATGTATGTATGTATGTATGTATGTATGTATGTATGTATGTATGTATGTATGTATGTAATATGTATGTATGTATGTATGTAATATGTATGTATGTATGTATGTATGTATGTATGTATGTATGTATGTATGTATGTATGTATGTATGTATGTATGTATGTATGTATGTATGTATGTATGTATGTATGTATGTATGTATGTATGTATGTATGTATGTATGTATGTATGTATGTATGTATGTATGTATGTATGTATGTATGTATGTATATATATATATATATATATATATATATATATATATATTTACCGTTTCCGCCGTTTCCCGTTTCTTGCCGTTTCCAAATTTTTGGAAACTCCGAAACTCCGTTTCCGACCGGTCCGAACCGACCGTTTCCAACCGTGCTGGGCACTATGCTTGGGAGTGACATTTACAGCAGCATCAGGGGTCGTGACCGCATCACACGTGGGTATGCAGCACTTGTCTTGATGGAGAGACAGTGCAACCAGGCATATTTTCAGGAGCCCCGCACAAAGGGGTGGCTCTTCGACACTTTGGTTACACCAACGCTCATGTATGGGGCAGCCAGATGGAGACCAAGATTAGCCACATCAGTATGGACAGCATTAGAAAGGCCACAGATCCTCATGATTTCCAGACTTATCCGCAGCAAGCCTTCAGTACCACATGATATCATTAGAGCAGAGCTCGCTGCAACACCGATGTTAGTTGAGGCACTATTCCAGACTGTATGCCTATTACACAGACTCCGCAGCATGGATACAGAGCGCATTGCTTATCGGGCTTTCCAGGCATCACGGGACATGGCATTAGCAGGGGACACCTCCTCATGGTATGCACAGACACGAGATTGGCTGGCCCACCACGGCTTTGACATAGACAGGCTACCACCACTACAGTACGACTCACATGCACCCACCTACTCGCTCTCTCATCAGGAGAGGAATAGGGTCATTCGTCAGGAGATATGGCATACATACATACAGAGGACATGGGTGAGCCCTAGGGGTACATTGCCACCGAAAATGCTCTATTACCGTGAGCATTTTCTACATATATCGGACGAGGGCTTCATTAAGATTCCGAGATACATGCAGACATATCTACCCCACCACCTTCAAGTCGTCATCAGGCAGCTCCAGGTTTCATCACATGAGCTCGAGATTGAGAGGGGTCGGTCCAGGGGAGTCCCCCGTGAGGAGAGGTGGTGCCCAGTATGCGAGACAGAGGTAGAGAGTGAGGAGCATTTTGTTATCAGATGCCCAGCATACTTAGACCTACGACCACAGTTCCAGATAGAGGAGTCACTCCCGTTATGCATGACTATGGGAGACCAGCGATGCTTGGGACGCTTCCTCGCAGCAGCATACGAGAGGCGAGATCGGTCACTCCAGCCCACACATCAGCCACGGGTGAGTACGCAGCAGACCATTACCCAGTTTTTTTAGCGAGCTGAGCTACATCAGACAGGTCCATCTATAGGGCTCACGCTCTACCAGGCAGCAGCACAGAGAGCACGGCGCCGACCACGCATGGGCGGATATCATCGACCGCGACTATATCAGGAGCATATCTCACGCATCAGGACAGCCTACGACCACATGATGGAGCATAGGCGCACCACCACCCCAAGGGTTGTCTTCCTTCAGGAGGCACTCAGACCACCCCTCATGTACCACATACTACACCCACGTCCACCAATTCACCAGTAGCTAGGGTGTTTTACTCACACTTTTACTCACATGTCCCCCATGTATTAGGTGGCCACTATCTGCAGAGTGAGAGCCACGTCTCCCCAGCCATTTCCAGCCTTATATACCTTTGTGTCGCGATATACTTTTTATTTCATTCCATCCTCTACACAGGGTTACTACACTTGTACATGGTTTTTGTCTCATAGGCCAAGTTTGGCCTCCAGAAGACGTTAATATGACTGACTCTCTCTCTCTCTCTCTCTCTCTCTCTCTCTCTCTCTCTCTCTCTCTCTCTCTCTCTCTCTCTCTCTCTCTCTCTCTCTCTCTCTCTCTCTCTCTCTCTCTCTCTCTCTCTCTCTCTCTCTCTCTCTCTCTCTCTCTCTCTCTCTCTCTCTCTCTCTCTCTCATATTACCCAGCAGACTATTACCCAGTTCTTTCAGCGAGCAGAGCTACATCAAGGAGGTCCTTCTATAGGGCTCACGCTCCACCAGGCAGCAGCACAGAGCGCACGACGACGACCACGCATGGTAGGATATCGTCGACCGCGACTATATCAGGAGGATATCTCACGCATCAGGACAGCCTACGACCACATGATGGAGCATAGGCATACCACCACTCCCAGGGTTGTCTTCCTTCAGGAGGCACTTAGTCCACCACCGATGTACCACATACTACACCCACCTCCCCCCATCACCAGTAGATAGGGTGTTTTGCTCACTCATATTATGGATCCCCCCTGTATTAGGTGGCCACTATCTACTGAGTCAGAGCCTCGTCTCCCCAGCCTTTTACCAGCCCTAGATAGCTTTGTGTTTAGATAGCCCTAGATAACTTAGTCCACCACCGATGTACCACATACTACACCCACCTCCCCCCATCACCAGTAGATAGGGTGTTTTGCTCACTCATATTATGGATCCCCCCTGTATTAGGTGGCCACTATCTACTGAGTCAGAGCCTCGTCTCCCCAGCCTTTTACCAGCCCTAGATAGCTTTGTGTTTATTTCATTTCATTTTCTACACATGGTTACTACATTTGTACATGGCTTTTGTCTCATAGGCCAAGTTTGGCTTCGAGAAGACGTTAATATGACTTTCTCTCTCTCTCTCTCTCTCTCTCTCTCTCTCTCTCTCTCTCTCTCTCTCTCTCTCTCTCTCTCTCTCTCTCTCTCTCTCTCTCTCTCTCTCTCTCTCTCTCTCTCTCTCTCTCTCTCTCTCTCTCTCTCTCTCTCTCTCTCTCTCTCTCTGTGTGACACACACACAATAGGAGACAAACAGGATCATTGTCAAGAGATATGGCATACATACATACCGAGGACATGGGTCAGCTCGAGAGATCCATTGCCACTGAAAATGCTCTACTAACGTGAGCATTTCCTACAGATCTTAGACGAGAGTTTCACTGAGACCCCGTGCTACATGCAGAGCTATTTCATGTGGAGTTCTTCATCTAAATCACCATGCAAACATATTGTTTTTACATCCATTTACAATAACTGAAAATCCAAGGCAACATGATAGTAAACACACACAAACTAGTCATTCCAACCAACTGAGAGACCGTTTCTTGGAAATCAATGCCCTCCTTTTGAGCATATGCCTTAGCAACATGCTTTGCCTTGCACTTGGGCTTATCATCCATTGTCTTGATTTTATATACCCACTTGTAGCATGGCAAGTGTGCTCAAGTTGGATGAATCAGAGAAGTGGTCTCTCAAGTTGCAGGAAGTATAGTCGCCCAAGTTGGTGGCCTCACCCTTGCAAGGACAAACCAAATGATGGTTCACAACATAGTGCACTCACCCAAGGGAGCTAATGCACCAATGAAGTCACCTAGGTTAAGCTTGGGAGAATGAGGGAGAGAGGCTCCCAACCAATTGCAATCACCCCAAGTATATAAGGTATCTACGGTGTAGTCCCCCATGTACAAGTGGGCTACACATTGAAGTTACGGATCACCCATGGTGGCAGAAAGTGATGTCCCTCAAGTGGGCTAATGAGTATGTGAAGTCACCCTTCAGGTGGGGTAAATAAAGATGAAGTCATCCATCTTGGATGGATGAGATGAGCTCCACCCAAATATAGGTCACCCGAGGCCTATGATGAACTAGCCTATGTTGAAATAGCCAATGATTAAGGTGTATGAAGAAGTTGCCTACCTTGACACAAAAAATATGAAATCACCCACCTTGGCAACAAAAATGTGGTCTTGCCTTGAGGAGATGCACTCCAACAAAGTGAACTCACCCAAGTGGGAGGGCAAAACATAAGTAGTCTCCTTGGACAGTTTAGGAGGTCGTCCAAGCACCATACCTAAGGTCACCCATGTGGGGACTTTAGGGGAAGACTCGCATCAATATGCAAAATCACTAAAACAATGAGTACAAGGTCCAAAAAGGGAGGAAGTGCGGAGAGGAAGATCCAAGGCGATTGCCATAGCAAAAAGTGGAGTCCCACCTCGCCTACTACTTGAAAGTGGGGAGTTACCTTTCCATTATATGAAGTCTCCAAAGGGGACCCCTTCCAAGTTCCCTACCAAGGTGACTTGTGGTGTGCAAGCCTATGTCTTGAAGTAAGTTTCTTCTTCTTTGTCTCTAATCTTTCTTGTAAGTTAAGCTTTATTAGGCTTCTACCCAGTAGTAGACTTAGTGGATAGATGACCCACACCCGAGTGGCTAGAGAGTCCCTTTGCCATCTCAAGAGCCCCTTAAAGACTTATAATAGGAAAAGATATTCTCAACATACTCCTAGAAGACCACCTACTCCTATATCGTTAAAGCTTCTTGATGATTTCCCTCAAAGTAGCCCTAGCAATAAGCTAGGCTAGCGCACACACCTTCCCTCTCAAGAGGAGGCTAGAAGAGTGTCAACCTCAACGGCTTATACTTCAATAGAAAACACTAGTTACAAATGAAGGATCTTACAAACCTTTCGTCTAGAATCAACATTAAAGTCCCTATTTTTTAGGTTTGATGCAAGAAGATGCAGACAACAATGCAAGGAGATTTATCTCCTTATGTAGAGAAAGAGGGCTGCAAAACCAGGAGGATGCAATGCTCTCCTTATTTCCATCCATCTTGGATGGACTCACAGACAAGCGGTACACTCAGCACCAAGACACCCACTTCATCACATGGGAGGCTCTCAAGACCGCTTTCTGTCGCACCTTCGACCCAAGACTCTTTGGAGCGAGCCTTGGACCAGCTCGAGAATCTAGGGCTCCAATAAGGTGAACCTTTTCATGAGCTTTGCACACTTGCACAAGCCCTAGTTGCTCGTTTACCCATGCACCAAGTGACTTTCTCGTGAAAAAGTCGATTGAGAAGACCTTGCAAAGAACTCTCAACAAAATTTGAGTCGTCTTTGAGGATTGATGCTACTTTGGAATTCATGGCTGCAGCATCACGAATGGAGGAATCCAAACTCTACTTTGAAGGAGATAACCAACCTACCAACTCTAGCTCATTGGATCTGATCAAGCAGCTTAGGCGAGAGTTAGAAGCATTAAAGATGCAAACCATAATTTATGCTAAAACTTTATTCTTCAGTGTCAGAGCACTTATCATATCCAAGTAAATATGTTACAGATGCAGGACTGCTCAACACGATACTCCTTTCACAGATTATCTCCTCTAAACAAAGATACTAGATACTCAGATTGTGACAATGCCTTGTATTAGTGCAACAATCACTTGTTTTGCAAGCATACATCTGTTAGCAGTCTAAGGGACATCATTCTCCTCAAATATACACATGACTTGAAGGGAAGGCATGGCAATCAAAAGTTTTCACATTGAAAATACTCGACATACATGTAGCAGACAGCATCTATGATCATTAAGACTTGTGGGACTTCTTCAATAACGCAAAAAAATAATTGATTGCATACAGCAAGAAAATTAGGTCTCATGGGGAAAGCCTATAGTAAGAAAAGAGAGGGGACCTATAACTCATACTCAATACTTCTTCAGGTCAAGCGCAAGTAGCAAGACATGCTTAGTCCCTCACTATAAAAGTAACTACTAAAACCATAGTTCAAAACTGAGCATCAAATCATAATGCAGTTGAAAGCAAGCAGCACAACTTTTGAAAATCCAAGTGAAAACTGCAGCATATATATACATATGTAGAACCCAGAATCAAGAATCAAACAGGCTGTCAAGGGATCTGTATACAAAACGAAAAAATATTTATTTTTGAAGTAAACAATTCATTTGTGATGTATACCTGATTCAAGTTCTGGAAGATCTTCCTTTGGCCATTTGTTTGGACGACAAAATGAGGGATACCTAC
This sequence comes from Ceratopteris richardii, assembly GCA_020310875.1. Classification (NCBI taxonomy): domain Eukaryota; kingdom Viridiplantae; phylum Streptophyta; class Polypodiopsida; order Polypodiales; family Pteridaceae; genus Ceratopteris; species Ceratopteris richardii. Next base: position 95,174,626 of record CM035408.1, on the reverse strand, counting down.
AGCCAGAAAACATCCTAAACATTCCCATTATAAAAAAAAAAACTCGAGGCACTTTTCCAAACAATGAGCTTCATTCAGAGGGTGAGGGAGTTGCCACATGATAGACTCACTCATAGAGCTTTTAACAGCTATACAGTTATCTCAGAGTGGGCATGATAGAGCCTGGTACTCAGAGGTCACAACTTGGTTCGCGACACATGGACTCGATATGGAGAGTTTACCACCTTTTCAGGACGACTCGGACTCACCTTACTATCACCTCTCTTGCAGCAAGAGGAATCTGGTGCTCAGAGAGGACTTATGGAGGCTCTACATCAAGAGAGTATGGAGACCACCCAGGTTAGAGGGGAGGATGTCAAACTATAGAGACCAGTTTCTCACCATTATGTTTGATGGATTCATACAAAGACCACACTATATGGACATCATAGTTGCACGAAACAGGCATTTCTTGCTCTCCGAAACATTACGCCGTTTCTGGCGTTTCTGAAACTTCAGAAATGCGTTTCTCATACATATAATTTTTGGGCGTTATTATCTTAACTCAATGTAATCAATAGCTTTTCACAAACTTTAACATCTCCATCTCTTGTTGTATAACATCCTTTAAGTACAAGAAGAAAAAGGAATTGCTCATAGATAGCTCTATATGCAAAGATCGTGCTCATGGATGCCTCTATATGCCTAGATCGAAGAGGCTATAATTAGAAAGTTGCACAAGCATAGGGGAATTTATCCATGTATGAAGTCAAATGATATGGTATGAGCTTATATATTGAGCTTCTTTGAGCAAAGAGGAAGAGGGAGGGAGCTTCAGGACACCCCCTTGACTTCACACTCTAATGCGTGTGGCTGTCCATGAGTATGGGTTCAATGATCATCCTTGTGGCCATGGATAATTGGGAGAGACTACAATGCATATACATGCGCATATGTGCTCATTTGCGGGCTCTTTATATCAACTCCTAACTCTAAGTAATCAATAAAGTTTGGAATTAAGTTATTAAGCTATTAAAATTTAGTATATGCCCCACACACACACACTAATGCGTGTAGATGTCCATGAGTATGGGTTCATTGATCATCCTTTTGGCCATGGATAATTGGGAGAGACTACAATGCATATACATGCGCATATGTGCTCATTTGTGGGCTCTTTATCTCAATTCCTAACTCTCAATAATCAATAGAGTTTCGAATTTAGCTATTAAGCTATTAAAATTTAGTATATGCCCCACACGCGCACACACACACACACACATATATATATGTATATATATACACATATATATATGTATATATATACACATATATATATGTATATATATACACATATATATATATGTATATATATATGTATATATATATATATATATATATATATATATATATATATATATATATATATACATATTATTAATATATATATATATATATATAATATATATATATATATATATATATATATTATATAT
>CM035408.1:95147723-95155223 GCA_020310875.1 Ceratopteris richardii | reverse complement strand
TGCATTAGAAACGCTTACATGCACGACGAGCCTTGGGAGAGATCACACACAGAGGGAGGCCAATAGACAGATGAAGGCAACCCATCGAAAGCAAAGGGAGTCAGAGGAGGCACACGAACTCGAGTTATATCATCTACTCATGAGCATGGATAGTGTGACAGCATGACACACTCCCAAAGCCTCTTCCGACTAGACCCATTGAGGACCCGCAGATTTGACGAGAGTATGCAACACAGAGCTACATGGATGGAGAGGAGACAGCTACAGCTTAGTGATTTTTTCCAGAGCACCGTAGTTCCCCGCCCCCAAAAAAAACCCCTGATTCCAAGTGAGGAGTAACTACAGCAGGCTGAGGTGAGCCGAGCTAGACAACAACCACGAGTCACGGGGTTCAGAGAAGTGAAGTTATACCATCGTCAGATAGAGGAGATTCGAGCCCAACAATGCCAGGCGACTGCAAAGCAAGTAGCCCCGATGACAGCAGATCTTATAGCTTTAGTACAGGCAGCCCTAGCACTGGCTCCACCTATGTACCACATCCTCCACACCCCCATTGCCACTGGATGGAGCTAGTAGACAGATGCATTCTCATGTTTGTACTACCCTCAGCATATAGACATGCATATACCCCCAAAGATAGGGTCCATAACCCCACCATCACCCTTAGTATTAGTATTTTACCGCTCATGTTTCAGAGTAGATTGTATTAACATTTTATGATCTTCTTTTATCTTTTTTTACAGCCAGATGACATCCCCATCATGTATCCTATGTTTTGTCTCATAGGCCGATTTTGGTATGTGATAGACGTAAAAAAAACTCACCCCCCCCCCCCCCCCTCCCTCCCTCCCTCCCTCCCTCCCCCTCTCTATGCTTAACGTTAGGGTTCCTTCTGTTTAAATCTAGGACCACAACATGTTTTGACATCAGAAAAAAAAAAACTCTAGAAGGTGACCTGTATTATGCTTATGTTTTGGTTGACTTTTATGCAGCGCTTTTGACCTCTGAAAAATATATTTGACAGCTTGATATGAAGACTTCACAATCAGTCACATTTCCTAAAATTTCAATATAATCTTTTTGTACAAGAAAATCAATCGTTGGAGATTCTATTTACAAAGCTGATTATTTATATAAAATTAGATGATCAAAATTAAGGACGAAAGTGGATTGTGAAAGGCCACTGCATTCAATTTGTATACAAAAACCAATAGGAGACAATATATATAACAGAGCAGTTTCCGTTAAGAAAATAAAAATCAAAGGCTTAAAACTTGTGTAGGATTCTTTTCCCAGCATTATTAGAACAAAAAAGATAGAAAGATTGACGTCAATAACAAAGTTGAAATAACCAAATATGAACCTTGTTCCTTCCTTTCATTTTCAAGCTTATGAATGTAGTTCAAAACACCATGGATTGAAAAAAAACTCAAGCAATAAATAAATTGTGCTTTAACACTTTCTGTAAGCCATCTTACGTATGCTGAATGTATAAGCAGAATACTAGTAAACATTATACATAGAAATGATCCGATCAATAATCATAAACCAGAACAATGTGTTGTGGTAAAATTAGAGTACCTTAATGAAAAGTTCAACTATTATCAGTGCATAGTGAACGAAAGTGGATTGTGAAAGGCCACTGCATTCAATTTGTATACAAAAACCAATAGGAGACAATATATATAACAGAGCAGTTTCCATTAAGAAAATAAAAATCAAAGGCTTAAAACTTGTGTAGGATTCTTTTCCCAGCATTATTAGAACAAAAAAGATAGAAAGATTGACGTCAATAACAAAGTTGAAATAACCAAATATGAACCTTGTTCCTTCCTTTCATTTTGAAGCTTATGAATGTAGTTCAAAACACCATGGATTGAAAAAAAACTCAAGCAATAAATAAATTGTGCTTTAACACTTTCTGTAAGCCATCTTACGTATGCTGAATGTATAAGCAGAATACTAGTAAACATTATACATAGAAATGATCCGATCAATAATCATAAACCAGAACAATGTGTTGCGGTAAAATTAGAGTACCTTAATGAAAAGTTCAACTATTATCAGTGCATAGTGAATTCTTAAATGCATGGGATAGAAGTAGAGACAAATCTCAGAGGCTTCAGTTGACAATAAGATGGAAAGAAAAACCTCAGCAGATCACCCTCTTGTATTGGAATGTCCATAAGTGGATGTGCATAGAAAGACCCTTTGAAGAAATCTGAGACAAATTTCTTTCAAAATATGCATCAGTTTATTCTGGATAACTTGCTAATCAACCACAGTTCGCATTAAAAGAATTATAATAATCCTTCCCTCTCCAGTCACACCCCACCCTCCCCCCAACCAATTCCTTTCTCCCTCCTACCCGCATCCCTTCCCCCTCAAGAAATCTCTTACATCTCCCACTCCCTTCCCCTCCTCCCTATGTTTTCTTTGTCAAGTGAAGGGAGCACCTAGATTACTTTCAAGCCCATGTATTTCAAGGTTCAAGTCATAGTTCCATATGTGAGTGACCCTCTAGGACACACACTTCCTCAGCCGTAGATGGTTACGTAAAAAGTGTGGAATGTCTCATAGCTTCCTTCAGTGATCAACATACTCCTCTTGAATAAATCCACGCACCCTCTGCACCAAATGTTAAAGAATATCAAGTCATCCAGCTACCTAGCTAAAAAGAGACTGCCCTTGATAAGCATCAGACAAAATCGATTATCATCCATTCACATGCACCAAATAAATTGCATTTTTACTCCCCTTGTCACATGCATGATTGTTGCCAGCATAAAACTCTGCCACAGTGGCTTTCAGAGTAAGAAGCATAACCATTCAAATGTGATGTAACATGACAAGATGCTCCTCAATCTACCATCCAATCTGGCATCATCTTGACATTAACGGTCAATAATGGATCAGTCACATCATCCTTCATAATATGATTGTCAAACATAATTATGCATGCATGCATTACTACAAAGATTTTATTGGAAGCATGATCATTCTGTTAAACTAGAAGTTCAATGTGTTTCAATTTTAGTAGGAGAATTGTCTGAAATACTTCTTCTTTTATCACATTCCTTTTGACACAGCATATCTTTCAGTAAAACTCTAAATTCTTCTTACAAAACTTTTATTCAGGTTTCTCGTGTCCTGTTTTTCCAAATTGATAAATCATGTCATGCCCCTTATCCTTCCCCTTGATTGGACTTCTAGCCCTCTTATTGGAATGACATTTGAGTTTTTCTTTTTCCCCTTCTTCACCTTGCTAATAAACAACTCCTTGAATCTCGATTCACTTTAAAGAAATCCCCTGACTCCATAAGTTTAAACACCATGATCTTAAATGGATTGACATATTGAACATTTGGTTTAAACGACCTCAAAAACTAACCTGTACTTATTCCCAGGAAATCACATGTTGGCATCTTGTGTATTTGTAATACCAAAAACAACATGGGACAACAATGCAGTACAAATGTTTGCAGTTTGAAAAGAACAAAAACTTGAGTTTCTTACAGCCAAAACATAAAGATTTCCTCTTCCTGAATCTCAGCAGGTACAAGTTCAGTAAAGAAAATCAGAATTATTAATGTGATTTAGGGTTGGAAGGTTAATAAAGGAATAAAGGAAGATATGAGGCCCTTCCTTTCTAGAACTTTTCACGTTCACTTCCTCTCAATGATTGGTTGGCTCTGATACGAGCTAGAGATGTGGAGAGTAGGACACATATTGAAAGAACATCACGAGAAGAATGTATTGAAGTTGTTATCTCTCGTGTGTGTGTGTGTGTGTGTGTGTGTGCGCGTGCGCGCGTGCACATGTGCCTGTGCATGCGTATGCACATGTGTATGTGCATGCTTATTAAGTGGGCATGTGCCCAATCAATCACTGATATCAAAATCTTCACAACAAAAGTCGCAACAAAACTTTTACTTGTATTATTCTAAAAGTTTATAACTTGAATTTCTTTTTGATTTGACTTCGAATTTTCTTTGGCCTCAGCATGTGTACTAAGCTCTGCCTCTAGTACTGCCCCATAGATCTTGGCCAGGATACGGCATATCATAATAGTCCTGTAGTTCCCCGGGTCCATCATATCGCCGGACTTGTGGATAGGCGCAATGGTGTGCATAGTCCACGAGTCAGGTAACCCCTCAACCAAAGCACGATTGAAGAGGTGGGCAATCAGGTGGGAAACTACATTGACTGCATATATAAAGTGCTCGCCCTGTCGTCCCCTGTGGTCTACAGAGCGGTCATGATGCAGCCTGTGGATGGCCTGTCATACCATGCTTGCCGTAAAAGAGGGTAGATATCACTTGGCACGGTTTGGGGGGAATCTGCAATGGCGGCTGTCCTCGGATATCATATAACCTCCAGGCGTAGGCGTGCCAAGTCTGAGGATCTGCTATGGGTGTAGGTGGGCATGGCTCACGTAGGGCCCTTCACGCAGCAGCGCAATCCCTACTCATGAGTAGGTCAAACAGCTCTGACTCCTGTCTCTCCTTGAGAGCTCGCCGCTTCCGACGCGTGAGAGCTCGCATCTGTCATCGTGCCTCCCTCTCCGTGATGGATCCCAAGATACTCTGTGCTTTGAGGTGTCGTTATAGCTGTCTGCACTCCCTCCCTCCCTCCCTCCCTCCCTCCCTCTCTCTCTCTCTCTCTCTCTCTCTCTCTCTCTCTCTCTCTCTCTCTCTCTCTCTCTCTCTCTCTCTCTCTCTCTCTCTCTCTCTCTCTCTCTCTCTCTCTCTCTCTCTCTCTCTCTCTCTCTCTCTCTCTCTCTCTCTCTCTCTCTCTCTCTCTCTCTCTCTCTCTCTCACACACACACACACACACATCAGGAGAGGAATAGGATCATTCGTCAGAAGATATGGCATACATACATACAGAGGACATGGGTGAGCCCTAGGGGTACATTGCCACCGAAAATGCTCTATTACCGTGAGCATTTTCTACATATATCGGACGAGGGCTTCATCGAGATTCCGAGATACATGCAGACATATCTACCCCACCAGCTTCGAGTCGTCATTGGGCAGCTCCGGGTTTCATCACATCAGCTCGAGATTGAGAGGGGTCGATCCAGGGGAGTCCCCCGTGAGGAGAGGTGGTGCCCAGTATGCGAGACAGAGGTAGAGAGTGAGGAGCATTTTGTTATCAGATGCCCAGCATATGTAGACCTACGAGCAGAGTTCCAGATAGAGGAGTCACTCCAGTTATGCATGACTATGGGAGACCAGCGACGCTTGGGACGCTTCCTCGCAGCAGCATACGAGAGGCGAGATCGGTCACTCCAGCCCACACATCAGCCACGGGTGAGTACGCAGCAGACCATTACACAGTTTTTTCAGCAAGCTTAGCTACATCAGAGAGGTCCATCTATAGGGCTCACTCTCTACCAGGCAGCAGCACAGAGAGCACGGCGCCGACCACGCATGGGTAGATATCATTGACCACGACTATATCAGGAGGATATCTCACGCATCAGGACAGCCTACGACCACATGATGGAGCATAGGCGCACCACCACTCCATGGGTTGTCTTCCTTCAGGAGGCACTCAGACCACCCCCAATGTACCACATACTACACCCACCTCCACCCATTCACCGGTAGCTAGGGTGTTTTACTCACTCTTTTACTCACATGTCCCCCATGTATTTGGTGGCCATTATCTGCGGAGTCAGAGCCACATCTCCCCATCCTTTTCCAGCTTTATATATATCTTTGTGTCGCGATATACCTTTTATTTCATTTCATTCTCTACACAGGGTTACTACACTTGTACATGGTTTTTGTCTCATAGGCCAAGTTTGGCCTCCAGAAGACGTTAATATGACTTTCTTTCTTTCTTTCTTTCTTTCTCCCCCCCCCCCCCCCCCCCAAACTCCCCCCCTCCCTCCCTCCCTCCCTCCCCCCCCCCCCCAAAAAAAAAAATCCACTTCATGCCGATCTAGTGGTTGTTGTTCACACTTGGCATCCAGAGACCTTGATCTTTAGGAGAGACGAGGAGGTCGGATATATGTGGGTTCCCATTGAGTTGACCGGAGAGAAATGGATATACATCACCGTATGTTATTTTCCCCCACGGAGTTCATCATATGCGAGGCACGATAGGATGGTCACGTTTAAGATATTGATTCACCATATACTCCATTGTCAGATGACATGGTTCAGTACTCTACATTAGGTGAGATCTTCCTCCTTGGGGATTTCAGTGCGTACACAATCTAGACGATGTGAGTTATATGATATGGTGCACCCAGATATCATGCAGATTATCTTTCACGAATCAGCTATGCATAGTTTTCCTCACCATACACATGCCTTTCGACCATGCATTGGGACAATGCCCTAGAATAGCTCGAGAACTGGCACAATGAAGAGCGTTGTGAGCTACAATGATGCCCTAGAGTTGACGAGGCTCTGGGAGATATTACACACAGATAGGCACAGTGCCGCATCTAGGTGATTACCCTCCGTAAAAGGCGGGTGTGGGAGGAGCAAAAATATTGGGGCATATACCGCTTACTTATGGGTAGGGATTGTTCAGTTGCATGGCTCTATTTACGGGAGAGGAGAGAGCCCATCCCTCCACGATCCAAGAGATGGATTCGCTATGCAGAAAGTTTGTATCAAATACCATACCAGCCACCGATACCCATACCTCATAGCTCACATCTGACTACTTGCACTTTCTTCACACATAAGAAGGTGAGAAGAGCTATCTCACATCTATAGCATGGGAGAGCCAGAGATCAATTCGACTTACAGGCCGAACATTTTAGCATTTTATATATGGTGAGGAGTTCTTGGCATCGCTTATTGCACCTCTTCAGTCGAGCATCGGTTGAGGGGTTCCCAGCCTCGTGGACAAAGCACACTATTCTGCCTATTCACAAGTCTGGGGATATGGCTGATCCTAGCACACAAAGCACACTATTCTGCCTATTCACAAGTCTGGGAATATGACTGATCCTAGCACTTACTGGACTATCATGATTGGCTCCATATTAGCCAAACTATATAGAGTGATACTTGAGAAGGAATTGAGCACTCCAGCTGAGCAAGTGGGTTTTTGGGCTCCAAAAGAAGGCTAGCTTTCAACGTGCCTTTTCCCCCATTGATCAGATCTTCACTATGAGATGTCTAATTGATTAGGATGCGTGAAGAAGAGGGCATTACATTGCTGCGTTGTGGGCTTCCACAACGTGGAAGATCGACTTTTCAAGCTTGGGGTTACGGATGACCTCCTATTGGGTATTATAATCAGATGACTTTTCCGGTTACATAAAGAGAGACTTTTCAAACAACAACTTGAGCTTGGGGTTACGGATGACCTGCTATGGGGTATATATCCTTCATAGCAGCAGGTATCTCGTAGGGTCAGATGTCCAAGCCAGCTTTTGATCCCCTTGTTAACATTATAGGTGTGAAAAAAGGGTGTCCATTATCCCCTTCTTTATTTGGGATATACATCGATGAGATTGTAGACTTCATC
>CM035408.1:95075223-95130223 GCA_020310875.1 Ceratopteris richardii | reverse complement strand
AGCCAAAGCAGAAGAGCAGAATATTGGTTGATTAAATAAGTGGAAACAAAATAACAAATAAAACGACTAAAAACTGATATTTAAGCATTGGAAAGCTCAAACGAACAAACTGTATACATACCTCTATAAAAGGACTCGATAAGGTATTAAGAATTTCACTATGTTCACAAAGGAAACCTTATGTAAGACAGCCTGTAAAGAAAGAGCAGAGTCTTACTTCAGAAACAGCAATGATGCCAAGGCCACCAGGCCCAAATCCTGCCTCCAATTCTTTTGAAAGATCTGAATTCCTATCCTGTAGGAAAGTTCCAATACATCAGCACATCAATAAGATACAAACACTCCACCAAAGATTTTAGTTAGTTCATTTTTTGGGGGGAAACAAAAGAGCACAAAGAGAGAGAGAGTGTCTGTGAGCGCACGGACAGGCCATGCGTGTCTATGCACAGGCATGTCATGTGTGTCTATGCACAAGCACACCATGTGTGTCTATGCACAAGCACACCATGTGTGTCTATGCACAGGCATGCACAGGTGTGTGTGCATGTGCATACATGCATGGCCATGCACACACATGCCACATGAATGCAAGAACAGATGTGCACATGCAAGGGTGTGGGTAGGCCTAGGTGGAGGTGTTTATGTGTGTGTGTGCACACGTGTACGTGTGCATGCATGCAGCATGCATGTGTGTGTGCACGCGTGCTCGCGCACGTGCACATGTGCTCTGTGCAAGAGTGAGCGCATGCGCATGTGTGTAGTATTCATGCATGCACACATGGACATACACACCAAGGTGTCAAATTCATAAGGTTTGTTCAAACTAGATAGAGCCAAATATAGGGAAGGCAAAAGATAGAGTATAGACTTAAACATACTTCCTCAACTCTCAAGGTTGGTCAGGCCTATCAAGTATCAGTCATCTATACCTATCTAAATATACAAGAAAAATATACAAGAAGTTGAAAACCTATCCACCATAAAGTTATGAAATGTAGATTTTTTTCCCTCCTTGCTAATATAATCATATGTCTTGATAATCTTGCAAATCTTCAAAAAATCCAATATAAAACTTGAATATGATATATTAAGAACATCTGCAAAATGTGTATGATTGCATGTGCAATCAAAAAGGACTATTGTGACCTCACCTAGAGCCAACTTCCTAGGTGGAAGCATATCTCTAATCAACTCCCTTGATTAGAGATATGCTTCCACCTCCTAAATAATGAAATTAGCCTGACTTGTGTCTTCTATAATACTCTTTTATCTTTCTTCCATATGCACTATTCTTATCATTCTCTATGTGCACTATTTCCATTTGCTCTAATACCAATTGTTGGTTTTTAAGGTCTACAATCAATATAGAGACAAAAATGAAATACAAACATGAAAGAGAATAGACAAAGTCATAAAGAGGTGAAGGAGCAAAGCTCCACATATATGCCATATATTCTAAGATATCAAATACATGAATGTTACAAAGACTCATAAGAATATGCATATAAATGTTCATGTTGCAACATATCTTCATAACTTCACAATCTCCATAGAGTAAAGATGATCTTCTCCAAGTATAGATAAGCTCCAAGCTCATGTTCCCCTTGTGGATGAAGAAGAAGCACAAACCCTAACTGCTGTGCTTCTTGTTGAAGATGAAGAAACTCTAGCCCAACACCTCCAAGATTGAAAGAGATCTTCTCTAAAGTTTAGCTCTGATCCTCCAAAAGATACTTTGAGAGAAATAGACCGTTTGTTTATATAGTTTTTTATTCTACATGAAAAGCACATCTCAAAAGCTTTAAAAAACAAAAAAACAACTCCAGATAATTCGCAATGAAAATCCCACCACGTTTAACAAGTTTTTTTTTTGTTGGTCATATTTTGCCATATGAACCATCATACAATAAAAACATTTTGCTTTTCACTTTCTTTTTAGCTTGATTTTGACTTTTGATCTAATGTTAGGAATTGACTTCTGACTATCCAAAAATGTTCCAAATTGTTTGTGTTACATAACATATGAAAGTTTTCAAAGAGTAGATTCCAAATCTGATATAAATAATCTCTATAAATTTTAATCAATTTTGATCACATTTGACCTTAACAATCGTTGATTTTGCCTAAAATTGATCAAATCTGAAAATATGTCCACTCCTTCTTCTGGAAAGTTGCATAACCAACAAAGGTTACTTAAATGTAACAATCATCTTTTAGAGTGAAGGGTTAAACTTTCTTTGGAAGGTCAATTAAGCTCATAAGGTTTCTAGTCTAGTACTTTAGTGTACAAACCTTATCCGATTTGAGCCTGATTTCTAGAGTCCAAATCATGGTTGATCAATCTTATATTTTGGGGATTTTATATCTTGATAAGCGCTTTAAAAAAAAGCTCTTATTATCCATTTTGAAGTTTTATGTTCAAGAACCTTTTGATAACAAAGAATCTTTCATTTACCAAGTCCGCAAAGACCTAGACAAGCAGTTAATAAAGGTAGAAGATGTAGGACAATTAGAGATGAAGCTTCTTCTTCTATTGAACTACAAACCTCCGTCTAGAAATGCTCTAGTTACTAGACAAGCTTTTCAAGATAAAAAATGATCCGATGCAAAGGATGCACAAACTTTGGCCATCCTCTCTCTCTCTCTTTCTCTGTCTCTCTCTCTCTCTCTCTCTCTCTCTCTCTCTCTCTCTCTCTCTCTCTCTCTCTCTCTCTCTCTCTCTCTCTCTTTCTCTCTCTCTCTCTCTCTCTCTCTCTCTCTCTCTCTCTCTCTCTCTCTCTCTCTCTCTCTCTCTCTCCGCGCATAAAAAGGATGATAAGCTGTGGAAACTCGCCTGCAAAGAAGAAAAAGGTATATTAACAACATTTTCTGCGGGTGGCAGAATATTTCCAGCCATGGCGGAGCTACAGACAAATTAAATACAGATTCCTGGCCTTTAATTGAGTACGCACACGGACTATACGAGTGCGAGCCTTGCTATGCTGCATATATACAATACAAGCTGGATGAGTTGTTCATGTCGTTCTGGCCTCAATGCGTTCGCTGAGATTGCGAAACGAGAGAGAGAGAGAGAGAGAGAGAGAGAGAGAGAGAGAGAGAGAGAGAGTAAAAAAGTTGCAGCCAATTCCCAGCACTAAATCCAAAGAAAAAAGGAAGGAGGGAGCGGTGGCTCAACCAGTTTGCATCACCGAAAATCCAAGAGATTTGTGTATTTTAAAGGGAAACTAGGTTTCAAAATTTTTTTTTAATGTTTGAATTATGAAACTGAACATATGTCCTTTGTATCTCATAAAGAAAGGGAGCATAGGCCAAGGTGCAACAAACAAAGATTAATTAGTTTCAACATTGAGTGGTTTAAAGGTTAGAAGATGGCTTGAAGGTCTATTAATTTATCATAGATGTTTTCAAAACAACTCGTTTGTAGCCTAGTGGTTTGATGCCTTGAATCTCTGGGAGGAAGTCCTTAGTTCAAATCTTGGCTAGACATATCTTGAGTTCCTCAAGGATGGTTTCCTCTACTTTACGAGGTTAGGTGTGTGAGTGTGTTTCCAATTCATTGTACACTCCAAAAAAAAAAAAAGTGTAGCTAAGCTCCTGTCCATGCATCCGCTATTCATTTGACCTTGAGACCTACAAGAAGAACAACCCAAATGCATGCAGAGCAAGTGCAATGGAAATCCCAACACTTACCTACGGATTAGATCATGTTCCATGGTTGGATGTAAGCAATGGTCTTCAAGTAAATATCTTTGGTGAAACCTTGAGGCACGTACAATGGGAGAACTATACATGTGATTTTTTGTTTGTAATTTGATGAGGAGGTGGGTTTCAATGTTTCTTATGCTTGAGTTATAGAAAATTAACATACAACAAATATATGGATTAGTGTGTTATATCTCATAGAGCATGGGAATACAAGCGTTCAAAGGTGCACTAATGAAAGATTGATTAGTTTCATGGTCTAAAGGTAAGAAAGAGAATGGCCTGAGGACCAATTGGTTTATGATAGATGTTGTCAAAGAACTTGTTTGTGGCTCCACTCCTCTACACCTACAAAAGCAAAAGCGTAAAGTCAAGCATATCAAGTGCACTAACACATGTTGAACTTTTAACCTATTTCTCAACAATTAGAGGCATTCAACAATGGATAAAGTGAAAGGATTACATATGCTTCCCAAGTAGGTAAATGGAATCCATACTCAAAGAAGGTTATGCCAAATTATGATCATAATGGATCAAGTTGTTGTGTCTAGCAAAGCTTTGTGATAAACATATCAAATAATAACACTAGGATATATGAAACAGGGTGGATTTCTTTCTGGATCAGTAGATATACACAAATAAAATTTTCAACCACAAATTTAAAATCTCACCCTTGTATGTGCATTTAGGATTAAATTCTTGCATTCTCTTGGTCTATATGTTTCCAACTAGGTCTCTACTAGGATCGACATTGGCAATAGTGCTATATCTGCACACTCGATATCGGTGTGAGGTCCAATTCAACCCGAAGGGTTTACAAGAATACACTTTTTGGCATTGATGTCGAAGATGGAGTCTTATTTGGTGAAAGAATAAAGAAATAGAGTTGTGAGGTAATGTAGCTGCAAAATTTTTGTTGGAAGCTTGATTTTTTTATAGTAGGATTGTTGTGTTACGAGCTTGAACAATCTCAAAATGGTAAGGAATATGTGATTATATGGTATCATTATCATCAAATATTTTAGCCAAGGGTTGATATGCGGTCTCAAAAGTGGTCGAATCCACATATATGTAAGTGCAAGTTTTGTTAAAAAAAAATGGAATGTTTCAATGCTTAGAGCTCACAATTCAAAGATCCAACTCAACTAACTAGAGGTAAGGACTATGTACACACCAATTTTCATCTCATCATACCTTTCTACACAAACAAACAAGACATGTGAAATTACAACTACTCATTCAATTGGTAATCATGAGAAACTTTCAAAAGTTTTTTTTGTGCAAAACAAATGCAAGAGGTTGATGAATGATGGAATTGTTTCTTAGTAGAAGTTTGATTTTTTTTTTCTTTTTCTTCAAGAATTTAGAGCCATCGTGATCTCCCACTTGCATAAGTATTATGGATGAGACATCAAGAGTGCCTACAAAAATTGTGGCCTGAGTTATCACAATTGCATGGATTTCTCATTTTTAGAAATTTTATTCTAGGCTTTGCAATTGCTTTGACATTCTTGCAAGATATCAATTTTGATTACTCTTATCCATGAATAATCAAAAGACTGTAAAAATTTAAAAAAAAACCGAAAAACTTATAAACATTGAAAATTGCGATTCTTTGTGAAATATGCAATTCTAAGCTCAAAATCGTGATTTTTTCAATTGAGTTGAAAAGTCAAAAATTTTGACATACAAAAAAAAAAATCAACCATATTCCTCAAAATAATGGACTAATTAGGACAAGAAGCTCCGGAGTTAAGGTAAAGAAAAATCTAACCCGAGTTCTCTAGTGGAAATTAGGGGTTTTTTAAGAAAACAATTTGAAATTGATGAGATTGAAGTCAAGCCTTATCACTAGACATAGTCAAAGATCTAGAAAACCTTGGGCACACCAAAACCTAAGTAGGGAGGAACAAAACACACACTTTTCACTAATGAACATGGAAGATTAGAATAGGGAAGCAAGAACATTTGACCAAGGAGATTATAGAAACATCCTTAAATACCTGTATACAAATAGTTTTGGAGCCTATATATATCCGAATGTACTGCACAAGGAACTCATTAGGTTGAGAAACTTAGAAATTTCTTTAAGCTTGATGCCAGTGGCTCATTTTAAGGATGGAAGATATGAAGACATGCAAGGATGTATATATTTCTTCACAAATAAACCACATAATACAAATGGTCTACGTAAGTGTTCAAAAAAAGGAACTTGGGACCAAAACTTAGAGCAACCAAATAATACATGGCATAGTACACATCACACTCTTGTAGAGCCATAAAGAGACGCGAGACATTATACCTCACCTTACCCTTTCCTGAGAGAAGGAGAAGCAGTAAACGAATTCCCCATTAGAAGTAGAAATGAATGGAATATTCTTGGAAGGACTTTGAGACCATACCAAGTAGCAAGATGTATGAAAAATCAATATGAAGGATCTACAAATCCTCACGATAATGTAGTTGAGTACAAACAAATACTAAGAGCACAAGAAGTAGGCAAATACAAGACCTAATTTGAAGTTTTTGGATTGACTTTATTAGGACCTTCTTGATTTGGTTTTTACCATTAAGGAAGGAAATGTTTGTGGACATAGATAGATTTTTGGAAGAATTCATAAGGGAGTTTTCAAAATCTGGCATTAAACATAGTACTACTACACTAATTCATACAATGGCATTAAACATAGTACTACTACACTAATTCATACAATTAAGCAAAAACATGATGAAAGTATATGGATAGTAGCCAGGATTCAATAACTGGATAGATGCCCTCATGAAGAAAAATTGTCAATGCCTAAGAGAGTGTCATTGTTCATTGAAGGACTGAATAATGCACAACTAAGGATAATGGTGTATTGTAGGAAATGAAGTATTTCGATGGCGTTGCACCAGAGTGCGCTCTCCTTCTCGTGATCTCCACGACGATATCCTCGGAGTACAAAATCGAACTCCTAAGGCCGCACACGATACTCCGCATAGAGCTGTAGAATATGCATAGAAACACGGTACACAGGCGATGCACCATAATTAAGGAAAATGGCGTATTGTAGGAGATGAAGTATTTCGATGGCGATGCACTGTAGTGCGCTCTCCTTCTCGGGATCTCCACGACGATATCCTCATAGTACAAAACCAAGCTCCTAAGGCCACACAGGGTACTCCGCACAGAGCTGTAGAATACGCAGAGAAACACAATACATAGGGAGCATGAAGACAGACTTCTTAGGTCTTACAAATGCGGTCAAACTTACAGTCTGTGATTGACCAGGCCACTATATGTTTTACTAAAGAACATATACAAAGAAGTGTCCAGTGGCCATTTGACCTTTCACATGGACACTAACAGTAACAATCTCCCACTAAAGGCCAATATGGCCAAAGTAACTATGGGAGAAAAATAAAGAATGATAAAGAATATCTTAGTGTAAGTATACAAACTATACCTCCCACCTAATGGGCATGTTACACAGTATACAAGTGACTGTGTAAGATCATGAATCAAGTAACCCCCATGAAGTGACAATAGTGTCGAAAGCTATCCTGTGGTATTTCGATGGCGTTGCACCACAGTGCGCTCTCCTTCTCGCGATCTCCACGACGATATCCTCCGAGTACAAAACCGAACTCCTAAGGCCACACACGGTACTCCATACAAAGTTGTAGAATACATAGAGAAATACGATACACAAGTGATGCACCACAATTAAGGACAATGGTGTATTGTAGGAAATGAAGTATTTCGATGGCGATGCACCACAGTGCGCTCTCCTTCTCGTGATCTCCACGACAATATCCTTGGAGTACAAAACCAAGCTCCTAAGGCCGCACACAGTACTCCGCAAAGAGCTGCATAATACGCAGAGAAACACAGTACACAGGGAGCATGAAGACAAACTTCTTAGGTCTTACAAATGCGGTCGAACTTACAATTTGTGACTGACCAGGCCACTATATGTTTTATTAAAGAACATATACAAAGAAGTGTCCAGTGGTCATTTGGCCTTTCACATGGACACTAATGGTAACAATCTCCCACTAAAGGCCAATATGGCCAAAGTAACTATGGGAGAAAAATAAATAATGATAAAGAATACTTGAGTGTAAGTATACAAACTATACCTCCCACTTGATGGGCATGTTACACAGTATACAAGTGACTGTGTAACATCATGAATCAAGTAACCCCCATCAAGTGACAACACTGTCGAAAGCTATCCTGTGGTAAAGCTTTACTCAAAGCATCTGCAACATTATCTCGAGTGTGAACCTTCTCAAGAATAATGCGCTCAGTGGCTAAGCAATCTCGAATGAAGTAATACCTCACCTCAATGTGCTTGCTCTTTGCATGATAGACCGGATTCTTAGCCAAAGCAATGGAACTCTTACTATCACTGAGCAAAGAAGGTACATGCTAAGGTAAACCCATATCACAAGCAAGACGAGAAAGCCACAACGCTTCCTTACATGCCTCACTTGCTACAACATACTCTACTTCTGTGGTGGAAACAATTGTACATTCTTGAAGACGAGATCTCCAAGAGATAGCACCTCCAACAAAATGAAAAATGTGCCCTGATGTAGACTTACTATTGTCTACACAACCAGCGTAGTCAGAATCTGTGTAACCAATAATGGATGTTTTCCCTCTACCTAACCATAGACACTTCTCCTTAGTGCCACTCATATATCTTAAAATTATCTTGACCGCTTCCCAATGTTTCTTGCCAGGATTAGACATATATCTGCTCACAACTCCCACTGCAAATGCAATGTCTGGTCTCGTAGCTACCATAGCATACATGAGACTACCAATAGTAGACTAATAGGGAATTTTGGTCATGAATTCCTTTTCCTCATCTGATTTGGGGCAATCATCCTTGCTCAATTTCATGTGGGTAAAGGTTTACTCAATGCCTTTCCACCCTGCATATTGAACCTGTGAAGTACTTTGGATATGTACTCACTTTGAGACAAGTATATGCATCTTTTGCTCCGATCACGAGTAATGCGCATGCCAAGAATATGTTTGACATCCCCCAAATCCTTCATATCAAATGTCTGACTCGACTTCTTTTTGAGAATTGACAAATCATAAGAGGACTTCCGAGCAATCAACATATCATCGACATAAAGTATCAAGCATATCAAGCTGCCATCTGAGCATCTCTTTGTGTAGAGACAATGATCCTCATTGCTTCGAGAATAGCCTTGAGACTTCATAAAAGCATCAGACTTTTGGTACCATTGTCTAGGGGACTATTTAAGTCCATACAAATTCTTCTTAAGCTTATAAACTAGAATTTCCTTGCCAGGAACTACATAACCCTCTCGTTGTTCCATATAGATCTCATCGGTAAGATCTCCATGCAAGAAAACAGTTTTCACATCCATTTGGACTAGCTCTAAGTCCTCCATTGCAATGAATCCAAGCAACATGTGCAGGGTATTCATCTTGACCATTGGAGAGAAGATTTCCTCGAAATCAACACCATGTTGTTGCTTAAAACCCTTTGCAACAAGTCATGCTTTATACTTTGGAGAAGCACTATTTGATGTGAATTTCAGCTTATATACCCATTTACATGGTAAAGCTTTCCTGCCCTTTGGCAAAGGTACTAAATCTCAAGTACCATTCTTGTGAATAGAATCCAACTCACTCTTCATGGCACGCTCCCACTTGACATGATCCTCTGTCTGCATAGCCTCTTTGTAGCAAGAAGGCTCACCGGCATCTGTTAGCATAACAAAATCTAAACCTGGAACATATCTATCAGGTGGATGTGAGACACGTGCAGAATGTCTCAATGGTTGCTGAACAGGAATATGTGCAAGCTGATCTGAATGGACATTCTCTTGAAAGGTTAATCACATGAACTGTAGTCAATACTTCTTCTGCCCACCTTGTGAGAGGTTTGCATGATGCAACATAGAGGCTACTCTATCTTGAATAGTTCTATTCATCCTCTCAGCTACACCATTCTGTACTGGGGTATAAGGAGCTGTAAAATCTCAACGAATCCCTCTAGATTGACAAAAAAGGCTAAATTCATGTGAGGTATACTCACCCCCATTATCTGAACGTAAAGCCTTAAGCTTAGTTCCTTTTTCAGTCTCAACTGAAGCAAGCCATTTTCTGAAAGTAGGGAATACATCATCCTTCGATTTGATAGGATATACCCAAACTTTTCTAGTAGCATCATCTATGAAAGTGACAAAGTAAAGAGAACCACCTAAGGACCTAGTCGGCATAGGACAACACACATTTGTATAAACGAGATCTAAAGGTTGAATTGAAGAGTCAATGTGCATTCTATGCACATTTCTAGTTTGCTTTCCATATTGACAATGCTCACAAAAAGAAAAATCGAAGAAGGATAACACAGGTAAGTAGCCAGAACAAGAAAGATTTTCCATTCCACTACGAGATATATGACCCAAATGACCATGCCAAATACAAGCCATAGGCTGTTCAGTAACAGCTAACAAGTGTTTCTGTGATAGAAATAAAGGATAAAGTGATCCAACTTTGCTTCCTTTTGCAATAACCATAATGCCCTTTGATATGCGAAAGGACTGAGCATAGAAGACCACCTTGTAACCAAGGTCATCAATTTGACAAACTAAAATCAAATTGTGTGATAATTGAGGCACATGGCATACATTATGCATAGTAAGTTTTGAAACATCAATGAACTGCACAACCACATCTCCAATCCCCACAACATCACATTGGTAAGAATCACCAAATCTCATGATACCAAGAGACTTTGCTGCATAATTAGAGAACCATTCTCTATGTGGTAGTGTCACATGGAAAGAAGCACCAGAATCTAGCAGCCAGGTGTGGGAAAGAGAATCAGCCATAAGAGCCTCAGTTGGCATAGTACTATCAAGTGTCAACACATCAGCATCATCAGAAATAGCATTAATTTCTTCAATCTTCAAAGTCGAAGTAGATGGTGCAAGTAACTATTTAACATGCCCATCAACATTCTATCCTTTACCTTTAGCATTCTTTAATGCATAACAATACTTCTTCATGTGTCCTTTCTTATGACAATAATGACATTCGATATCCCTCTTCCTTGATTTACTTCTAATCTTATTCCGTTGACCATTCTTTTCCTTGCTCTTGCTCCTGCCACATTGTTGATTCTTTCCTTGGTAAGAATCACAAACATTATATGCATCTCCACTCTGAGTGCCAACCATAGATTTTCTGCGAATCTCCTCACTCAAGAATGCTCCACATATGTCATCATAGACGAGTTTACCACCAGGTGCACTATTGCTAATAGCTGTGCAAAATGTATCCCATGATAAAGGCAAGGTGCATAACATAAATACTGCTTTCATTTCATTATCCATATCCATTTTTTGAGCCTATAAATGAGAGAATATAGCATCAAACTCATTTAGATGAGCAGCAACACTATCCGTGTCCTTCATATGAAGGTCATATAATTTTCTCATCAGATAGACTTTAGTTGATGCTGTCTCTTTTTCATATGTATTGCATAACTTCTTCCAAAGCTCCTCTGCACTTTCACAGTCTAATACTGTAAAGTAAACACTATCTGCCAGGTGCAAGCAAATGGTAGACCTGGCCATTTCATCTAACTCATCCCAATCATCTTCATCCATGTCAACAGGCATCTTTGAAATTCCATTTACTGGCTTCCATTACCTCCTTTGAATCAGCACATCTTTCTTCCATAGAGCCTGAATGCACAACCCAAAAACTAGCCAATAACTCCTGCACGTGTTTGTCAAGTCTGATGTTTTTGGCTCAAAAAACGTGCATAAATTTGTAGCGGCTGCTCCCACCAAAACTGAAATCTTTTAAGAAACTTGTAGTTTTACGAGTGTGGCTAAAAACATAGCCCCAACGGTTGATATTTAATGTCGAAGAAGTACAAAGAACACTCTTCTTGATGTTCTTGGACCTGTGTGAAGAGAACTATGTGGGGAAGTACTCCAAAATGACTCCAAAAGACACCCCAAAAATGCTTCAAAAATAGGCTTTGAAAGCAAAGAATGAAGCTTTGAGGGACCAAAACATGTTCAAGGTAATTTCAACCCCTTAGTCTTTCCCCTTCTTTAGACACCACAACAGTGTAGCTTAGTTGAAAGAGATTGACATGGCTAAGCGAGCTCTAGGGGGAACAATAGTGGGATGGGTGACCTCCCGGGAAGTATCGGGAACCTCTATATTCCTTGATCGTTGAGGTCCTCCCTCGTGCGAAGCCAACGATGACTTTAGTGACTCAGATGACAAGGTAAGCCAAGGTCTATGCCTTGGTCGCCACCTTAGTCGTAAGCCTTGGAGAAAGTCGGGAGTGATGTGATGAGCAAGGAGCTGGCACCTATGTATAAGGAAGTGCCAAGCTATGTGGAATCAATACACAAAAGGAAGTAAGCCCAAACCTTTGCGAAAAACTTCAAACTTCTCCCTAGTCAGAGCCTTAGTGAAAAGGTCTCCAATGTTCTCCTATGTGGGCACATATGCCAAGTTGATCTCTCTAGCAAAGAACATCTCTACCTCAATGTGCTTAGTGTGAGCATGGAACATAGGGTTCCTGGCAACTGCCAATGTTCTCTAACTATCAATGAAGATGCTTGTGGTAGAAGATTGACCAATGCCCAAATCAACCATAAGGCATCTAAGCAACACACACTCAACACTTGTTCTGAAAGCTACCCTATAATCAGCCGCATAACTAGAAGTGGCCACAATAGGCTGCGTCTTGCTCAACCAAGATATGCATGAGCTACCAAGCATGAAGCAAAAACCACTGGTGGACACATGAGTGCTATAGCAACCAACCCAGTCATAGTCAGAAAAAGTATGCAAATCTGTTGGTAGTGTCCCCCCCTTGGGATAAAACAATCCAAGTGGCAAGTACCACTCAAGTAACAAAAGATGCGCTTAATCGACTGCCAATGCTTGACACCTAGGCAATGCATAAACCTGCTCATTTGTGAGACAACAAACTGAATATCTGGCCGAGTAATGCATAAGTAAATCAAGCATCCAACAGCCTGATGATAGAGAACAGCATCAAATGCATCTCCAGCATCATGAAGACTCAACCGTAAACCTATTTCCATAGGATTGGCAATAGGTTTGCAGTCTTCAAGGCCAAAATACTGAAATAATGTGTCAATATATTTTGTGTAGCTCAAAGCTAGTCAACTTACATAAATTAAATGCACAAATAATGATGCAAATGTCCCGAATTTGACATCTCAAATGAGGCATGCAAATCAGCCTTAAAATCACTAGTATGCTTCTCATTAGGACTAGTGAGTAGCGTTGATATATTTACGTAGTGATGTGTGTGAACACTCTAGGACTGTCGGGGCACTTTTTTCCCTTTTTAGGAGGTTTTTTTCCCCCGGCTTGTATATACGCCTATTGCCCTAATGGGCTACTTATCGTTGTACATTCTCTAGTAATACATTCAGTATTGTGTGTTTGTGCTCCAAGCTTCTTCTTCTTCCTTGTGCTGTTCGCGTGCTTCCGTAGACGTCTATCTCCAACAATTGGTATCAGAGCAGGTCGTTGCTTCTTCTAGGGCGCCGTCGACACTCCTCCGTTTGCAGTCTCAGATTCGCACGAAATTTGGTGAGCATACTCAGGGTGTTTCTGAGATCAAAACAACTTCGCTCTGTGGTGCCGAAATCGCGATCTGAGCTCGTTTCAGCCTCCAAACGCATTATCGCAGTGCTTATGCAGGATATTTTGTCCTTTTGTGCCAAAGGTATATACCAGTTTCTGTTTGCCAGTTTAAGTGTCTCGAAGTCTGCTACAGGTCTAGCAGAACTCGTCTGGGCAGTTTTGTTCAACTTTTTGAGATACAGTCAATTTTCTGCATCAAGGTATTCTAGTCACCGGCCATGACTGAAAGCAGTGATGTATTCCGTATGTTGGCTGTTGAGGATAAGTTGGATGGTACCAACTACCCATTATGGGCTTATATGATGCAACATGTACTGGTTGCAAAAGGATTGTGGAACATTGTGCAGGGTGTTGAAAGACGTCCTGTTACACCTATAATGACAGGTACTGCAAATACAGGTGTTGGAGCTGATGATGGTGTCGAAGATGATATTCCGCAGATTCCTGTTCGTGTTGCTGTTTCTGTTGCACCTACTGCAGAGCAGATTCGTTGGGATGGCAGAGATGCCCAGGCACATGCATTGATAGCTTTGTCTGTCAAACGTGCCATTATTCCTCACATTCGCTCTTGCAGAACAGCAAAGGATGCTTGGGATACACTTACCACTTTGTACCAGGCTAGGAATGAGGCTCGTGTTGCTTACCTCCGAAAACAGTTGGAGAGTGAGCACATTAATGAAGGTGATTCTATGGACAATTTTCTTGCAAAGATCAAAGACCTGAAGGAACAATTGATTTCTGCTGATGAGGTTATACCAGATAGCTCACTTGTGCAGACCGTTCTGAATGGTCTTCCTGATTCATATTAGAGTTTTTCTACTCTTCGATTGATGATGAAAGGCAATCCGAATGCCTTATCATTTGAGGAATTAGTCTCTGTTCTGTTGCAGGAAGATCAGTCTAGGCAGAACAGGTCCATTATGCGTGTTGCAGTTCAAGCTTTCCTGGCTAGTCAGAAGGGCAAAGGAAAATGGAGCTCTTCTACTAGTAAGTAGAAATCTGCAAATGCTGCACAATCGAAGAACCAGGATAAAGATGAGAAGAAAACAGAAAAGCAGAAATTGTTCTGCAAGTACTGTAAAGGAAATGATCATATTATAAAGAACTGTCCAAAACTGGCTGCTAAAGAGGCAAAGAAGAAAGAGGCTGGAATGGTTGTTGCAGAGGCCTCTACACCAAAAACAGTCTGCAAATCTTGTGCAAGAAGAAGAATGGGCGTTTACTACTGTCTGCAGTTTTGACCCATCTTCTCATGATCAATGCATGTCTGCAGTAGACTCAGATGTTTGATACTTTGACAGTGGGGCGACCAAACATATTACCTCGTAGTGCAGTTTCTTCTCTTCACTCGAGCCTGCCCCTACAGGGAATACTGTCACATGCGCCAATAATTCCTCTTATCCTGTTATGGGAGTTGGTAAGATCATTCTGACTACTGCTGATGGTAGTTCTTTCACTTTGTCAGATGCTTTATTTGTGCCAGGGATCAAAAAGAACCTGTTATCAGTTTCTGCATTAGCCAAGATCGGCTTGGTTGTGAAATTCGTTGATGACAGGTGTACAATCCATGATCTCTCAAATGGCGATGTGATTATTGCTTCTGGCATTTTATGTCGTGGGCTGTATAAGCTCATAGACTATGAAAGATCTGTGAATGATTCGGCATGTGCAGTTCATGATTCTCAGGCTATGTTAGATGCAAAGCTTTGGCATGCACACTTTGGTCATCTGAATTTTGCTAGTTTGTTACACCTGCAGAAATCTGAAATGGTGTCCTCTTTGCCCAAACTTGAGGCACCTGGAAAAAATGTTTGTGAAGGCTGTATTTTGGGCAAAATGCAGCGTTCTTCCTTTCCAAAAGATGGTTCAGTTCGGGCTACGCAGAAATTGCAGCTTGTACATAGTGATGTCTGTGGTCCTATGCAGACACCCTCTTTTGGAAATTACCTTTACTTCGTGACTTTCATTGATGATTTTTCCAGGCATGCATGGGTATATCCACTCAAAGCAAAGTCCGAAGTGTTCATGTGCTTCAAACAGTTTTTGGTTTTGGCTGAAAATCTGTCAGCATGTAAAATGGGCACCCTCCGTTCTGATCGAGGGGGGGAATATATGTCTTCAGATTTTAATGCATTTCTGGCTGAACGTGGGATAAAGCACCAGTGTACAGTGCCGTATACACCTCAACAGAATGGAGTTGCTGAACGAAAGAACAAGTCACTCATGGAGATGGCGAGGTGCATGGTCAAAAGTCAGGCTTTACCACATAGTTTCTGGCTTGAGGCTGTCATGTGTGCAGCATATGTACTGAACAGGTGTCCCACTAAAGCGTTGCAGTCTATCACTCCATATGAGGCTTGGCATGGCCGCAAGCCATCTGTTGCTCATCTGCATGTTTTTGGTTGTTTGGCATATGCATTAGTGCCTGAACAACATCGCAGAAAATTGGATGATAAGGCAGTAAAATGTATTTTTGTTGGGTACAGTTCTGAAAGTAAAGCCTATCGTCTGTATCATCCACAGACTAAACGCATTCTGGTTAGCCGTGATGTTGTCTTTGTGGAAGATGCTATTCAGCCATTGCTTTCATGTACTAAGGAGACATCTGTTAGCTCCAAAGACATGTATGATACTTTGATGCCTCTTTTTACAGGTGGACAAGCTAGTGTTGTTCCTAATGAGGCAACTTCTCAGCCTTTGCAGGTTTCATATGATGATGCAGATCATTCCATTTCTGATGCAGATTTACATGATGCACTTGTTGATGAGAGAGCTGATATTGAGCATGCAAAAACTATGCCAAAATGGCTGGTGCAGACTTTGCGTGACAGCAAATTAGACGCACCTTTGTCATATTGTACTCGTTCAGGCTCTCATAGTGCCTCCTTTGCATCAGATTGCTATGCTATGGCTGCATCTAGTCTCTGTGACGAGAATGAGCCTGTTTCTTTTGATGAAGCACAAAATTCAGAAAATTGGATGGCTGCTATGCAATCTGAATATGATGCTATAATGAAGAATGGTACATGGTCTTTATGTGACTTGCCTCCTAGCAAGAAGGCCATTGGCACTAAGTGGGTATACAAGCTGAAGCGTAAACCTGATGGTACAGTTGACAGGTATAAGGCTAGGCTTGTTGCAAAGGGTTATGCACAGGAAAGAGGCATTGATTTTGATGAGACCTTTGCACCTACATGCCGTATGACTACTGTTCAGAGCATTTGCACTTGCAGCCCATCATGGTTGGAATGTGAAGTATTTCGATGGCGTGCACCACACTGCACTCTCCTTCTCGAGAGCTCCACGAGGATATGCTCGGAGTAGAAAACGGAGCTCCTTACGCCACACACAGTACTCCGCACAGATGTTGTAGAATACGCAGAAAACGCAGTACACAGGGAGCACGAAGACAGACTTCTTAGGTCTTACAAATGCGGTTGAACTTACAGTCTGTGACTGACCAGGCCACTATATGTTTTATTAAAGAACATATACAAAGAAGTGTCCGGTGGCCATTTGGCCTTTCACATGGACACTAACGGTAACAATCTCCCACTAAAGGCCAATATGGCCAGAGTAACTATGGGAGAAAAAAGAAAGAATGATAAAGAATACCTGAGTGTAAGTATACAAACTATACCTCCCACCTGATGGGCATGTTACACAGTATACAAGTGACTGCGTAAGATCAAGAATCAAGTAACCCCCATCAAGTGACAACAGTGTCGAAAGCTATCCTGTGGTAGAGCTTTACTCAAAGCATCTGCAGCATTATCTCGAGTGTGAACCTTCTCAAGAATAATGCTCTCAGTGGCTAAGCAATCTCTAATGAAGTGATACCTCACCTCAATGTGCTTGGTCTTTGCATGATAGACCGGATTCTTAGCCAAAGCAATGGCACTCTGACTATCACTGAGCAAGTGAGGTACATGCTGAGGCAAACCCATATCACAAGCAAGACGAGAAAGCCACAATGCTTCCTTACATGCCTCACTTGCTGCAACATACTCTGCTTCTGTGGTGGAAACAGTTGTACATTCTTGAAGACGAGATCTCCAAGAGATAGCACCTCCAGCAAAATGAAAAATGTACCCTGATGTAGACTTACGATTGTCTACACAACCAGCATAGTTAGAATCTGTGTAACCAATAATGGATGCTTTCCCTCTACCTAAGCATAGACACTTGTCCTTAGTGCCACTCAGATATCTCAAAATCATTTTGACCACTTCCCAATGTTTCTTGCCAGGATTAGACATATATCTGCTCACAACTCCCACTGCCAATGCAATGTCTGATCTCGTAGCTACCATAGCATACATGAGACTACCAACAGTAGACTGATAGGGAATTTTGGTCATGAATTCCTTTTCCTCATCTGATTTGGGGCAGTCATCCTTGCTCAATTTCACATATGTGGGTAAAGGTGTACTCAATGTGCCTTTCCACCCTGCATATTGAATCGATGAAGTACTTTGGATATGTACTCAATTTGAGACAAGTATATGCATCTTTTACTCCTATCACGAGTAATGCGCATGCCAAGAATATGTTTGGCATCCCCCAAATCCTTCATATCAAATGTCTGACTCAACTTCTTTTTGAGAATTGACAAATCATAAGAGGACTTCCCAGCAATCAACATATCATCGACGTAAAGTATCAAGCATATCAAGCTGCCATCAGAACATCTCTTTGTGTAGAGACAATGATCCTCATTGCTCCGAGAATAGCCTTTGGACTTTATAAAAGCATCAAACTTTTGGTACCATTGTCTAGGAGACTGTTTAAGTCCATACAAGCTCTTCTTGAGCTTACAAACTAGACTTTCCTTGCCAGGAACTACATAACCCTCTGGTTGTTCCATATAGATCTCATCTGTAAGATCTCCATGCAAGAAAGCTGTTTTCACATCCATTTGGACTAGCTCTAAGTCCTCCATTGCAACGAATCCAAGCAACATGCGCAAAGTAGTCATCTTGACCACTGGAGAGAAGATTTCCTCAAAATCAACACCATGTTGTTGCTTAAAACCCTTTGCAACAAGTCGTGCTTTATATTTTGGAGAAGCACTATCTGATGTGAATTTCAGCTTATATACCCATTTACATGGTAAAGCTTTCCTGCCCTTTGGCAAAGGTACTAAGTCCCAAGTACCATTCTTGTGAATAGAATCCAACTCACTCTTCATGGCACGCTCCCACTTGACATGATCCTCTGTCTGCATAGCCTCTTTGTAGCAAGAGGGCTCACCGGCATCTGTTAGCATAACAAAATCTAAACCTGGAACATATCTATGAGGTGGATATGAGACACGTGCAGAACGTCTCAATGGTTGCTGAACAGGAACATGTGCAGACTGATCTAAATGGACATTCTCTTGAACATCCCTATGTGCAGCATTTTTATGCATGCTAACCGGAGGACTAGTATCCTCAAACACCACTCTTCTCACTTCAACCTCCTTAATCGGCTGTTTATGCATCTTAGACTCATTAAAAATGACATCACTACTTCTGATCACTGACCGTGTTTCAGGATCCCATAAGCGATGTCCAAATTGTCCTTCTCGACCATATCCAAGAAAAATGCATTTCTTTGACTTATGGTCCAACTTCTGTCTAAGATTCTTGGGTAAATGAACATATGCTTCACACCCAAAAACTCGAAGATGATCATAATATGGTGGTTTCCCTGTCCATAACTCTTGTGCCACTTTCAGACCTTTGGCAGTACTAGGTGAAAGGTTAATCACATGAACTGCAGTCAATACTGCTTCTGCCCAAAAACCTTGTGAGAGGTTTGCATGATGCAACATAGAGACTACTCTATCTTGAATAGTTCTATTCATCCTCTCAGCTACACCATTCTGTACTGGGGTATAAGGAGCTGTAAACTCTCTACGAATCCCTCTACACTGACAGAAAAGGCTGAATTCATGTGAGGTATACTCACCCCCATTATCTGAACGTAAAGCCTTAAGCTTAGTTCCTTTTTCAGTCTCAACTGAAGCAAGCCATTTTCTGAAAGTAGGGAATACATCATCCTTCGATTTGATAGGATATACCCAGACTTTTCTAGTAGCATCGTCTATGAAAGTGACAAAGTAAAGAGAACCACCTAAGGACCTAGTGGGCATAGGACCACACACATCTGTATGAACAAGATCTAAAGGCTGAATTGAAGAGTCAATGTGCGTTTTATGCACATTTCTGGTTTGCTTTCCATATTGACAATGCTCAAATCAGAGAAAGATAACACAGGTAAGTAGCCAGAACGAGAAAGATTTTCCATTCCACTACGAGATATATGGCCCAAACGACCATGCCAAATACAAGCCATAGGCTGTTCAGTAACAGCTAACAAGTGTTCTTTCTGTGATACAAATAAAGGGTAAAGTGAGCCAACTTTCCTTCCTTTTGCAATAACCATATTGCCCTTTGATATATGAAAGGACTGAGCATAGAAGAGCACCTTGTAACCAAGGTCATCAAGTTGACCAACTGACATCAAACTGCGTGATAACTGAGGTACATGGCGTACATTATGCATAGTAAATTTTGAACCGTCAATGAACTGCACAACCAAATCTCCAATCCCCACAACATCACACTGGTAAGAGTCACCAAGTCTCACGGTACCAAGAGACTTTGCTGCATAATTAGAGAACCATTCTCTATGTGGTGTCACATGGAAAGAAGCACCAGAATCTAGCAGCCAGGTGTGGGAAAGAGAATCAGCCATAAGTGCCTCAGATGGCACAGTACTATCAAGTGTCAACACATCAGCATCATCAGACATAGCATTAATTTCTTCAATCTTCACAGTCGAAGTAGATGGTGCAGGTAACTGTTTAACATGCCCATCAACATTCTGTCCTTTACCTTTAGCATTCTTTAATGCATAACAGTCTTTCTTCATGTGTCCTTTCTTATGACAATAATGGCATTCAATATCCCTCTTCCTTGATTTACTTCTGCTCTTATTCCGTTGACCATTCTTTTCCTTGTTCTTGCTCCTGCCACGTTGTTGATTCTTTCCTTGGTAAGAATCACGAACATTATATGCATCTCCACTCTGAGTGCCAACCATAGATTTTCTACGAATCTCCTCACTCAAGAGTGCTCCACATATGTCATCATAGACGAGTTTACCACCTCGTGCACTATTGCTAATAGCTGTGCAAAATGTATCCCATGATGATGGCAGGGTGCATAACAGCAATACTGCTTTCATTTCATTGTCCATATCCATTTTCTGAGCCTATAACTGGGAGAATATGGCATCAAACTCATTTAGATGAGCAGCAACACTATCTGTGTCCTTCATACGAAGGTCGTATAATTTTCTCATCAGATATACTTTATTTGATGCCGTCTCTTTTTCATATGTATTGCATAACTTCTTCCAAAGCTCCTCTGCACTTTCACAGTTTAATACTGTAAAGTAAACATTATCTGCTAGGTGCAAGCGAATGGTAGACCTGGCCATTTCATCTAACTCATCCCAATCATCTTCATCCATGTCAGCAGGCTTCTTTGAAATCCCATTTACTGGCTTCCATTGCCTTCTTTGAATCAACACATCTTTAATCTGATTCTTCCATAGAGCAAAGTTTGTGCCATCAAATTTTCGGATCTCAAAATGGTCTTTGCCCTGCAAGTTATAGCTCCTCCTCGGAACGCTAGCACTAGACCCTGATCCACCGGATGTGCATGAGACCTCTGATGCCATGATCGTAGAGAACTGAATAGAATGATAATGGAGCTAGAAGAGTCCAAACACCAACAAATAAGTGTATCAAGGAGTAAATCGACCACTATATAGTTGACTAAACCAGAAATCTGGAAAAATTTTGCCAGAGTATCCTCTGCAAAATTAGCATATGACCAGTGTCAAAGTATCATAAAACTGCAAGTACTAACATGTCTACCTGCATAGTGAATCACTGACTCCACTGCATATAATCAGTTACCCAATAGAAGCCAACTAGGCTTATCGAGCACCTATGAACAACTATCATACATCTCCTATGGCGAGGCTGGGTAAGTCTTCCACCTGCATCACCGAAGAGACCCCGACATCTGGGTGTCTCCCAGTTAAGAAAACCTCACCACGACCCTCTTTATCAAACGTAAAAGGCTTTATGCAAAGAACGTAACCGCTATATCAATGCCCACATGGACGTACATAAGCGATATCCACAGAAGCGTACATGGTGTGTATGTGCTCAATATATGCAGTAAAATGACACTGAGAGGCTGAATACACAGCCCAAAAAACTAGCCAATAACACCTGCAAGTGTCTGTCAACTCTGATGTTTTAGGCTTTAAAACCTGCATAAATTTGCAGCGACTGCTCCCACCAAAACTGAAAACCCCTCGAGAAACCTGTAGTTTTACGAGTGTGGCTGAAAATACAGCCCCAAAGGTTGATATTTATTGTCTGAGAAGTACAAGGAACACTCTTCTTGATGTTCTTGGACCTGTGTGAAGAGAACTACGTGCGAAAGTACTCCGAAATGGCTCCAAAAACACCCCAAAATTGCTTCAGAAATAGGCTTTAAAAGCAAAAATGAAGCTTTGAGGGACCAAAACTTGTTCAAGGTAATGTCAACCTTAGTCTTTCCCCTTCTTCAAAAACCACAAGAGTGTAGCTTAGTGGCAAGAGATTGCCACGGTTAAGCGAGCTCTGGGGGGAACAGTACTGGGATGGGTGACCTCCCGGGAAGTACCGGGAACCTCTATATTCCTTGATCATTGAGGTCCTCCCTCGCGCCCAGCCAATGGCGCCAACGGTGACTTCGGTGACTCGGATGACAAGGTATGCCAAGGTCTATGCCTTGGTCGCCGCCTTGGTCGTAAGCCTTGGAGAAAGCCTGGCGGGGGGGGGGGTGCTCACTTCGCTCGCACAAAAAGGAACAAAGCTTTTTGCCTCGAACTGCTCTGATACCAGTGAAAGTATTTCGATGGCGTGCACCACACTGCACTCTCCTTCTCGAGAGCTCCACGAGGATATGCTCGGAGTAGAAAACGGAGCTGCTTACGCCACACATAGTACTCCGCACAGATGTTGTAGAATACGCAGAAAACGCAGTACACAGGGAGCACGAAGACAGACTTCTTAGGTCTTACAAATGCGGTCGAACTTACAGTCTGTGACTGACCAGGCCACTATATGTTTTATTAAAGAACATATACAAAGAAGTGTCGGGTGGCCATTTGGCCTTTCACATGGACACTAACGGTAACAGAATGTACATCAGTTGGACATTAAAACAACATTTCTGAATGGTGACTTGCATGAAGAAGTGTATGTTTTTCAGCCCCATGGCTTTGTGCACAAAGGGCATGAAAACCAGGTTTGCAAGTTAAAGAAGGCATTATATGGTTTAAAGCAAGCACCACGTGCTTGGTATGAGAAGATACATGCCTATCTGATTGCACATGGTTTTGAGAACAGTCCAACTGAAAGCACCTTATATGTTAAACGTGCTAATGATGTGCTTCTGATCATTGTTGTCTATGTTGATGACAGGCTGCTCACACGTCCTATTGAGACACATATTGCTGATTTTAAGGCTGATTTGCATGCCTCATTTGAGATGTCTGATTTGGGGCATTTGCATCACTATTTGGGCATTCAATTTATGCACGTTGATGGTGGAATGGCTTTGTGTCAAACGAAATATATTGACACATTATTGCAGCGTTTTGGCCTTGAAGACTGTAAGCCTATTGCCACTCCTATGGAGACAGGTTTACGATTGAGTCTTCATGATGCTGGAGATGCATTTGATGCTGTTCTCTATCAGCAGGCTGTTGGATGCTTGATTTACTTATGCATTACTCGGCCAGATAATCAGTTTGTTGTCTCACAGATGAGCAGGTTTATGCATTGCCCAGGATTCAGGCATTGGAAAGCGGTTAAGCGCATCTTTTGCTACTTGAGTGGTACTCGGCTACTTGGGTTGTTTTATCCCAAGGGGGGATCACTACCGCCAGATTTGCATGCTTTTTCTGACTCAGATTGGGCTGGTTGCTATGACACTCGTGTGTCCACCAGTGGTTTTTGCTTCATGCTTGGTAGCTCATGTATATCTTGGTTGAGCAAGAAGCAGCCTACTGTGGCCACTTCCAGTTGTGAGGCTGAGTATGGGGCAGCTTTCACAGTGACTGTTGAGTGTGTGTGGCTCAGACGCCTTATGGCTGATTTGGGTGTTGGCCAGTCTTCTGCCACCACCATCTTTGCTGACAGTCAGAGTGCATTGGCAGTTGCGAGGAACCCTGTGTTCCATGCTTGCACTAAGCACATTGAGGTGCATTATCACTATGTCAGGGAGAGGTTCTCTGCTGGGGAGATCAGCTTGGCATATGTGCCCATGTAGGAGAACATTACAGACCTTTTCACGAAGGCTCTGCCTAGGGAGAAGTTTGAAGCTTTTCGCAAAGCTTTGGGCTTACTTCCTTTTGTGGAGTGATTTCCACATAGCTTGGCACTTCCTTATACATGAGTGCCAGCTCCATGTTCACCGCATCACTCCCAGGGGGGATTTGTTGATATATTTAGGTAGTGATGTGTGTGAACACTCTAGGACCGCCGGGGCACTTTTTTCCCTCTTTAGGAGGTGTTTTTCCCCCGGCTTGTATATACGCCTATTGCCCTAATGGGCTACTTATCTTTGTACATTCTCTAGTAATACATTCAGTATTGTGTGTTTGTGCTCCAAGCTTCTTCTTCTTCCTTGTGCTGTTCGCGTGCTTCCGCAGACGTATATCTCCAAGTAGCATGTCATCAACATAGACAACAATAATCAGAAGCACATCATTTGCATGCCTAACATATAAGGTGTTCTCAATTGGACTGTTCTCAAAACCATGTGCAATCAAGTAGCATGTATCTTTTCATACCAAGCATGTGGTGCTTGTTTCAAACCATATAATGTCTTTTTCAACATGCACACTTTGTTTTCATGCTTTTTTTGCACAAAACCATGGGGCTAAAAAACGTACACTTCTTCATGCAAGTCAACATTCAAAAATGCAATTTTAATATCCAACTGATGTACATTCCGACCATGATGAGCTACAAGTGCACAAATGCTACATACACTAGTCATTCGGCATGTAGGAGCAAAGTTCTCATCAAAATCAATGCCTCTTTCTTGAGCACATCCTTTTGCAACAAGCCTAGCCTTATACATATCAATTGTTCCATCAGGCTTACATTTCAGCTTGTATACCCACTTAGTGCCAATGGCCTTCTTGCCAGGAGGCAAGTCACATAAAGACCAGGTACCATTCTTCATAATAGCATCATATTTTGATTGCATGACAACCCATTTTTTTTTAATTTTGTGCTTCATCAAAGAAAATAGGCTCATTCTCATTACGAAGACTAGAGGCAACCATAGCATAGCAATATGATTCACAAGAAGCACTATGAGAGCCAGAACGAGTATGATATGATAGAGGTGCATCTAGTTTGCTATCTTGCAAGGTATGCACCAACCATTTTGACATAATTTTTGCCTCCTCAATATCAGCTCTCTCATCAACAATCACATCATGAAAATCTCCATTAGAAATGGAATGGTTTGCATCATCACGTGAAATCGGCAAGCTAGCGGCCAACAAGTTTCAATAGCAAGTGTAGCAGCAATGGCAGATATGATCTGCGCAAAGAAGAGATGGCATTCCACCGTATGCCATGGCAATTCAGCAAAGGCTAAAAGGTCACAAACACACAGAAACTCGCTCAATTCCAGAGCGAGGCCAACACGGAAGGTCGCAATGTTAGCCAGAGCTTCCATGGCGAGTACAAGAGCTCGAAAACAATAGGGAACACAGAACATGCAATCACACAAAGACTCAATAGCGAAAAAAAGAGGGGATGACGGGATTAAGTAAAAACACTGACTAAACATGTGGGAAGAAACATAATCATAACGCAGTGTTGGAAATATACAGACATAATGGTGACATGCATGACACATAAGGCGGCTACTAATCATGGTTAGGTAAGAAAACGGAAATATTACGGTCAATCGGTCAACCGGAACACATAGAGAAAATGGAACAGTGGGAGAAAATGGGTGAAGAACAGTGGGAGAAAATGGGTGAAGAATAAAAATACCAATCAATCATCATGAGGAAGAAGGCGGGGGATAATAGGGATGAAGCTTCGATCCATTGATTGCCTTAGGGAAAAGGGTACCAGAGAGCGTGGATAACCGGAATGTAGCAGGTCCAACCTGCGATTCAATACGGTAAGGACCAAACCACCAAAGTTTGAACTTGCCCGCTGATCGATTAGATTTAGCATTATAGAATAGAACTAGTTGTCCTTTAGTGAAAACAGGAGTGCAGAGAAACCGATCATGTGTATTGGCTTGATGTAATTGGACTTCATGCAGCATTAAAAAACTTTCCCAGCGATGTTCATCCAAGGACCGCAACACATCCAATCGGAAAGGAAAAGATTCCTCTGGTAAGTGCTTATGTTCTAGTGCCACCCGGATTCTAGGTACTACCAACTCCATGAGTGCAATAGCCTCCAGCCCATATGCCAATTTAAAAGGCGTATTCCGTGTAGCCACTTTGTACGTAGTGCGGTATGCCCACATAATGAAGGAAGGAATTGATCCCAACGCTCCGGACATTCCAGAACTAATTTCTTGAGCATGTTGAGTAGAGTTTTATTGGTACTTTCAGCAAGACCATTGGCACGAGGGTAATATGCAGAGCTAAACTTATGAATAATATGTAGTCTTCGAGTAAGTGCTTGCAGTAAGGAATTAACAAAATGTGTCCCCTGATCCGAAACAATCTCTAAGGGAAGATCAAACCGAGGGAACACATCAATCATCAAACAAAACAGATGCAGTAGCAGACCGTAAAGCCCAAGATTCGGGCCCATCGAGTCTCATAATCTGTACAAGTGAGTATATATCTATGATGAGTCATCGTAGCCGGAGGTGTAATAGGCCCAATGAAATCCAAGCTCCAATTTTGAAAAGGTTCAAGGGGAGAAACCGGCTGCAATGGAAAATGATGCCGTTGTAAAGGCTGTCCTGAGCGTTGGCAAGCATCACATGTTTTAATAGAAGTAGCAATGTCACGTTGCATAGTGGGCCACCATAAACCACTATGCAGAATTTTCTAGTAAGTAAGATTGAAAGAAAAATGACCACCGGAGGGAGTAGAATGTGCCATGGCAATAACTGAAGGAACTTCATGAGGTGGAATACACCATAATAGTGCACCAAAAGGATCCATGTAATAGAATTGTCCCACAATGAGCCGGAACCGCCGACTATACATTGCCAATTTGCGACGAGCCAAAGTAGATGTATGAGTCGGGGGACTTCCGCTAGTGATGAAGGTCAACAGAGTATCGTAATACGTAGGTGGCCCCAGGAGCTCCTGACCCTCATCTTGGACCGGATCAATCACATAGATAGCCGGGGTAGTATCATCAATTCCATCGGGAGGTTCACCAGAATCAAGTCGAGATAAGAAATCAGCTAAGGCATGAGTTGATCTTGGACGATGTACAACCACGTAATCAAATTCTTGTAGTAACAACACCCACCTGGCTAATCTTCCCCCTACGTGTTGCTGACGGACAAGATAAACTAGTGCAACGTGATCCACATGGAATGTTAATTGGCATCCTAGCAAGTAGTGCTGGAATTTCTTCACCGAATAAACTAAGCCGAGGCATTCTCGCTCAGTGACTGAGTAATTCCGTTCAGTAGTAGCTAACCATCGATTAGCATAATAGATAGGATGAAACCACTTATCCTGTTGTTGCATGAGCACACTATTGATGGAACTATCCAAAGCATCCATGAAGACATGGAACGGGAGCTGCCAGTTTGCTACTTGTAGTATAGGAGCTTGGGTTAATAGTGTTTTCAATCGATCAAAGGCAAATTGGCACTCTTCCGTCCACATGAATTGTCACGGAGTACTAGTAATCAACCGATTCAAGGGTATGGCTAAGTGTGCGAGCCATCAAAGATGGCACCCATGCTAGTGTATTTGGCCAAGGAATCGCATAACCTCCTTGGGTGTCGTCGGGGCAGGTGCGTCTAATACAGCTTGCACTTTGTCTGGATCCACCTGAATACCTTGCTGTGAAATAATATGACCGAGCAACTTGCCACAGGAAACCGAAAAGACCAACTTACTGGGATTTAAACACAACCAGAACTCTTGACACTTAGAGAAACATCACTGAAGGTGGTAAAGATGAGCCGATGTATCACCCGATAACAAAAAATCATCCAGATACACGTGCATGAAGGTGGTTAAATAGGGGGAAAAAATTTATTGCATACATCATTGGAAGGTACTAGGAGCATTGCAAAGACTGAACCACATCACCGTACATGCATATACACCCCAATTTGTAATGAACACAGTCTTTGGTATGTCCATTTCAGCCATGCACACCTGATTATAGCCACTGTAACCATCTTGAAAGAAATACATTTCTCATCTGACAACATCATCGAGCATTGTGTCTAGAAATGGAAGTGGGAAGGGATCCGATACGGTCGCCGCATTTAATTTCCGGTAATCCACACAAATACGTAGCTACTTATTTTTCTTTGGGACTATAACAATAGGTGAAATCCATTCTGCGTGCTCGATGGGAACGATCAAACTGACTTTCAGCAAGCGATCCAACTCCGCTTTCACTTGAGCAGCATAGTTGGGGTTCATGCGGTAACTAGGTTGCTTGATTGGGCGTGCATCCGGCTTAAGCATCACGTGGTGTTGATAAATGTGAGGGTCCAACCCTTTCATATCTCGATAGTCCCATGCAAATACATCTTGGAACTCGATTAGCAACTGTAGTAGACTATTTTGAAAAATGTCTGGTAATCCTGCCTTAATCTTCATCGGCCATGGTGTTTCCTCATTTCCCAAATCGCAGGTGATAAGTTGATCTTTCAGTACATAGAACTGTCGTGGCATGGGTATATCCTCCAGTGACGGGAATAAATGCTAGAAACTCTGGGCATTCAAAGTTGGATCCAGATCTAGGTCCCTTTCTTCTAGAACCAAAACTATCAAACAGACGACCGGATTCCAATTGTCTGCAACCGCTTGTAAGTCAACTGACCCCAAGGTGAGCAAATCCTGGTTAGCCTTGAGAAAAGCTTCTTCTTCATCATCTGAAAGTCCATCCAATATATGCACAGGTTCGTCTATGTAGGGCCGAGCATGGAGATCGCATGGTTTCATCTCATCTAACGGAACGACATACTTTTGGTGGTTGTTTTTGAAAATAAGCTCGTGTGTCGACCAATCCTGCAATACTTTGGCTTGCTTTAGCCAGGGCCTTGCGAACAGCAAGTTGTAGTCCATAGTTGAATAAGGTAATTCTAGAACAACAAAGGTCATTTTGAACACCGATCCTTGAAGAGTAATGGGTATATTTCATACTAGACCCACTGGGTAGACCCTGGACTGATCCGCCATCCTCACAAAAAATTGAACAGACTCAATTTGAGTCCATCCTAACTGTTTACAAAGGGCAGCTATCGCAATATTCACACCAGAGCCTCCATCAATTAACACGGTTGATTTTATGGTTTTTATACCATACCATAATAAAAGGGACGGCATGGTCCACCGCCTAATCAGTTTCTGGATTAATAGTAGCCGTAGTAGGTGCACATGAAGATTTGGGACAAACTTGTTGTTGAAATTGTTGTCGTACACCCGGAACCAAGGCTAACAGTTGCCCCAACGGTATTGTAATGGAGGCCTGCGAGAGAATATTCCACATAGAATCAAAATTCGACATATTCCTTACCACATTCGGTGTACTCTCTGGTGGTGCTTTCACCGGGCTCGGTGCTTCCGTTGGTGGTTCCGATACTGTCTACTGAACCACCGGTACTGGGTCGCGAAAAACTATTGGTTCTTGACTAGCCCACATACTAGCTTTAGCAAAAACTCTCTGTTGTTCGTGAATGCCAGACTCAAAAATCTCAACAGATGGTTGTAATTGTTTGCCGGAACGGGTTTGGATCACTACTGCTTGAGTATCTATTGTTGAAATATATACCATATTGGCCATTGGATTCTGTCGCTCTTTTCTTCGTTTATCGTACTCGGCCGCCTCTTTACAATATCTTCGGATATGCCCAATCTCACTGCAGAAATGGCATCGGGGTGTGCCTTCACCTTATTGACCATAATTCCATCGAGATCTAGCCGAAATTGTTTGCTCATGTTCCCCGATAGGTTTTATAACTTTGGTAGGAAGTATTCCGCAACTACGGTGGTACATAATGAGCAGCTGGTTTTCCTTGCTCTTGTATTATAGCATTTACGGTTGGCTTGGCCTGTACTTTGGCATTATAGGGACATGTTTCGGTGGAGTGACTCGCCGTATTACAAATAGCACAGTACATTTGGTTCAATGCACATGCAGAAGAAGTGTGTCCCGGGTTCTTATATTTTGTACAATACACTTGTTTCAATGAATCTTCACTTGTACCCTTGGTTGCCTTCAACCAGTCCAAATCTTTAGCAAATCCACCCACCTTATGTTCCAACTGTAATGCCATAGCTATGACCGCATCCAGAGTCATACCACCCACACATCATATGATCATGACTTGTTTGAGTTGAGGTTTAACCCATTAATTAACTATTGGGTGATCACGTCATCCGGTAGATTGGCATTTGTCGGCGGTAGTTGCCATAAATGAGTACGAAATAGAGTGGCATACTCCTGCACATTCTGATGCGGTTTTTTTTCTATTGTTTTGTGGATAATCAAAGATCTCAGCTGCATTTTTCTTCAACCGGAATCGTTGTAAGAAGGCATCCTCAACATCATCATACTGGCCGAAATGGTTAATGTCATATTCAGTTAGCCACCGAGCAGCCTCATTAACCACTGTGGACTGGAACACTATAGCCTTATATGTCGGATCTGCTGGGTAGTTGAGTACTGCATAATTAATTTCAAAAGTTCTTACATGTGCATCCGGATCATCACCAAGAAATCCACCAAATTTCGTATATGTAACTCCAGCGGGTACCGGTTGTGGTGGTATGGCCTGCCTCTGTTGTTGTTGATGTTGTTGTTTGTGTTGTTGTTGCTGTTGCAAACCACTCATGGTGTTTTAATCAATAGGAAATGTTACTGCCGAATGATTTGAACTAGT
The DNA here is from genome assembly GCA_020310875.1 of Ceratopteris richardii. NCBI lineage: Eukaryota > Viridiplantae > Streptophyta > Polypodiopsida > Polypodiales > Pteridaceae > Ceratopteris > Ceratopteris richardii. Next base: position 95,099,635 of record CM035408.1, on the reverse strand, counting down.
TACACCTAATTGCTACTGTGTTGTCCCGTCGTCTAGCACACCCTCTGGTAATTGAATATTGTTAAGTCATTCCCACACACCTACACTCAATTGCCCTTCATCATGTTGGAGTTCAGTAGTGCACTTTTCACCAAAACTTTCATCCAACAACACACTAGCCCCTCAAAATCGGAAGCAAGAATGGAACTTTCACCAAAATTCAGCAATCTAGCCCCGAAACTATCGGAGGTTCCATCGGAATTCCACAAACTGCTACCGGAATTTTTCACACTGTCACTAGAACCAGTGCTTACTTCTCCAACCTTACTTTCCACGGATGGGGTTGGTTGTACCTCTAGTATTCCTTATAATCCTTGCACAAGGAAATGTTGAAGTGGTACTCCATTGGCCCAAATTTCGCGCTTTCCTTCCAACATTTGTCTGTCACCACTACTACTCGGAGGTGTGCCCAATGCACTAGGAATTTCCCAGGGATACTCATCCCTTTTGTACTTTGGGTACGATTCTCCAGAACATGTTACAAGCATATATCATCGGATTCTTCTCAACTCTTAGTCTATGAACTAATTGACTACTCCATGCCCCATGGCCGGTGCCAGTGCTAATTTATACTGTGTTAAAGTTATAGTTATTTTACTCGTGGGTTCTTGGGATGGTCAGGGGTCTGATAAATCAGAGGCCCTATATATATTTTCCCAATTCACTGCTTAACTTTCGACAATTAACTTCATAAATTGATTCTAGCAATTACAAAAGGTTCCAATGCACTTCAGCGCATAACGTTTCTAATGATTATCGCAATTTTATATGCAGCACATTCACTTCTTCTTTACCATACCGCCGCACTTCACTTCAATATAATAACAGTAACATAATACCTGATTACTTCACTTCAATTACAGATTCATACAGACAAGTCTGCAATTAATATAACCCCAAATCAAAATCAACTCCAGATCATCACCCGGACCGAACAGGCCGGCGACTCTCTGTCATCGCATCCGCACATATTCTTTGTATTAGAAAGAAATGATACACAGTTTCACTACACCCTTTCGGTGCGCGATTGTTCTAATTACAAGGATTCCGCTAAATAATACTAAATAATATTCCGGTGGCTTACATATATATGATGCACACATAACGACCTCAAACCAAAAACTATGTGGTAAAGCCTGACTCTTGACCGTACACCTCACCATCTCCATGAGTGACCATTTCCTCCTTTCAACAACTTCTGTTGAGGTGTATACGGCACTATACACTCATATTTTATCCCATGTTCAGCTAGAAATGCATTAAAATTAGAAGACATATATCCCCCCCCCCCCTTGATCAGAATGAAGGGTGTCCATTTTACATGCTTACAAATTTTTAGCCAAAACTAGAAACTGTTTGAAGCACATAAACAATTCAAACTTTTCTTTTAGTGGATAAACCCATGCATGCCTGGAAAAACATCAATAAAAGTCACAAAGTAAAGGTAATTCCCAAAGGAGGGTGTCTACATAGGATCATAGACATCACCATGAACAAGCTACAATTTTTGAATAGCTCGAATTGAACCATCTTTTGGGAATGAGGAATGCTACATTTTGCCCAAAATACATCCTTCACAAACATGTTTACGAAGTGCATCAAGTTTGGGCAAAGAAGACACCATTTCAGATTTTTGTAGGCATAGCAAATCAGCAAAATTCAGATGACTAAAGCGTGCATGCTAAGCTTTGCATCTGACATAGCCTGAGAATCATGTACTGCTCATGCTGAATCATTCACACATTATTCATAGTCTATGAGCTGATACATCCCACGACATAAAATTCCAGAACCAATAATGACATCGCCATGTGACAGATCATGAGCTTGTTGATATATTTAGGTAGTGATGTGTGTGAACACACACGCCGCAATACATTTAGTATTGTGTGTTGTGCTCCAAGCTTCTTCTTCTTCCTTGTGTTATTTGCGTGCTTTTGCAGATGTCTAACTCCAACAATTGGTATCAGGGCAGGTCGCCTCTTCATCTAGGGCATCGTCGACACTCCTCTAGTCACAATCTTAGAATCGCATGAAATTTGGTGAGCATACTCAGGATGAGCTCATTTTGGCTTTAGAATGCACTATCAAAGCACTTGTGCAGGCCATTTTGTCTTTTTGTGCCAAAGATATATACAGGTTTCGGTTCGCTAGTATAAGCATCTCAAAGTCTGCTAGAGGTCTAGTAGAACTCATCAGGGTAGTTCTGTTCAACTTTTTCAGATACAATAATTTTTCTGCATCAGGGTATTTTAGTTAGTGGCCATGGCCGAAAGCAGCGATGTATTCTGTATGTTGGCTGTTGAGGATAAGTTGGACGGTACAAATTACCCACTGTGGGCTTATATGATGCGACATGTATTGGTTGCAAAAGGATTGTGGAACATTGTGAAGGGTATTGAAAAATGTCATATTACACGTGCAAATACAGGTATTGAAGCTGATGTAGATGACGTTGAAGATGCTTATATTCTTCAGATTCCTGTTCATGCTACAGTTTCTGCTGCACCTACTGCAGAGCAAATTTGTTGGGATGGCAGAGATGCTCAAGCACATGCATTGATAGTCTTGTCTGTCAAACATGCCATTATTCCTCACATTTGCTCTTGCAAAATAGCTAAGGATGCTTGGGATACACTTACCACATTGTACCAAGCTAGGAATGAGGCTCGTGTTTCTTACCTCCGAAAACAGTTGGAGAGTGAGCATATGAATGAAGGTGATTCTATGGACACTTTTCTAACAAAGATCAAGGATTTGAAGGAATAGTTGATTTCTATTGATGAAGTTATACCAGATAGCTCACTTGTGCAGACCGTTCTGAATGGTCTTCCTGATTCATATCAAAGTTTTGCTTCTACTCTTCATTTGATAATGAATGGCAATTCAAATGCCCTGTCATTTGAGGAGTTAGTTTCTATTCTGCTACAGGAAGATCAATCTAGGTAGAACAGGTCCATTATGCATGTTGCAGATCAAGCTTTCCTAATTAGTCCGAAGGGCAAAGGTAAATGGAGCTCATCTACTAGTAAGCAGAAATCTGCAAATGTTGCACATTCGAAGAAGGAAGACAAAGATGAGAAGAAATCAGAAAAGCAAAAATTGTTTTGCAAATATTTTAAAGCAAATTATCATGTCATTAAGAGCTATCCAAAACTGATTGGTAAAGAGGCAAAGAAGAAGGCTCAAATGGTTGTTGCAAAGGCCTCTACACCAAAAAAAAGAGTCTACTGATCTTGTGTAGAATGAAGAATGGGCATTTACTACTATTTGTAGTTTTGACCCATCTTCTCATGAGCAATGTATGTCTGTAGTAGACTTAGATGTTTGGTATTTTGATAGTGGGGCAACCAAACATATTACCTCGCAATGCAGTTTCTTCACTTCACTTAAGCTTGCTCCTACAAGGAATATTGTCACATTCTGCGGAAGCACACGAACAGCACAAGGAAGAAGAAGAAGCTTGGAGCACAACACACAATACTGAATGTATTACTAGAGAATGTACAAAGATAAGTAGCCCATTAGCGCAATAGGCGTATATACAAGCCGGGGGGAAAAAACCTCCTAAAGAGGGAAAAAAGTGCCCCGATGGTCCTAGTGTGTTCACACACATCACTACCTAAATATATCAACACTTTTTTGAATCCAAATCACCCTAAGTATGCTCACCATTTTTCATACGATTCTAAGATTGTGGCCTGAGGGCTGTGGATGATACCCTAGATGAAGCGGTGACCTACTTTGATACCAATTGTTGGAGTTTGAGGTCTGCAGAAGCACGCGAATAGCACAAGGAAGAAGAAGAAGCTTGGATCACAACACACAATACTGAATGTATTACCAAGAGAATGTACAAAGATAAGTGACTTGTTAAGGTTATAAGTGTATATACAAGCCGGGGGAAAAAACCTCTTAAAGAGGGAAAAAAGTACCCTGACGGTCCTAGTTTGTTCACAGACATCACTACCAAAATATATCAATAGATAACACAAACCAAAAAATGTTATGTGTGTGGAGAGAATCATCCTAGCCATTTGTGCAGCTATAAAAGACCATCACACCTACAAGATAGAAGAACACTCAAATATTGCACACTAGAAAAGAAATGGAAAAATTATAGGAGGAGTGTTTTTTTTAACAAGCAAACAGTGAGAGAGAGGGAATATCAAAACCAATCATTACAATTGAAAGAAATAGATTTTTTGGATCAACCTAGACATGTCCTAGGACAACAACCGCCCATAACAACTAATCTTGTTCCAATGAAGTACATACTAGTATAGGAAAATGTAGAAAGATCCCTAGTATCAACTAGAGAATATTATGATGGTTATAATAGCCATTCAAATGGTTATTTTGAAGATACCAATTGGGATTATACGTATAAAAAAGAATTTGATCTTCAAGCTTTGGATTTGGGAAACGGGAGAATTGAAATGGATGCAACCACATGCATGTATATAACAAATAATCACATGTCAAACCCAAAACTTCAATTCAAGAATACACAGTAAGTCACTTGTTATAGGTATGGGGGAGATCAGTTTGTGAGAGATTGTCCTCAACCACCTACTTTAAGATTAGGAGCACATTGTAAAGATTGTGGGAGAGAACATTTGATAAGGGATTGTCCAAAAAATTCAAATAGGCAAAATGCAAACAATCACATACCCCTAAAACCAATATAAATCTTGGACATTCTGGAAGTGATCATGAGAAAATAACACATGTCCAAGTAGTGGCAAGTGCTTAACTCAAGCATCAAAAACTAAACATGGAGGAGGAGAAGAAAGAAATGAAAAAGAATTATTCATGGAAAGAAAGGAGATCCAAGCAGAAAGAAAAGAGGGGAAAGAAAGTAGAAGAATAAAAAATGACATTACATACCAAACTTCAAAAGAAATCAGAAGAAAATAATTCAAAACAAAAAACATGAGTACAAACACATGCAAGACTTATGAAAACAAATAGAAACTTTGACCAAGTCATATAAAGCAAGAATAGAAGAGGGGCGCATTCCAACTGATCAAGAGAAATTATATCCAATGCCTAAATTGGAAGTAGAAAGAATGCAAATGTGTAAAAAAATAATAGAGAAGACTCAACAATTACTAGAAGAAGATCCTTTAGAAACCAACCCTAGAACATAGGAAATTTTCAAGAAAGATTTTGGAAGGAGGTACTGAGGAACAAATTGGAAAAGTACCAAAATGATCAACTACCTTACTCTAGAATTCAAGAAGGGGGGGGGGGGGACAAACTAGAGATACAAATCTAATTGAAGAGATGCCATTGAAAATGGAAGTTCGGTTGAATGATCATTTTAAAATATTGTATCAATTGAATCTAAAGGAAATAATTAGATACAAACCTCATCTACATGAATAACTGATTCAAGAGTGAAAAAATTCAATGGAAAATCCATTTAGCATAGATAGAGAGTCCAATAGACAAAATTGGAGGATACTATGAGGGAGAAGAGGGTAATAGTATACTTTCAATTCACCATGGAGATAAACAAACTAATGCCATTTTACATAGTGGAGCTTGAGTATCCATTATGACAAGAAAAGTTCAGGAAGAATGTGGTGCTCAACACCTCAAACCTGCTAGAATGGAACGCCAACTTGTAGATGGACACATAGAAAGACCCTTGGGTATTTGAGAAAAGGTAATCATAAAAACTTGTGGGATAGAAATTGAACATAACTTTGCAATAGTTTATTTTCCTCATCTTACCTCATATGAGATCATCTTAGGAATAGCTTTCATGAGACAACTACAAGTAATTCAAGATTGGGGAAAGGATTACCTTTATCTGCAAAACCTAGGAAATGTGACCAAAGTCAATCTAAGGAGGGGAGATTACCATGATATATGTCTAAGAGAATGGAACAAGGTCCACAATGAACATGATAATACAGATGAATCAAAGGAAATGTCATCTAAAGGAAGTGAAGATGAAGCACCATTTTGGGCATTTGTTCCAACAAGAAAAGATTTCGAGAAAGCTTCCTTTTAAGAAAGGAATATTATATAAGTGATAGGACAATAAAGGATGAATATATATACCTCAAAAATTCAATGATGAAGATTTTGAACCTTATGTATGGAATCAGATCTTGTCTATCTTAGATGTAGCCAATGAAGAGAATGTGGGGTTAAATTTTCAAAACAAAGAAGGATATGATATCTTCCATATAGGTTTAAGAATTATAAGAGTGGAAGAGGAGAAATTAGCATCCAACACAAAATAATCAAAATTAGATAAACAACAAAACTTCATATCTAGAAACTATGCAAGCAATTGATGCTATCAAAGATAAAATCTCAAGAAAATGCATCAAAATCAAACATCAAGGAGAATGAGGAAAAGAAGCCCTAAAAAGAAGCCAAAACAAAAAAAATAGAGTATTAAGGATGAACGACAAGAAAAATTTGATGCTCCATCAAACTTCAAAAAATATGAAGTTGAAGATAGATTGTTGCTAAACTTGAAACCATAAAAGGATAAGAAAAAGGGAGATTCCTATGACAATCAGGAAGAAACAATAGAAATAGTAATAATGAAAGAAGGGGGAGAAGACAAACATATTGTAAAAGCAGATGATATGACAAAAGAAGACGAAGTGACCTTAATTAGACTTCTCATAGAGTTTAGAGATGTATTTGCATATGGCTACAAAGATCTTAAAGGTATAGATCCTAACATTTGTGTACATAGAATACTTATAGAACCAAATGCAAAACCTAGTAAGCAAAGGAATTATACATACAATGATAAATGATCTACAAAGATTAAGGAGGAAATAGACAAATTATTGGTTGTTGATTTCATTTATGAAATTGAGTATATTGAATGGATATCACCAATAGTTGTGTTTCCAAAGAAGAATGGCAAACTTAGGGTCTGCATCAATCTTAAGAGGTCCAATGTTGCAACTATCATATGTGGGAGAGAGTGGTTGGAAAAGAATTTTATAGTTTTTTAAATGGATTCTCAGGCTATAACTAAGTGATAATTGCATTAAATGATCAACATAAGATCTTCTTTGCAACAAAATGAGGTGTATATGCATGTAGGGTTATGTCTTTTCATTTAACCAATGCACCAATCACATTCCAAAGGTTAATGTGTCATGTGTATAAAGATTTTCTAAGAAATGTTATGGAAATTTATGTACTTTTTCAAACTAGAGAGAAGATCATCTACAAGACCTGCGAAATATATTAAAAAAAATATAGAACTTATAGAGTTTCTCTAAACTCGAAGAAATGTGTCTTTTTTGTGTGGCAAGGATGAATGGTAGGACACATAGTATCCATAAATGGAATCTCTACTAATGAAGAAAAAAATCATAGCCATAGTGAAATTTCTCAAGCCAACAAATGTGAAAGAACTGCAAATATTCATGGGACATTGTGGATATTATAGAATTTTTTTGTACAAGTTTGCAAACATTGCAAAACCTCTACATGCTTTGATTACTAAATTTGAGAGGATTGATGAATGTGATAAAGTTTTTGAAACCCTAAGAACTTGTTTAGTCACCTCACCAATAATGAAAACACCTCAATTGGATGTAATATTCCATGTACATGTGGATGCTTCAAATTTTGCATTAGGATGTGTTTTGGCACAACCTATAGAAGGAATCAAAGTGGATTTTCCTATAGCCTATGCAAGTAGGCAATTAAACCAAGCTAAGAAAAACTACACCACTATTGAAAGAGAAGGATTAGGAATGGTGTTTTGAGTAAAGAAATTTGGAAATTATCTGTTGGCTAACATGTTTAATTTTTTTGTGGATCATCAAGCTTTATTGTATCTAGTAAATAAACCTTGCCAGACTAGAAGAATAATGAGATGGTTCTTACTATTAATGTAATTTGACTTTAATATTTTAGCAAGATAAGGAAAAACACATTTGAGAGCTGAACATTTATCTAGAATCTTAACTAGAGAAAAACCGCAACACATGGATGATGATCTACCTGATGCTTATCTATTCAAAATAGAGAGCATACCAAGTTGGGAAAATTCTTTGGTGCCAATATTATCAATTTTACTAAGGAATGCCAATCTGACTCCAACTCATTTGATTTTTCAAAGTAAGACCTTCATTCTACTATCAAGACACTTGTATCATTTGAATAACATAGGAGTTCTGGAATATTGTGCACCTGAAGAAGAACAATCTTAAATGGGGATTAGATTTCAGTGGACCTATACACACACCAGGTAAAAGTTCTCATGCAAAGTACATACTAGTGGTAACCATTTATCTAAAAAATGGGCTAAAGAAAAAGCCACATTGAAAAATGATGCTCAAACCATATCTAAGTTCTTGTATGAAGATGTGATATGGACTATCAATAGAATTGGTAAGTGATAGAGGGACTCATTTCCTAAATCAAGTAATTGAAAGATTGATAGATCAATACATGATAATACATAGGAAATATGCACCCTATCATCCACAAGCCAATGTTCTAGTAGAAAGTACAACAAAGTATTATGCATTGTACTTTCAAAACTAGTGAATACCAAAAGAATAGATTGGGATATGCAACTATATCATGTCCTTTGGGCATATAGAGTGGCATTTTCAATTGGAACTACTCCATTCAATTTAGTATATGGCTTAAATGTTGTTCTACCAATGGAATTCCTTATACCAACTTTGAGAATAGGGAATCAATTATTTGATAGAATTGTGGAGTTAGAACGATTATGAGCATCCAGATTACAACTTGTCATGAGTATCTATGCAAATAAGAAAAGATAAAAAACATATAATGATTTGCATATAAATGAGAAGGACTTACAAGAAGGAGATTTAATCCCAATTTACATAATGAAGGAACATAGTAAAAAAATAGAGAAAAAAGGACATGGTCCTTACATCCTTCATAAGATTAGCCTTAGTGGAGTTGTTCAATTGGAAAATGTAGATGGAGAAGTGATGTCAAATTATGTGAGTGGATGCAAAATAAAAAGATACATGGAACCTTTAACAACAAAAGTTTGGAGAAGATTACAAAAATCACAAAGAAGAAAAGAGGAAGAGAAATAAGAAAGGAAGCTCAAGAAGAAGCTAAGGAAAGAATCAGAAAAAATAAAGAGAAGAGATTTGATGCTTTTTGAGATTGAACAGAAAGGAACCAAAAATCACCTACCTGTAGTTGAAATGTTTGTCAAATAAAATATAATTAGGGTTTTATTGGACATTGGGTCTCAAGTAAACCTAATTAGTTCAAAACTTTTGAATCAAATTAAAGGGAGGGAACAAGAGAAACACATTCTAATCAAAGAAATAAATGTACAAACACTTGCTTCATTATCAAAAGTGAGAATTGATTTGAAAATAGGATAAGAAGAGACTTCAGTTGAGTATGAACAATGGACTATGAGATTAATGCCTTAAAGTTGTTGGAGCTAGACGCCTGTGGAAGCACGCAAACAACACAAGGAAGAAGAAGAAGCTTGGAGCACAAACACACAATACTGAATGTATTACTAGAGAATGTACAAAGATAAGTAGCCCATTAGGGCAATAGACGTATATACAAGCCGGGGGAAAAAAACCACCTAAAGAGGGAAAAAAGTGCCCCGGCGGTCCTAGTGTGTTCACACACATCACTACCTAAATATATCAACAAATCCCCCCTGGGAGTGATGAGGTGAACAAGGAGCTTGCACTCATGTATAAGGCAGTGCCAATCTATGTGGAAATCACTCCACAAAAGGAAGTAAGCCCAAAGCTGCGGAAAGCTTCAAACTTCTCCCTAGGCAGAGCCTTCGTGAAAAGGTCTGCAATGTTCTCCTGCGTGGGCACATATGCCAAGTTGATCTCACCAACTGAGAACCTCTCCCTGACATAGTGATAATGCACCTCAATGTGCTTAGTGCAAGCATGGAACACAGGGTTCTTCACAACTACCAATGCGCTCTGATTGTCAGTGAAGATGGTGGTGGCAGAAGACTGGCCAACACCCAAATCAACCATAGGGCATCTGAGCCACACACACTCAACAGTCGCTGTGAAAGCTGCCCTATACTCAACCTCACAACTGGAAGTGGCCACAGTAGGCTGCTTCTTGCTCAACCAAGATATACATGAGCTACCAAGCAAAACCACTGGTGGACACACGAGTGTCATAGCAACCAACCCAATCTGAGTCAGAAAAAGCATGCAAATCTGGCGGTAGTGATCCCCCCTTGGGATAAAACAACCCAAGTAGCCGAGTACCACTCAAGTAGCAAAAGATGCGCTTAATCGCCTTCCAATGCGTGACTCCTGGGCAATGCATAAACCTGCTCATCTGTGAGACAACAAACTGAATATCTGGCCGAGTAATGCATAAGTAAATCAAGCATCCAACAGCCTACTGATAGAGAAAAGCATCAAATGCATCTCCAGCATCATGAAGACTCAATCGTAAACCTGTCTCCATAGGAGTGGCAATAGGCTTACAGTCTTCAAGGCCAAAACGCTGTAATAATGTGTCAATATATTTCGTTTGACACAAAGCCATTCCACCATCAACTTGCATAAACTGAATGCCCAAATAGTGATGCAAATGCCCCGAATCAGACATCTCAAATGAGGCATGCAAATCAGCCTTGAAATCAGCAATATGCTTCTCAATAGGACCAGTGAGCAGCATGTCATCAACATAGACAACAATGATCAGAAGCACATCATTAGCACGCTTAACATATAAGGTGCTTTCAGTTGGACTGTTCACAAAACCATGTGCAACCAGATAGGCATGTATCTTCTCATACCAAGCAGGTGGTGCTTGCCTTAAACCATATAATGCCTTCTTTAACCTGCACACCTGGTTTTCATGCCCTTTCTACACAAAGCCACGGGGCTGAAAAACATACACTTCTTCATGCAAGTCACCATTCAAAAATGTTGTTTTAATGTCCAACTGATGTACATTCCAACCATGATGGGCTGCAAGTGCACAAATGCTCCGAACAGTAGTCATACGGCATGTACGTGCAAAGGTCTCATCAAAATCAATGCCTCTTTCTTGCGCATAACCCTTTGCAACAAGCCTAGCCTTATACCTATCAACTGTACCATCAGGTTTATGCTTCAGCTTGTATACCCACTTAGTGCCAATGGCCTTCTTGCCAGGAGGCAAGTCACATAAAGACCATGTACCATTCTTCATTATAGCATCATATTCAGATTGCATGGCAGCCGTCCAATTTTCTGAATTCTGTGCTTCATCAAAAGAAACAGGCTCATTCTCATCACAGAGACTAGACGTAGCCATAGCATAGCAATCTGATGCAAAGGAGGCGCTATGAGAGCCTGAACAAGCACGATATGACAAATGTGCATCTAATTTGCTGTCACGCAAAGTCTGCACCAGCCATTTTGGCATAGTTTTTGCCTGCTCAATATCAGCTCTCTCATCGACAAGTGCATCATGTAAATCTGCATCAGAAATAGAATGATCTGCATCATCATATGAAACCTACAAAGGCTGAGAAGTTGTCTCATTAGGACCAGCACTAGAATGTCCACTTGTAAAAAGAGGCATCAACATATCATACATGTCTTTGGAGCTAACAAATGTCTCCTTAGTACATGAAAGCAATGGCTGAATAGCATCTTCCACAAAGACAACATCACGGCTAACCAGAATGCGTTTAGTCTGTGGATGATACAAACGATAGCCTTTACTTTCAGAACTGTACGCAACAAAAATACATTTTACTGCCTTATCATCCAATTTTCTGCGATGTTGTTCAGGCACTAATGCATATGCCAAACAACCAAAAACACGCAGATGAGCAACAGATGGCTTGCGGTCATGCCAAGCCTCATATGGAGTGATAGACTGCAGTGCTTTAGTGGGACACCTGTTCAGTACATATGTTGCACACATGACAGCCTCAAGCCAGAAACTATGTGGTAAAGCCTGACTCTTGACCATGCACCTCGTCATCTCCATGAGTGACCTGTTCTTTTGTTCAGCAGCTCCATTCTGTTGAGGTGTATACGGCACTGTACACTAGTGTTTTATCCCACGTTCAACCAGAAATGCATTAAAATCAGAAGACATATATTCCCCCCCTCGATCAGAACGGAGGGTGCCCATTTTACATGCTGACAGATTTTCAGCCAAAACCAAAAACTGTTTAAAGCACATGAACACTTCGGACTTTGTTTTGATTGGATATACCCATGCATGCCTGGAAAAATCATCAATGAAAGTCACGAAGTAAAGGTAATTTCCAAAAGAGGGTGTCTGCATAGGACCACAGACATCACTATGTACAAGCTGCAATTTCTGCGTAGCCTGAACTAAACCATCTTTTGGAAAGGAGGAACGCTGCATTTTGCCCAAAATACAGCCTTCACATACATGTTTTCCAGGTGCCTCAAGCTTGGGCAAAGAAGACACCATATCATATTTCTGCAGGCATAGAAAACTAGAAAAATTCAGATGACCAAAGCATGCATGCCAAAGCTTTGCATCTGACATAGCCTGAGAATCATGAACTGCACATGCCGAATCATTCATAGATCTTTCATAGTCTATGAGCTTATACAGCCCACGACATAAAATGCCAGAAGCAATAATCACATCGCCATTTGATAGATCATGAATTGTACACCTATCATCAACGAATTTCACAACCAAGCCAATCTTGGCTAATGCAGAAACTGATAACAAATTCTTCTTGATCCCTGGCACAAATAAAGCATCTGACAAGGTGAAAGAACTACCATTAGCAGTAGTCAGAATGATCTTACCAACTCCCATAACAGGATAAGAGGAGTTATTCGCGCATGTGACAATATTCCCTGTAGGGGCAGGCTCGAGTGAAGAGAAGAAACTGCGCTGCGAGGTAATATGTTTGGTCGCCCCACTGTCAAAGTACCAAACATCTGAGTCCACTGCAGACATGCACTACTCATGAGAAGATGGGTCAAAACTGCAAACAGTAGTAAACGCCCATTCTTCTTCCTGCACAAGATTAGCAGACTCTGTTTTTGGTGTAGAGGCTTCTGCAATAACCATTCCAACCTCCCTTTTCTTTGCGTCTTTTGCAGCCAGTTTTGGACAGTTCTTTATGATATGATCATTCCCTTTATAGTACTTGCAAAACAATTTCTGCTTTTCTGATTTCTTCTCATCTTTATTCCTGGTTCTTCGAATGTGCAGCATTTGCAGATTTCTGCTTACTAGTAGAAGAGCTCCATTTTCCTTTGCCCTTCTGACTAGCTAGGAAAGCTTGATCTGCAACACACATAATGGACCTGTTCTGCCTGGACTGATCTTCCTGCAACAGAACAGAGACTAACTCCTCAAATGATAAGGCATTCAGATTGCCTTTCATCATCAACTGAAGAGTAGAAGCAAAACTCTGATATGAATCAGGAAGACCATTCAGAACGGTCTGCACAAGTGAGCTATCTGGTATAACCTCATCAGCAGAAACCAACTGTTCAAACTGTCCATAGAATCACCTTCATTCATGTGCTCACTCTCCAACTGTTTTCGGAGGTAAGCAACACGAGCCTCATTCCTAGCTTGGTACAATGTGGTAAGTGTATCCCAAGCATCCCTAGCTGTTCTGCAAGAGCGACTATGAGGAATAATGGCACGTTTGACAGACAAAGCTATCAATGCATGTGCCTGGGCATCTCTGCCATCCCAACGAATTTGCTCTGCAGTAGGTGCAACAGAAACAGCAGCACGAATAGGAATCTGCGGAATATCATCTTTGACACCATCTTCATCAGCTCTAGCACCTGTATTTGCAGTACCTGTCATTACAGGTGTAACATGACGTCTTTCAACACCCTGCACAATGTTCCATAATCCTTTTGCAACCAAAACATGTCGCATCATATAAGCCCATAATGGGTAGTTGGTACCATCCAACTTATCCTCAACAACCAACATATGGAATACATCAGTGCTTTCAGCCATGGCGGGTGACTAAAATACCTTGATGTAGAAAATTGACTGTATCTCAAAAAATTGAACAGAACTGCCCAGACGAGTTTTGCCAGACCTGTAGCAGAGTTTGAGACGCTTAAACTGGGGAACAGAAACTGGTATATACCTTTGGCACAAAAAGATGAAATAGCCTGCACAAGCGCTGCGATAGTGCGTTCGGAGGCCAAAACGAGCTCAGATCGTGATTTCGACACCACAGAGCGAAGATGTTTTGATCTTGGAAACACGCCGAGTATGCTCACCAAAATTCGTGCGATTCTGAGATTGCAAATGGAGGAGTGTCGACGGCACCGTAGATGAAGCGATGACCTGCTCTGATACCAATTGTTGGAGTTAGACGTCTGTGGAAGCACGCGAACAGCACAAGGAAGAAGAAGAAGCTTGGAGCACAAACACACAATACTGAATGTATTACTAGAGAATGTACAAAGATAAGTAGCCCATTAGGGCAATAGACGTATATACAAGCCGGGGGAAAAAAACATCCTAAAGAGGGAAAAAAGTGCCCCGGCAGTCCTAGTGTGTTCACACACATCACTACCTAAATATATCAACAAAAGTTTAATCTTAGGTTAAGAGTGGATGAAACAATCAGAGTATCTATTGATTTTGATAGGCAATTGATCAAAGTAAAAGTGAGAGAGAAAACTATGAGAATTTTGTTTGTAAATGATGATGTGCAAGAACTAGATAAAGACATATACAAGTTGGATATTGGAAATATTTAAATTCTCAATAGAAGAAAATTCAAAATGGAAAGAAGGACTTAAAGAAGAGGATCAAGCACCAACTCATCAGAATGAAACCTTGGACTACAAACCAAAAATAGAACAAAATCAAATAAAACAAAAACATGGCAAAATAAGTAAAAACACTCAACAAATATAGAATTCTAAAGTAAGAGCAGGTTACTAGGAGCAAAGTCAACAACATGACATGATGAAGCAAGTTTGGAGGCCAAAGCAACATACATTAAAGTAGATTCGAATATTTTTAGCAAGAAAGGAACAAGGAATAAAAGAAAAGATAATGGAAAATAATGCAACAAAGGAAATTGGATTTGGAGGAAAAAATCAAAAGAATATCTTCAAAAATAAGCTTACTCACAACCAAAAAATACAAAACATGTAAAAACATCCTCATCATCAGAAAACCACTTAAGTGGGTTACTTAAGACTCTCATTTTGCACCATAAAAATTATTGGCAAGATTTTAGAATTACACTTTTGATTACAAGCTCACCCATGTAGGGAAAATAGTACAAGAATAGGTAACTGATACAAGATGTCCCACAATCCAAGACTGATGAGTATGGATAACTTGACTAGAGATGATACAGGAGATCCCATGACCTGGGAGCATAGGTATGAAGCAATATATCTAGATTACAAGAACTTGTTAGTGCAAATACCAAGCCTACACACTTGGCTAGATATAAAGACTTCATGTGCAAAAGGTTGAAGTTCCATGAGAACCATTGCTATGGATTCTTTACTTTCTTACCACTTGTAAAAGTCTATTTGACTTGGAGGAATATTTGTAGCTACCACTAAACTCGTTTGTTAGATGGAAAAGTCACGACTTTATTTGGAGAGAATATCTCCTATATTGGAG
The DNA here is from genome assembly GCA_020310875.1 of Ceratopteris richardii. NCBI lineage: Eukaryota > Viridiplantae > Streptophyta > Polypodiopsida > Polypodiales > Pteridaceae > Ceratopteris > Ceratopteris richardii. The sequence continues at coordinate 95,083,981 of CM035408.1, read as the reverse complement.
GATCACTTTTAGTGAGAGCCAATGAAGAATTCAAATTCAAAATTCAAATGAATCATCTATAAACGATGATTGAAAAACTCGCGGTTAAGATGACTCCAGTTCCGAGTTCTTCTTGAATACATTGTAAGAGAGTGAGGCTCACATCATAGCCTACACTATTCATTATCATTAGGCATTGTTTATCATGCCAATGATCTTGTACAACATTGTCTTTTGATACAATAGATCAATACTTTTCATCTATGGTCTCTGTGTCATAGTTACTCAAAAGAGTCATTTTGTATTGCTCATATCTCAGTCATATTCATCATTTTCAATGTTATATAGCTTTTTGGAATCATCTCTAAGTCCTCTACATGCCCACAAATTTTGAAGATATTCCATTTAGCAGATTTGGAGAAAAGCATGTCGAAGTACCTACTCGTCAAACTCTGTAGAGGTCCTAAAAAATCGAGGGTAATGATTTGATTGCTAAATTGATTGCTCTGTTTATAGTGCATCATTTTAAGTGATTACACTTGGAATCATTAGCCCATTAAGATAATATAATATCTTCAAAGGGAATTTTTCTAATTCCTACTGTACTGGAAGCACTGAGCTTAACAAGCAGCAGGTGTGTGAACAAAATAGAAGGTTTTGATTGATCCTTCAACTTGGAAGTAGTCTGTTTTGAATCAATCACTTCTCACATCATTTACAAAGTACATAGGCACTTTTTTAGTGTCATTGGAAAGCTAAGAGGGCCTACATCTCAACTCTGAAGCAAAAAGGGGCTAGTACAAAGCAGGGATTGGCAGTACCTACTCATTTCTTGGAGTGTCCATCCATCTTTCCCAATAGTGGTATCAGAGCAAAGCTAAGGTAAAATGGGACATGGTTTTCCTTCTTTCATTGATAGATTGGACATGAAAAACTACCAAGCATGGTCCTTGAGAATGAAGACATACTTGCAAGGAAGGAGTCTTTATGGATACATCTCAATAGATGAGGAGATACCCATTTTCAGAAGCAAAGGACAACCTACAAGAGAGGAGCATGAAAGACTCAATACATGGTGTGCCAAGGATGCATTAGCAAGGTCATACTTAACTCAATTTCTGATTTTCTTCTTCCACACATTAGGAACTGTGAGACATCCCAGGAGACTTGGGAAATATTGTCCTCCTATTTCTCTTCCCACACAAGGGCTAGGAAGAACCAATTGTGGATTGAGTTTACCACTCAAAGAAAGCAACCCAAGTAAGGCATCTCAGAGTATGTGACCAAAGTCAAGGATATAGCTGATCAATTGGCAAGCATAGGAGAAGAAATTGAAGAGGAGCAGATTCTAAGACAAGTAATCAATGGTATTAAAGCAGATGACAAATGGGAGAGCTTCACAACTACCATGGACTTGTACATGGACATGCAGATTCCATACCTTACCACACTCATGGGGAAACTCTTCACCCATAAAGCCAAGCTGAACAAGAATGGAGATTCATCAAGACGTAATAGCTCTTCTGCCCTATACACTGATAAAAGTAAGTCCAAAGAGAAAGGGAAGAACAAGAAGATTGAGGATAGAGGAGCTACCTCCCAAGCCAACTATACAAGGAGAGGTAGAACCTCAAGAGGAAGGGGCAGAGGAGGTAAGCAAGGTAGGGGGAGACCTTATAACTCCTCACCATGTAATATTTGTGGATTGTCAAATCATAATACAGATGAGTGTTACATGAACTTCAAGAATCAAAGAGGTAGAGGATATCAAAGAGGTGGATATACACAATCAAGAGGAAGATTCAACCATCATCAAGGTTACAATAACAGCTACAACAACAACTACAATAACAATTACCAAGGAGGCTACAAAGCAAGGAAAGACTACAACAACTATACAGAGGAGCAAGAGGATTCTCTTTTGATTATGAATATGACTGCAAAACCAAGTATAAATGATGACCATCTCTTCTATATTGACTCAGGATGCTCAAACCATGTGGTAGGCAATGTAGCTCTTCTCTCTGACCTTGAGGAACCAAAGGGTAAGCATCATGTAAAAATAGGTGATGACACCAAGCACTCAATGATCAAGGTAGGAAATGTTAAAGACCTCTGATGGAAATAGAAATCTATTGAGCAGGGTTCTATATGTACCTACAATTACCAAGAATTTGATGAGTGTTGGACAGATTGTGGAAAAAGGTTTGCAGGTCAGGTTCAATCAATATGGAGCATTTGTGGAAGATCCCCAACATGGAGTCAAGAGAATTACCAAAGGAGAAAAGACAGGTAGATTATTCACTTTTGAACTTGAAGAGACAAGGAATATTGCATTCTATAGCTACAAAGACCAAACACTATGAGAGCTTGAAATTTGGCATAAGATGCAGGAGGACTACCTAGAGCTTGTCCATACAGATGTATGGGGACCAAGTAACGATCCCTCAATTTCTGGATCAAGGTATTATGTATCTTTCATTGATGATTTCAGTAGGTGGACTATCTTGTACTTTATGAAGCACAAAGATGAAGGATTTAATTGTTTTAAAAATATCTTGCACTTGTTGAGAACCAAACAGGAAGAAGCCTTAAGAGACTAAGGTTAGATGGATGAGGTGAGTACTTTTCAAATGAGTTTGATGCATTCTTCCAGGATAGAGGAATCAAGAGAGAAATCACAACAAGGTATACCCCTGAGCAAAATGGGGTGGCAGAGAGGAGAAATATACTAATTTTTGAAACAGCTAGGTCAATGTTAAATGAGGAAAAAATTACCTAACTACCTATGGGCAGAGAGTGTATCTACTACCACTTATCTTGTAAACAAGTTGCCATCCAAATCTCTTGATGGGATCACCCCATATGAAGCATGACATGGTAGAAGACCTTCACGAAGCCCATGATCTCTATCAAGAAGCAAATCCCATTAGGTTATAGTATGTCAATGTTGTCCATGTATAATTTATTTCTTAACTACAATGGCATGCTTCTCTGCACACAACCGATTCCAAGCCAACTTTGAAGCTAAAAGTGGAACCGATTTTGCACCTTCATCTTGACTTCAACTTCAATAGATTTTTTTGAGCTCTTTGTTCATTATCAAGCACCATCCAAAGACAAAGTGAAGCAACCTTGGATCAAGTAGGATTGTGTTTTGGTTTTCATTTCTCTTTGAGCAACAAACGAAGGCTTCATTTCTTCAAAGGAGAGGACATGATGAAGCAAAGGTCTTCAAGATGGAGAGTGGCCCTTCCATAGGATCAATGGAAGGACGTAGCTTAATTGGGAGATAAGTAATTTTAAAGTTGATGTTTTCATTTCAATATTTGCTTTACTCTATGCTTTCATATAGAATGAATTGATATTATCATTGAAGTAAGGAAGGAATCTTCAATTTTGAAAGCATTGTATGTAATTTAATGAAAGAAAAAATAGGAGAGCATCGAAGTATGAAAACACTTATCAAGCATAGACATGCATCAATGAAAGAATGTTTGTGCATTTCTCCTTTTTAAAGAATGTTTTCATACACAAAACACATGTTCTTCTTGCTTGAAAAAGATAGTTAATTCTCCGGTTTATGCACATGAACGGTATTATCTTTTTTAAAGAAAAAGCTAGCAAGTAGATTGTTTGTGTATGGATGATTGGGAACATGCATTATCAAGCTCAAGAATTTCTTGATTTAAGTTTGGTGCATGAAAGGAGAATGCAAACATGTGCATGCACTCACATGCATTTGCATGCAAGAATAGGCATTCACATATGCATGACTGTTTGTTAAGTAGTTGAATACTTATACTTTTGTTACCTCCTTTTTCTAACTCGAGTTAGATAGCTAGGAAAAATAGTGAACTAGTTAGTTGCAAGGCTCTTGGCTGCCATGTAACTTAAGTAACTAGTTTGTTTTTCCCAAACATAATACTTAGGTATCAGAGATTAGGAGTCTTGATTAAGAAAAGTAGGCCCTTCGAAATTCAAGTGTTCGGCAAGAAAATAGAGCTGCTTGAAAATTTCCATGATGACTCTAAGTTTCAGAGAAAACTTAGAGAATCCTAATGACAAGCCTAGATGTAGTCATTAGCTTGGATTTGAGAAATCATGCCAAGACATTGATAAAGTTTCCTTTGGAAGTTTTATCTGATTCTATCCCAAGACGTGATAGCAATCAAATGAAAACCAATAGAACTTAACTTAATTGAGCTTTTAAAGTTCACAAGATAGTTGTTCTATCCCATAAGTTATATCCCTAGTAAGGATGCAAAGTGCCAAGCAAAATATGCAATTTTTGTAAGTTCTCACTTGATTTCATCCCAAGGAGTGATGGAATCAATGATTGAACCTTATCATCAATTGAACTTTGGTGTTCAAAAGGTGGATGTTAGGTTCCATGACTACATCTTTGGTACGGATGCAAAGTCTTATGGAAATGGAGAAAACTTTAAAAAGAAATCTTTCCTTTTAGAAGGATTAGAGTGTTAACTTTTGGTTTCATTTAAGATAATTGAAGCTTCAAGAGGAAACCTTATCAACCAATCTTTAGGAAATGAGCAAATTCCTGAAGAAATGAATTGAACTATGAACTTTTCATTTAGGAATATAAAGTTCCAAGAAATGGATCTCTAATCCATGAACTTTTCCTAAACAAGCTATAAAGTTCAAAATTATATGTTCATAGTAGCATTATTATTGGATCAATCATCAAAAGATGCTTGGAGTTTAAACATAATTTTGATTATCAAAATATGTTTAAAGTACTCTAGTAATATCTAAAGGTTGACAAAAAATAATAAATCTTGTATCAAACTCAAGAACAGGAATCAATATCACAAAGATGAAAGTTCAAGTCAAACTTTCATAGTGGAATGGGAAACCATATCCTAAAGGTGATATTTATCCTATAGTTTTGATACTCGAGAAATGAACACACCTGAATTAGTAAAGCTTCTAGATATTGTTTGAAAGTCTAAGAATTTCTTTCAAGTATCCTTTCAACATTGCAAAAAATCCCAAGATGAATCATTTGCTCAGGTTATTTGATTCCCTAGAATGAATCTCAATTCCTTGAAGAATAACATTCTTCCAAGTAGTGAGAATGAAATTCTCAAACTCATTAGACAACGAGTAGTTCCTCAAGAGTCCCAAACCATTAGAAGTGGTACTTAAAGTCCAATGGTTGATATCACCCATAGGTGTATCAAAGGTTCTTAGCTTTAGAATATGAAAGACATTAGTACATGCTTGGATTTGAGTTGGGGAAAGATCTCTAAAAATCTTGCAAGTAAGCCAAAAAGTTTGAGAGATCTTAATGATAAAGATTAAGTCTTTTTTTTGTCGTAAGGTCAACAAGACTTGATCAATATTGGAAAGATTTCTTGAAGAAATTACAAATGGAACTATGTCAAAAATTGCCCAAGTATTGGCAACAACATTCCTTTTGGAAAATTTTCTCTCAAGTTCTATTTATCCTAATGGAAAAGTGTGAAAAGAGTAAGCTGTTCCAAGTCTGAACAGAGTGAAATATTCCAAGTATTTAGTTTGCAATCGTGATGATGGTACTTAAGTTTGTGGAAGGTAAAACATAATGTTTGCCTATCCTTAAAGGGATTTCGGTACTATCCAAAAAGCATGAGTGGATGCTTAGACTTAAGCATTAGAGAGTATCCTGTAAAGTCCCAACCGGGGTAGGTAACTATAGCATCAATAAGAAAGGAATCTAAAGACAAGATGTCAAAAGCTCTTGTCACTATAAATTGGTCAAGAATAAACCAATTGAACTTGAATCTATGAAAATTCAAGTACTTGGAATTTTGATTGGTTTTCATTTGAAAACCATAGCAAGGAACAAGGGATATTCTATCAAGAGGTTTTCCAATTTCCACTGTAAAAGCATGAGATCATGAAATGATAATGTGAAGGGATCAAAACCTAGAATATCAAGTTAGAGTTAATGCCTGAAACTTCAAAATTCTTTTAAAGAGTTGAAGTGAAAAGGTACTCTATCAAGATATGTTTAGACTTTAGGATAAGTATTACCCATACATTAATGTGAATATAAAATAGGGTGGCATGGGACACCAGATTTTATACTCCGATCGATGTAGGAAAGATGGTATGAGACATTGGACCGTGGAATGATACATCTTTTAGTCCTAGAATGGATTTTGAAGTTAGAATGATCTTCAAGGATATTAAAACTTCAAAAAGAGAAGTTTAAATTCAAGGAGGATAGTATAATCATCTCAAGATACTTCAAGATCAAGGAAGTAGAAGATATGAAGTTGGTAACTTCAAAGATCTTCTTTTTCAAATAAAGACTTCTTCTTATTTGAATTATGAAACACTTCAAGATTAAGTGTTGTTGATCAGAAATATTTGCTACATTTCTAAAGAAGGACTTTGACATTGAAAAGATCCTTTCAACTAAGGAATAGATAGACTAAGTCAAGCATCAAGTTCCTAGTGTAACTTGGTAAATTCAATCCTTTGACTCAAAGCAATGCTCAAGAATTGCATTCCTAGTAAACACTCATAAAGATTGAAGTTAGGCATGGACTTACTCTCAAGTATTATTTGAGTAAAAATGCATCAATAGAACCTCAGTGGGTCAACACACTGATGTTGGATACCACACTAGTATCTTGTGATTGGATAATGTTTATATTTACTCTATGAATCTTTTTGAGAATCGAGTTCCTTTCTCTTAAAGATATAAAACAAAAATGCTTCAATACCTTGTTGAAATAGATCATTAAGAAGTTAAAGTCTTGGGTCACAAGTATTTGACTCATAACAAGTTTATATCTTAGAAGTTTGAATTAGTTATAGAGAGTTTTAGTTCTTTCCTTCCGCTTTCCAAATCTTTTGGAATTGACTCAGATATGGTATCTGATTCCTTTCGCAAAAGTCCAAGGTTAGCCGATTGGAACTAGATAACAAAATCAAACATCCTAGACAGATGTTTTGTATAATACCTTATTCAATCTTCAAAAGATGAAAAGTCCAAGATTGACTTATTCATTTGGGTTTGCTTCTAGATACTAGTATAACTCTTATGGATTTCTAGAGTTCAGTACACTCTAGAACAATGAAGTTAGGAATTGCTCATAAGATTGGCAATTCGCAAGAACTTTTAGCTAAAGTCTTTGAGAAAAGTGTCTAAGTTGGACAATTTTCATTTTGAATTTGACTTGGTCAAGATATAGTAAGGTTTTTCCAAAGTAAATGGAAAACTTTCTCCTACAATTTACATAGGATTTTCAAGCCTATTAGGACCGAGTAGTCCTCAAATTGGGTGAAAAAATCAAGTAAATTGGATGGGAGTAAACCATTATACAAACAACCAAGTTAGATGTTTGGATCAATCAAACTTCAAGTTTTACAAATCAAATTCAAGTGAATCAAGAGTTCTCAAAGTCTTCATTGGGATAAGAATCCCACCTTAGTTACTAAGTCCATGCACTAGTCATGCCTAGAAATGGACTAGTAATTGGAATCCATCCATTTCATATGTTTGTGCCTAGAATGCACATTGATAAACAATGAAGTGGCTAGGGATATTTTTAGATCCACCCTTCTAATTCATTCACTACTTTGTACTTAAACCACTTTATCAAAGTACAAAGCTAGACAATGTTTTGAATCATTTGGGTAGGGATCCCACCACAGAGATGAGACATGTTCTTCTAGTTTTAGAACATGACCATGTTCTTCTGATTTAAGAACATAAGGCTCGGAGGTTGCCTATGGTTATTATATATAGATTTATTTTCGAGGATGAAAATATTTCCCAAGGGGGAGAGGAGTTCTTGGGTTCAAACCCTATGGGGAGCATGGGGAGAGAGTTTTTTCCAACAACTCTAGAGCCTTCTAACTCAAGTTAAGGTGAGTTAACTTGAGTTGAGAGAGACTTAACTCGAGTGGTGCATAAACCAACCACTAGTGGACTCTAGTGGAAGGTAATAAAGCAGTGGTCGAGATCACTCCAACCACTAGAAGAATCTAGTGGAAGATATGAAAGGAGTGGAGGAGATTGCACATGCACTTGTGGACTCTAGTTACATTTGTGGTCCTCGTTGATTCGAGCAGCTATATATACAGGCATAGGTTAGGAGGAGAATCATCTCTCTAGCATGTGGTGGTCAAAATCATTAGTTTCTTGCATAAGGTCATTTACTGTAGGTGATTTTGTGAGCCTACTCCTTGATGAAGCTTAGTTCATATTATGAGAACGTGCTAAATGAATACTTGAGATACATACCAGAGGAAGAACTAGAATTAAGGCTTCTAATATTGGAATGGCCTCAAGAGTACGTGAGTATCATAAAGTGAAATGAGGATCAATAGTGAGGTTGACATAAGTGATGATGTCAATGTCATTTGCGCTACCAAACTTAGGTGAAGCATAGGATGTTGGTGTCATGCACTTTCTCTAAGCCAAACTAGGTGCCTATGCTTGGCGTATGCTAGTGTAGAGGCAATAGAAGGGTATGCTCAACTAGGATGTCATATTGTTAGAAGACAATCCATGGCTCTATGATATCTTTGAAGATAATTAACCAAAAGAAAATGAGCTTTATATAGTCAAGGTCCTTAACTCTCTCTGTCTCTCTAATTTTTTTCTCTCTATTGGAGAGTTGCACCAATGTTTGTTGTACTTCTATGTGCGCTAGCCATGGATCATTGCTATTTTGTTTAGCAAAATGCATAGAGCTACAAACAGAGAGCATCCATTGTGTACCTCATTCCCATTGAAGAATGTCATAAAGAATTTTCC